>NJDC01000457.1:512691-568872 GCA_002245475.1 Calephelis virginiensis
ACACCGGGTTTCTGTGAAAACGCGGGCGAAGCCACAGATAGCAGCTAGTATTTTATAAAAATGAGCAAGAAACAAGCTTGCTGGGTTTGTCCTTTTGGTTTTAATCCAGACTTCGCAGTTAAAATTATACATATTTAATAATAAGAAGCGCTTATAATCTGGCCACTGTGAAATTTATTTCTTATTTTCATCGACTGATCTGGGGACACGGGAGTGCCCCGCCAAGATGATTAGTTAAAGCTTGTCAAAACTACTTACTTACAATTTACAAAAATACCAATCCTAAGTTTAAAATAAGCGTGTAGAGTTAAACTATTTTGTTGTTAATTAATTGATAATTATTTTTGGGTACGCAATAAATTATTTTTATCTATCTTTCTGCTTATTTTCTTAGAAGTTTAGCATAAAGTAATGAGTGCATAACGCCTAGTTTCTTCAACATTAACATTGTGAAAGAAATCACGACGATTTCGCAGACAATTTACAAGTAGGTTTATGATATTTAATAGCTAATTATAGTTGATTTGCTGAACGCTGTACTAATAAGTTAATAGGTTTACATATATTATAATATATTTATTCATTTTAAATTATGAATAAATTATCAAAGAAAACTTCAACTGTCTCTATGCCAAAGTTTGCAAAAGTTGGTTAAGCAGTTTATTCACAAAAACTGAAAACGAAACTTTGCATTTGGACATGTGTATGGACGCAAAAGTTTTGGTAGATGGGGGATAGATAGATAAATGTTTTTTTTAAACAAGGCAGAAAAGCTGAACAGATCTGGATGAAATTTGTTATGGAGTAATTTTCTGGTCTCGCAAAGCACGTGTTCTACTAATTCAAGAAAATATGATTTTAGTGGATTGGGTTTCCATGTAAACAAAGGGATAGACAATACCTAGACAATATACATTATTGGAGCAGCTGGTTTTAAGTACCCGGCGTTGTCTACTATCTTCAAATCAAATGAATGTAATTAATATTGTACTAGAACTACTAACACATTTCTTGACGGGAATACATTCATAGCGTGCATTTGGTCTAGTAACGCACACATGGATTTTAAATCAGCTTTGCGACGAGGGAGCGCAGGCGCACTCACCCACACAATAACGTTACACACACACAGTGACGAAGATAGAGACGAATCAGTATTCAGTGTTTCAAGTTATAATTTCAGTTTTACCCTATATTATTTTGTAAAACACTGATACAACATAAATTTTAATTAATTTCCTTAGAATAGCATCCGATTTAAATATGTGAAAAAAACCAAGGCATACGTTTAGGTATGCCTATATTAAAACTAAACTTTTAATTATTTTTGATCTGCTCAAAAAATGTTAGTCTTACGTGATTTGTTTTTATGAGCATGATGTTAATGGTTTGAAAAATATGTTAAATGGTATTGCTCTTATTATGTTTTACTTTTTTTTTTAATTACACATTTAATGACAATTTGTGTTTAACACATCATGATTTGGTCTTGGTCTATGTGATCTTTTTCTTATCAACAAAGATAGATAGTATTTTCCCTCAAAACAGGGAAAATTTACTTTACGTGGGAACACTAGTAGATAGACACGAATATTGCTCGCTATGCTAATGCAGCGGAGATTGGGCAGGTCGTTGGCCGCACTCCCGGACGCTTAAAGTCATTCGGCAGAACAAGTCGACGGCGTCCACCCTCGCAGTGTCCTTACAACTTATTATTCTATTTAACATTATCATTTTCTCTACTTTGAAACCCTTTTAGGAACTTACCATATATTTTTAGATTAGAATATAGCTCTGTCGCCTCTAGCTGGATTCGACCCCGGGTCCGGCAACAAAAAAATTAAAAAATACAATTTTTTAATAAAAATAACGTTTTCACATTGCCACCTACATTGTAAAGCATAGTGTCTTCGACTAGTCGTGGGTGCCTTGTTTTTGCCTCTGCCTACTATTTCAGGGATATGGCTTGTGGATACTAGAATATAGCTTTACCTGATTTCAAAAATTAATTTCGTTTTTTAGTTTTACAGGTCTTATTTGTTGGTGGCGGGAAATCTTGATCATTTTTGTTCACAATCTAACATTTAGTCGTATTTGAAAATAACTAAAAAGGGATTCATAAATCAGATCAATTGCTTTATCAAAATCCATTGAATCTGAAATGATCTAGAATGATCAGGATTTTTCGTTAAGGCTCGATATGTTATAAATAGAATAAGCATCAACTAATTACACTTTACGTACTTGCTCGTTGCAAATTTAGGTTACTGAAGTCTCGGAGAGAAACACCTTACAAAACATAACTCCGAGGTAATGTTTATTATCTAACGGCCAATATTAATAATCAATCCTAATCCAAAACTTTCTGTCCAAGATTGATATTTTGATCCATTTTTATGTTATCGCTTGCCAATAACATATCTGTGGACAGGATAAATATGGCAATTAGGTATGGGATAGGCTGCCGGATATGCAGCTATCTAGATTGCTTGAAATCCATTAGATTGAGATACATAATTAACATTGGCCGTAAGCAACCGCAGCACTACTACCTTACTGAGTGTAATAAGGTTTTTAAAGAAGGTTTGTAGACAACAAGCCTTTCCCAACATCTAGTTTGTAAATTTCTTTATTATGTTATATTTTTTTAAGAACAGTTACACTGACTTCAAAAACTACGAATTTATTGAAAAAATGGTGTAAAACTGGAGATCGACGGATATAGATTTAGATATCTATATCTATATGGCAAATTCTAAAGCCTTCTCTAAAAAACTGCAATCCAGTGAAGAAAAGTATTTTGCGAAGAAATAGGTAGAAAAGATATATAAGATATACGCACAAATCGAATCGAAGGTTGAATATAAAATCGCCTTTTTGAAAATTGGTTAAGAAGGAATCAATGTTGATGGTAATATCTATGCATCGCATAATAAGATTGGACAGACAGTCATGTTTTAACTGAATAGAAAACTAAACACTAATACTATATTATATGAAAGGAAAGTTTGTCTGCCTAACATAGGGAGTCAAGCTTATGCACTGATGTTATTAATTTCGTCTTTAAACTAATGATTGTTTAAAGTATATTGTTCTTGCACATTTTTGTGGAATGATCAGGAAATTTCAAACTAGTATCACACTTACAAAGTAAGAGTCTTCAGGATTCTTAACAACGATTTCAGTGATAGGTATTTTAACAGACTCGTACTTACACAAGCTTGTTTAGAATGTTCTCAAATGTGGGATGTCAAATACTTTTTATACTAAACGTTTAAATGAGATTTAAAATATGATTTCTACATTCATGACTTATCGACAAACTGCAACTTATAACAAGTGCCTTCAATGGCATATCAAATTTCAAAAGTTGATAGAAGAAGGCGTTACTTTGCTAAAATCCATACTTAAATCCAAATAAAATTATTTAATTTGCAATTTTCCGTTTAACTTTAGTTTCACCTTGCTTTCAGCATTATTTTTTGTTGCTAATATAATACTGAAAAATGTGTAACATTATTAAAAATAGAAAGATAACACTAGCTTAAATGCAATGCTGCTAAGTTGTGACACAAAAATAACTATAAAAATTGGTCGAAATGCCGCGTCACCACTGGCCAGTGACCTTGAGTGCAGCAGCGATTAGACACATACGCGCGCACCGCTGTGTTAGTCGAAATATGCATATGTGTGCGTACTAGAGAGCGTAGAGCCGCATTTAGAGCGAAACTTGCTATTGAAGTAGTTCAATATAATGTTATATAACTTTTATAGGTCTTTAACGAGTATTATGTCAAACAACAATGTCCATTACAGATGACGTTATTGATTATCCTCCCGTTATAAAGGGGATTTAATTATGAAAAATCATTAATAAGTTCCCGATTTATCTTACCTAAATTATGTTTCCCACAAAATCTTGTTGAGTGATTTGGATGTAAAATAGCAGTGTCCTCAGGTATAGATAATTCGCTTGCGTAATTTTCTAGCGGTCCGCTTAGTGGTTAAAAACAAAACATATTTACATAAAAATAATAAAATTTTTATATCAGTACCTTCTTGGATATCAAAGTTTTGTTTAAATTGCTCTTTTTTCTCGTGCAAAAGATCGGGAAATCTGTCTGATTTTTATTTAAAAAACTTTTTTAAGCATACCGTATTAAAAAACTCGAGGAGCTAAATAGCAATAATTAATTATCTACCAAGTTAGCTAAGTTTAAGTAGTAAAGTAAGGAAAGACAGTGATAAATATTTAGAAATAAATGTGATAATTATACGGAAAGCTAGCAGTCTTGTTAGAATTTGAAATTTATTAAAAATTCTCAGCAACAGATATCTTTATTTACTTAATGAAAATTCAAACATTATTATTAAAGCATGAATTTTAAAGAGTACATTCAGTTTGTTTGGATATTTGCTTGCTTTGTATGTTATTTTGTATTTTGTTAAAACAAGTATAATTACGCAATTTTGCAAATTTTGGTGTTTTCAGTTTGAAAGCTATAAATTAAATGGTTGTATTTTATTTTAAGTAATTAAACCAACTAAAACTTTTACTTTAAAGTTTAGTGATGGGAAGTTCTTAAAAATAGATAAGAATATTTCACAAATAAACTCCGTTCAAATAAAATTAATAAAACGAAGAAATTGCTCTTATTTAATCTATAAAATACAAACAAAAAATTTAGTCATAAAAAATACATTTCCTCTAAATAGGTCACCTAGCAACAACTTACATCTATTATTGTAAATTATGAGTATCATTAATATAAATGTTAATTTCTTCTAATGCAGCGCTCCATGTTTTTCGAGAAAGTGCCTCGGCTACAGCCTTGAGGCGACCCTTTCCCTCGTCTATCAAACTAGTGGGCGCCCTCCATTTTTCCTAACCGTACATTATACAATTTACCATGCGCTTATCTGGTTACTTATTAAGCTCTGCTCTACGTTTTTTATTCATAATCTAAGCAGGGCTAATGGATGGTTACGTGACTGATTTGTTTGTATCTGGTGGATTATGACAAGCGGTTATTGTGAGGGTTCGAGTACTTGTACTGTTTATAGTTATGGATAGGCGTGTCGATGGCGCTTGAGCGCGAGTCAGGCGTAAATACATGCCTATATAGACATAGTTACAAACTAGCAGAGGCGGCGGCGCGGGCGCAGGCGTGGGTGTAGGCCGGCCGATCGAGCAAGCGGTTATTTCGGTATGCACATTGCATGCAGCGCGGCACATGCACTTGCCACTCGAAATAGTCAGGTCAGGGACCGCGTGTATAGTTTCGATCCTTCCCCAAGGTCAAGATTTCAGCCCCTTCCCTTCACGTCTGTGTCACATTATCTACTAGTTACTGGGCATGCCTGTTTCTTGTTCCGATCATTCTGGTAGATTTCAATGAAAATTTACAGATTTTGTTATAATATTCACGTTCAATATACATATATTTATAATAAACATAGATGTTTGTGAAATACAGACTCTGCATCACTGTAACAAACATCTAGTCTCTCTAAGCTTGATTATTGAATTTATAATTTTTGTGTTCTTGCTTTTTAGTTTCATTAATAAAAACCCAAACCACAAGTATATCAGAAGAATAAATGGCATGCGCTATTTGTTCAAGTCTTGTAATTTGGTCAGAGATATTTCACTCATATTGACAGATTTTTTATTATTTTATAAATAGCGTAGGATATTAATATTTGAAGACAAAAAAGAATTTGGATTTCCTATCTTTATATATATAATTCTTGTGTTTGTCACTGAATTTTGATGATTTTTTTTGTGTGTAATCAAGGGGATTCGAGAATGGTTTAGATTCTCAATTTGGTCCACTGGAAAATATTTTTTTAATTATTTCTTTATTTGTAAGTAGTCGTTGATTTTGGAATGTTTAACATTGCAAATTGCATTGATACGAAGTTTGTTGGGTCAGCTAGTTTCTTATAAATCCATTCACTTATAGACAGCAAAGATAAGTACTAAAAAATACTAAAAATATATATATAATATATAATACTAAAAATAAGTTAGGATTAAGAAGAAGAAACCCTTGTCTAAAATGGTGATACTACTCTCTAACCAAGGCTGCTAACCACACAAAACTAAGCCTAGGATGCGTTCAGAAACTTCAATTTATGATAAACGTTTTTTTATCAATGTTAAAGGTAAACATCCATTATTTTAACCATAAAATTTACTGATATGAGTATTTTTAACCGACACCTACTCGATACTTCATTTCAAAGTATCAATACTAAAGATCTACTTGCTATCGGAGAAAAGTATCGAGTACCTACTTGGATTTAGTCGTATCGTGTCATCCATACTCTAAGGAGCTATTTATTTTAAAACGTTCACAGGTATTGTCAACTTTCTGATACATTATACAGTTATCACACATTTCTTATAATTTGGTTATCGCAATTAACGTTGAAGAACGTGACCCTGCGATTGTATAATTGATTCTTAATTGCAAATACACATTAGACGTTGTGAGATAAGACCGCGAACTACGCATCGGCTAATAGACCCAAAATTGCGATAAGGATATTATTTTGTCATGTCAATCATTGTATTGTTTGATTGAACCACAATCTATACTTACTTTAATAAAAGTTGGTATTACTGTATATTCTAATAAAACTAAAGACTGTTTTGTTTGTTTTTTTTATGCTTTTGTGCAGTAAGTAGCCCAATTTTTAAGACAGATTTGTGGCTTATACACGTATCATCGTACCACAATCTATACTCACAATAAAACAGTAGAAAAATAAATTCTGTACCTTGGAGATGTCAAAAAAATACGCAGATATTTTAATCAATTGATATAACCAAAACTACAACCTAATAATGATATTTTTCTTTACGTAGTATCGAAGCGGCATTCATATAGTGATTTTCAAAGAAAATCAACTCTTTTTTTACATAGTTTCCAAGTACCAGTTACAGTGTGTCTGCTAGGGAACATACTGCCACTTTTTTAACTGAGAGGTTAGCGAAAAACTACGCGGCTCTCCTAATGGTAAAAGATAACTGTGTCCTACAGCCACCATAGATTTTACAGGTGTTTCACTATTCTGAGGTCGGGATGGAAGGCAAATTATGCAATTCTACCGGCCCAGACCGAAAGACGACATAGTCAAACATTATGGTGACTGGAATAGCTTAGGCGATGGATCCCTATCCGGTCAATTTACTGACAAGCACTCTGCCATCAGTTGTCTTGTTGGTAGTTAGTAGATCTATATTTGTACCTGTACTTGTCCTTTACGAGCTGCTTGGTAGAGAGGCAAATGGTCTATTTTATTCAGCGGACCCAGACCAACACGAGGTAATGTGATTTTTTCACAATCTGGCACAAGTACAGATAAAAGCCATATAGGAACATTATACGCTATGGATGTACCATATTTCAAGATATAATTGATTGGTATTAGTCCAGGTGGCTTTGCTCCAGAATATGAGATATATTTTCTGTTTATTTATTTGTTGGTCTGTGTATCTCTCTTGCTTGCACAGTTAAATATAAAGAAAAATACTGAACCTTAAGTCTTTTTTATGATAGAAGCACATGGGTCTCTTGATTGTAATAGACAACTGTGATTCATAGGCACCATGGATATTGTGTGAGTCGCTGTCTTGTAGCCGGGATGACGGATCTGTTGTGCCAATCTATCAACTATCTTATCCTCCGGACCACAACTAGACTGGCCTTGCCATTATAATAGTAGATATCATGTTGTGGTCCGGAGCATAGGCTAGTTGATAGATTGAGATAGATAGATGCCTGGCAAGGCAAGGATACATGGAGTCTCTTCTAGACTTGGACCAGCAAGAGGAATTTGCATTTTATAGTTCAGTACTATAAATATAACTGCCCTATTTATTACATTTATTATTATTAGTCACATTTAATTAAAATCAGTAAAGGCTTTACCATATTACTTTAGTATGCAATTTAAAACATGTAAAAAGTAACCAAACATAGAATCTTATTCATTTTCAAATTGGGAACACAAGCTTAAATGAAAAGCAACATAGGTGTGTGGAGACGTTAAATAATAACAGGTTTCACCCTCGCTTTGGTGGCAATTTTTATGGCTTCAGCTTCCCTTAGCTTTGGTCATCGACTTCCAATACCATCCGGAACTTGTGTACTTACATATGTATGTTTTGTACGTGGTTTTGATGTTTGTGGCTAAATAAGTTCTAAGTGTATGTATGTAAACAATAACCAACAGCCAATACCAGAATTCAAGTAGCCATATCTTATATATAAAATTTCCGTGTCATAATGTTAGTTACCGTACTCCTCCGAAACGGCTTTACCGATTTCCACCAAATTTAATTTGCATATCCAGTAGGTGTGAGAATCGGCCAACATGTGTTTTTCATATCCCTGAGTAATAAAGGTGACTCATCCCAATTTTTTTTAATAAAATCACATTAAAATATAGCAGAACAACGTCTGTCGGATCAGCTAGTATCTATACATAATACTAAATGGATAATTCTAATATAATAAATGCGATAATGTGTTGGTGTGTCCCTATTTGACGTTATAATAGTGTAATGTTATGTTATAGTTATGTGTAATGATAACAGACTGAAAAGAAACAGAATATGTTTTTGCCGATGTCAAAATAGCTTCTCGCAGTAGAGCTAAATAACTTTAAGTCACGGGAGAAGCCGCGGGCAACGTCTAGTATACTTTAATATGTACATATATAAGTTTATTTTATATCAAACTTAAATAGAACAATTTACCAGTCTATATTTTGTGGCAATACCGACTTGCTCAGAGTCTATGTCTATGATACAATGTACAAAAGGTCGCTTGTAAAAGTTGTCCAATAGCAATCAATGTGGCGAAGTAAAGATAGTGTCTTAATAAGTAGTAATTAGTAACTCTGAATCATATATAACTCAAGTGATATATTTTTTTATATTTTCACATCCGTATCCCCGAAGATGATGACAGAAGTACACATCAGGGACATTGCAATGGTGGGTATTTATTACGTAATCGTAATTTAAAGATTTAGCCGAAGGTACTAAATCCCACAATGCGATAGGTGGCAAGCCCATTGCAAGCTGGGCACTTGCCCAATCGATGACAACTTTGTTTGTATTCTAAAATTTAAAACAAACGCAATTTATTTAGAAACACTTGTACTTTCCACAATAAATTTTATTATTTTTATGGTTTAGCCAACCGGTTTCGCTATACAAGCATCATCAGGGCTATATAACAATATAAGTTGTTGCATAAAGAATGGAATTCCACCGAGCACCGACGATAAGAAGTATAGAATCTAAAACAAACGTCCTTCTGACCCTGAAATCGAACCCGGAACACATAAAGTACTTGACAACACCGGACTGTTAGCCCACAGAGGGGATACGATATGATATACTCATACATACATAACTAACTTCAGTTACCTAAATCAAAATCTTAGGTGTGTTATTTTCAGCTGTTTAATTATTTTTACAAAACCGACTTCGTCTTTTATAAACAAAAAGTCTATTTACAGTAACAACTTATCACACTATAGGTATGTCATTAAAACTTCTGCGCTTCTGATTCTGAAGAAGTGATTATAACATAATAGGTATGTAGAGTCATAAAAATTATAACGGGCAATACTGGCAACATTAAATACCACTTCTTAATATATTTTTTTGTTACAGAATAGGTATGTTACCTACTTATAACAGAATCTGAGACTTTTTTATTCCCGCCAAATAAAATCCTACCTCAATAAGTAATAAGTATAGAATGTCGATGGTTCTAACCCACACATAGAAACGCCTCGAATGTTTCTTATAAATTTCGACGTTTAGATAAGCGTATAGTCAAGCAAGGCATCTCTGGCGATGTTGGCGAGGACATTGCACTTTTGCCTCCCCCCGCGGTGGTTTAGTCCTGCCCCTGTCTGGCCTTGCCGAAACTAGCTGGCCATTGCTACCGCCGACCGGATCTTATTATTACATTGTCAAACATTGCTAGTTTATCTACTTTGATATTTTACACGAATTTCAATGGGACACAATTTTGTTACATAATTGTAATGTGTTGTGTTAATGTACATAATATGTATATCTAGTTTACTATAATATCTTTAAAAGAAGAATGATTTCGGAGTTATTTCATAATCTAAAAGCATTAAAAGTATATGTGTTATTAAATAATTGGATTGTTTTGTTTAGACAATATCAAAATGATTATTAGGTATTTAGGTGCAGATATTATATAATATTAAAGCTATTCCACTTCAAATATGTAAAAACATAATGTTTAATTTAAATATAAAGAATAAACCTAATTACCGTCAATTTAGCTGGAAAGGACTTGGTAATAGATAGAGAAGCATAATTTTATTATCTATTCCTAATTTTTTTTATAGTAATCTGTAATCAATATCACATTTTTTATAAATATCATAAATCATACACGCTTGTGACACCTACATGATTTCTATGCTATTTATATTATATATGTATGTGTTGTTTGGCGCAATTTTGGTCAGATTTTCTATTTTATATATTATATTATTAAAGGCGTGATCAATTTGATCTAAATCTGTTAAGCTCGAAGTTTACCTTTTATCTTCGAAAAAAGACTAAAATTAAATGCGTGCGTATGTAATTGTCTACTTATCGTATTAAAATACATAAAATTTAAATCACACAACATTTAAACATTAAGTATATAAAATATATATAAAATTACAGATAACGCAAACCAATAAAAATCAACACGATTTTAGAGATATTTCAAAATGTTTGTTACAGCATTTACCTTAATAAAGCACGTATTATGTAAACTGTGTGAAGTAAATAATTTGACAGATTCAATTATAATTTTGTAGAAAATCGAAAATTTAAGATAATATCTGCCCTCGTACTTTATTGATTTTAATGAAACATAACTTTTTCACCAGTATATGTTACACAAATGTTTAGGCCCAAAGAAATAATGTGGATATATTATTGAGAAGAAATGCGTTCAAATAATTTATTCTGTAATCCCATTTGCTTTTTCATTTTTTTATTTTTTTTAAACTTCTTTATTAATCGATTTTTCATACAAATATTTCATTTATATATTTTCATTTTTGGAAATAGTTACGCTTATATTCCTTGGAAATTTCTTTTGAACAAGCAGGATACTTTGGAATAAAGATTTCTTATATTTTGTAGAAGTTTCTGACAGATTGAAAATTTAAGAAAATTTCGAAGAATTAATGACCATTTAAAAAGCACGGTTAAAAAATCGCTAGCCAACAGTTTTATTTAACATCTGAGAATTTTTAAGATTATTATTATTACTATTATTATTATTGCGAGCGTCAAGTGCATATGTTTATTAGTGTTATGTAGATAAAACTGGGGGCAACAGCTAGTATATATAGAAATCATAGCCTAAATAAAGTGTTGGACGACGTAATGTTCGAATAGTCGAGAGCAGTGTAACGGGGCGTCACTCGGCCTGCCTCAACATACGGTGCGTTCTCCGTTCGTCCCGCTCATGACGTCGTTTCCTGCCCAAACATACTAACACAAATAGCATACTATACTGTTTATGTTTCTACACGGATACTTAAAAATAATTCTAAGGATCCTAGAGGATGAATATCGATGGACAAAATTATGACTACATGAGGCCACGGGTTCGATCATCAGTTTGGGCAACGCGAAATATGTTTTCATATTTTCTAATTAAAGCAACGTTGCCCGGTTTTGTACAAGTGTCCAATTAGCGATAAATTTTCCACCTATCAAATACTAAAGTGTATTTGGCTGATCGTGAGCGTGAAGATACTTATTTATAATATGACAATGTTTGACATTCTGTAAAACTATAAATGGATGAGTTTAGTTGAACTACGTAAATGCACTAAGAAAAATAGCAGAAAATTTTAGATTGTTTAAAATACATTGTAATGCGGTTGCGTATGCTACCGATTTCATATATCTTTAGTGTATGTTATCTAGCTCATCGAATCGGCATCGAAAGCGGCTGAATCGATTTGTTTGAAAATCTGTGTATATACCTTTATAATTCAATGGGTTTTTGGAAATCACACTTTTATCCATTAGCTAAAACTGCTGTCAATATGTCACTAACAATACATGTATAAAATACTAACAGATCCGGCGACCTACGTATCCCTTGATATTAACAGCTACTAACAGTTTGTTAATGACTTTCATTTTTTTATAACCATAACATAACATTTTTTACTTACTTATAACATGCGAAAAAGCAGATCAGTTGGTAATCACCATCGACTTGTAATGTCGTCAGGTCACGCTTTGTAAGTCGAACGATTATTGGATTTGGTTACTAAATTTTGAAATTGAAACATTATTCTCAAACTCTTGCCTATTTATGATAACCGTATCTCGTAAAAACTACCACATCTGGTAGGTATTAGGTGGTCACCGTTGAAAGGAAATTTACTTCCTTCAGAACCACTACTGTCCATAGAATAGATTTCGGCGTGACTGTATCACACGACTACAAAACGTCACGTACTCTGATTATCACAAACTTATACCAAATGATTTTTGTATTAACCACCGCTTCATTGGTATTCTATTCACTTTTACAGTAAAAACTGTCACATTACTGACAGTTTATTTTTTATACTATTTTTTGCCATATTGGAAGACAAACAAGCAGATGGATTTCCTGATGGAACGAAATTCACGCCGCCTAGAGACACCAAAGGTGATAAAGGTGCGTTGCCAACCTGAGGCAAGGAGGTTAGGCATCGAGCAAAATTAAGTTTACCGCCTACCTAACCCTACGAACTGGAACACGTGATGACGTTATGGCGGCAGGAACAGATAAGGCGGTGGCACCAATCCGGATGAGTCGCTGCGAAACTCTACCACCTAGTCAGATGACACGGTGTTAGTAACGGTTAGCCTATGCTCGCCTTTTACGAGCTGGCTGGCAGGAAGGCAAATGGTCTATTATTAAAAGGAGTGCTAAACAACAAGGGGGAAATTTATCCTCTTTCGTAAATTAAACCATTATAAAAAGATATAAGACATCAAGTTAATATTTGTCTACTTTTCTTATGGAAGGCACAGCAAACCGAAATACGACAGCGGACGAAACGTTACTGTGACTGGGGTAGGTAAAGTGGTAGCCCAAAACGGGCGAATTTTCGTAATTCAATACCTAGTCATGGTGACGCTACTAGGGACAAAGAGTCGTTATAATACTAATAAATACATTATATGAACATTATGACGTAACGCACACATACAAAACCTCACATGGCAATGTGTGAACATTCTAATTTGTAGTCGTATTTTTTCTAAATTGAAACCTTAAGTTATCCTAATTGTTTCTTTGGAATGCCTGAAACACTATGCACCGAGACAGTTCTTTTAAACTCTAGTCACTTAATATGAGGTCCACTACCCTAATCATTATAACCAATTATGGTGGAAGTAGCCTCCCACGACAGTTACTTTGTTAACTAACTCCTAACTCCATTGGTTAACTTCTAACAAACTACGAAAAGAATCTTGAAATGGCTTAAAACGTAATGCCCTAAAACATTTTTATTTAAATTATTGAATTCGAAGCAAAGCTAACACAGGGTTAGCGAGTTTTATAACACGGGGTAGTTAGTTTTATAATATACAAAGAAATTGAAAAATGAATATCACTATTATCACTTGCCAAGTCACATTGAAGTGTCGTAAAACTTGACAAATAATTTGATATTTGAATGTGAGTAAGTGTATTTACGCCCATATCCCCGAAGAGGTAGGCAGAGGTACAACCAAGGCACCCACGACTAGACACTAAGTCCCACAATGTGATAGGTGGCAAGCCTATCGCCAACCGGGCACATATCCAATTCCGAACAACATTTTTTTAGAAAACTGGAAAAACCACATTTCCTTTTTGTTGTTCGACCCGGAAATCAAACCCGGACCTCATGAAGTCAAGTCCAAACTTTATATTATAATCGAAGTAAAAATCTCTCATCGCACGAATGCTTTCTCAGTCGGGAATGAAGCCCGACTCGTTATATACTAACAATTCTACCAACAAGGTAACAAAATCCTAGATCATAGTTTTACATGCGTATTTTTAAATATATTATAAAGCAATTCACATAGATAAGCAATAGCAAGCAATAATTACGCGGAAAAACGTCGCAATTCTAACGCACGCTCAGCAAGAGTCACGCACTATTGATAAGCCTAGTAATCTAGAAAATAATGAAACTATTGTATCTATATGAAATATTTGTAATATTACGAAAACAGACTTCATCGCTACCTTAGCCTTTTGTTTTTAGCTCCTGAGGGAAAACTAGGGATGTTATGTTTTATATGTCTGTATTTCTGTGTCAGTCTGTAGCATCATAAATTTTGAACGAATGGATCGATTTTGATGCGGTTTTTTTTTAAAGCTGACGTAATCAAGATAGATCTTATCTGCGTTCATTGTAGGTTTTGTTCAGGGTGACTGATTTTTTTAAATTTTAGGACTATTTAGAGCTATGCCTCTCATAAGACTGTACGCGAGCCATCATGTGATAGGTTTTGCTCAGTTTTACCACTAAATAACTTTTGAATGATAATTAAGAAAATGTATCCAAATGTCTTTCGCCGTCTTACTCACTAGGTCATCCTTGAGGTAATAATCTTTTGTACAACTGAATGCAAAACCTGTCGAGTTATGTGTGTAACAGGTCGCTTCAAAACGTTGCTATATTGCCTTTCAATTGTTGTGTGAGGGACTTTATAATAATAATAATATTCTCTAGTGAAATAAATTAAAAATAAATGTTGCTGTAAAAAAGAGAAAGCGTATAATACTCCGTTGGTTCGGTCGTGTGAAAAAAATTACAGATGATATATTGGCAAAGCAGATATACAATGCGATTGTGGATGGATGTTGGTAATCGGGGAGACCTAGGTGCCTAGGATCTCCACGATCAAATCTCGGGTCTCGGGTCTGATTCGAGAGTGGTGACAAGCATATAAAAAAAAGAAAAAAAGAGAGAAAAAAGTTTGTGAAAAAGAGTAATGAATGGGAAGGAAGCTAAGCAGGTTTGCAATGATCATGATATTTGGCATTTGATACGCTCTACCAACTCCGCAATGCGCTTGGCGTCAAGATATGTATGTAAAATAAAAGGATTGTCAAAGACATGTTAGATTCAGCCATTTAAATTTAGTAAAACTCGTAAATCCCACTGAAATTTTAAAATCAAAAATACAAATATAGGTTATGGCCACAAAAATGCACAAATCGAACTAACTTTAAACTAAAATGATTATTAATTTCTTTTAATGTAGATGTTCGTCATTGATACTATTGCATAGAAATATAAGTTGCAAAAATACATGATACAGGTATTATTCAATCTGTATTTATTCTATACTTAGTATACCCAAGGTTGACATTCCACGATCAGATCACTCGGATATTATCCGAGGGTGGTGTTAAGAGTCTCCGAAACCGGCGTGTTTGTAAGAAAAGGGTAATAAATGTGAAGGAAGCCAGACAAGTTTGTCAGAATCGTGAGGTCTGGCACTCGATACTCCCTGCCTACTTCGTAAGGGACTTGGCGTGAAGATATCTATATATGTATGTATGTATTTACTCTGTATCCATTAAACAAATATTTACATTGGTTGGGAATGGAAGACCAATCCCCTTGATCTTTGTTTGTATACGCTTTTACAATAAGCTTCCCATCATATAAAAGACCTGCAATTAAATAAATTTAAAAAATTGGTCAAAGTGAAATTGTATAAAAAAGGTTATCATACTATTACTGAATACCTATCGAATCGAGTGCTTGGGATTAATTGTCCCTCATACCAATATCTCACTAGTAATCATGTGTGATGTAATACTAATAAATTTGTATAAATAAATAAAAAAAGACAAGCCCGCTGAGTTTACCTGCCGGATCTCAGTCAATTCTCAGTGTGTGGGCGCGTTCCGATCCGGTGGAAGTTTTTAGTATTATATAGACTCTTCACAAGTGCCTCTTGTAAGGTGAATGTGAATAAAAATATTTTCTATTCCATTCTATTCGTGGTCCTGCGTAACTTGTCGGCCAAAGAAACAGTTATTTACCCATTGGAAAATGATAATAACGGACCCAGTTCATTTTTATGATAGAAACGAACCCGAACATTCCTTCGCCATGTTATTAATGACCTTTTACTCAGTCAGTCAAAAAAGAGAACGAGTTAGTAGTTCATGACAAATAAGAAATTATTCTAATCATATTTGTACAATGTAAATTAGGGCGCTGTCGTTGGTAAATAATTTTCATGCGACATATCTAATCGAATTATGCCAATAGGAAACGGCGCCAGACAGTAATGAGCAAAACAATACTAACATAATATAAAACGCCTAAGTTTCATAGGTCACTTACAGTCGCACTCAGAGATATTTTAATCAGTCATTAAATCGACATTTCCTATACAATTGTGATTTAATGATAGATTAAATGTAAGTTGATATCTCTGAGTGTGGTCGTTACCACAGTGATGTTGACTGTTCAGTGCCCTTACCATGAGTTTTAGGTTCGTCGAGTTTAATATACTTACTCTCAAGCGTCCCCTTAAATTACTTGTATAAAACCTTTGAACAGTGCCACTACCGGTAATAAATAATAAAATTTTTAGACCAATAACGCTATAGATTTCAATACGTCAATTACAGAACGTAAGGCGATGGTACCAATCCGGGCGGGTCGCTGCAAAAATCTACCACCTAGTAGGATGTCACGGTGTTAGTGATGTTAAACCTATGCTCGCCTTTTACGAGCTGCCTAGCAGGAAGGCAGATGGTCTATTCTGCGAAGGAGCCCGGACCGACACAGGGTAAAAATATGTAGTGTAGTGCGCTGACATGAAAAATAATCTAAGAATGAAGTACATATTTCATTAACAATTATTGTTATATTACTTGCGATATAAAATAATTAAAAGGATCAACCTACTATTTATGAAAACCTGTTACAAAATTTAGTTTTAAATATCATGCTATTTCTAGTCCATGTGTAGATTTGTATGTGTGTGTGATACGAAATAAAGTAGTAACACATTCATAGAGATTATTGTGAAATAATAGATTGCTTGTTCAATGTTGGTGAAATATAGCTTCCATTTTTGAACCATTGGTGATAATCAAAACTGGTTTCATTATTTTTCCCATGACGAGTGAACAGAGAATGATACCAGCTCCAAAAAATAAACAATTTTAAAAGTTTTGACACATACTTGGTAGCTGGTGTGCACGCAACGAAGTATTTTTATGATGCTTCCAACTCCCAAATATACATACTCTATCACATTTTGGTATGCAATCTTCTATTTGCTTGATAAAAAATAGTAGGATCTGATATCCTTATTTGTCTTTCTAATATTTATTTGTTTTTCTTTGTCTTTGTTCTTTTTTATGATAATGAAAGGCAAACAAGCAGAGGGATTTCCTGATGGTAAGAAATTCCTGCCGCCTAGAGACACCAAAGGTGGTAATGGTGCGTTGCCAACCTGAGACCGGGATTTTAGGCCTCGACCAAAAGTAAGTTTCCCGGCTAATTTACCCTCCAAACCGGAACACGTCAACGGCAAGCATTGGACGATACAGGAATAGGTAAGGCGGTGGTACCAATCCACTCAGAAACTCTACCACCTAGTAAACTATCTATCGATTACTAAATATGGAAACAAATTGAAAAAAATAATAATGTTTGAATCTATTCTTACAAATCTATGTAAATTTCATAACGTGATAGACGTACAATGTACTCCAAGTATTTGTAAATATTCTACAACATCATGGTATGCAATGTTATGATATTAACATCACACTAAAAAACATTGACAGATAGCACTTTGATAGTTTTTAATTTTTGCGCAACTACTGTCTTCTAATTTTTGACAATTTATTGCGTGAAAATGTAAAATAATAACTTCTTTTCTTTCTTTCTTCAGGTTTTGGCCTTCACGTTAGTATTTAGCCATTAGTCAAGTAGAAATTTGCATCAAATTTTATATCAATTTCAATTAATTTTCATAGTCATCAGTCATAAGTCGTCAGGAAGTCATGTCAGGCTCTTGGGTAAAGCGGTGGCCTGTTTACTTCAAGCTCATGTAATGAGATTTGGCGGCAATAAGGAAATACAGGATACGCTAATTTTTTCATGATTATTTAATTTGTTCTCTTTCACTGAACAAATTTGTACAAAATGCCACCAAAATTGACCAATTTCACTCAATATCAACACGAAATTCAATAACTATGAAAAAACTTCGACCATCTTTTCTCTCGATGGCGCCAAAACTCCAAAATAATAACTTATTTATCACTGTGGAGTGAACAACACGTCAGTGGTCATGGCCGTAACACAAAGGCAAACCTCTTTTGCTTTTTCTAATCAACCTTAAAAATTTTACCTTAACAAGGGCAACCTTAAAAAGGTTCTTAATTCGATGTATGTTTTGTATGTTTGTTATACGATTACTCAGACAATAACCAACAATTTTTCACGGCTAAATGATCCACAATATTGTCAAGGTACTTGAAAATTGATGCATTTTTAGGTGCAACTCAAAAACAATCGAATTGTAATTAAATTTGTATGGTATCATCTCCGAATCATGACCAACCTTCCCAAATAAGAACCCATCAAACCGTGAAGTGGTAATGAAATTATCTAGTGGCGATCTTTTGCACTTTTAATGCACTTGAATTATATAATGTGTAGACATAAATATTTAGAAATTTTCTACAAATTTTAAAGACAGAAAAAATTTACGTCATACTGGATTTGAACCTGTACTCTTTCGTCTCAAGCTAACGAATGCTTTAACCATTTGAGCTAGTGAGGATTCAAGTCCTGTGGCGAAATGTTTAATTCCTTTCTTTACCGTTTGGAATGTTTAAGACAAATAAAATGATAACCTTGAACAACAGCGTCCCATTTCGGTTTGTCCTATTTGAATACTGATAGGATATCGGGCCACGAAAATTGCCCTTTAAATGGCCAAATGGCTAATTGAAACCATTGTTTACATCATACACGTGATAAGAAACTAACATTTTTCGAAAGTTACTTCGAATTTTTTATGAAGTTGGCAGGCATACAACCAGACGAACTTTTTCTTTAATAAAAAGTATCTTCACGCCCATATCCCCGAAGATGTAGGCAGAGGCACAGCTAGGGCACCGACGAGTAGCCGAAGACACTAAGTCCTATAATGTGATAGGTGGCAAGCCTATCGCCAACCGGGCAATCCCGAGCAACGTTTTTTTTATTAGAAAATTGGAAAAACCCAATTTTCTTTTTGTTGCCCGACTCGGGATTTGAACCCGGGACCTCGTGCAGTCAAGTCCAACAACTGAACCGCCAAACCACAGAGGCGACAATTTTTTAATAGGTCTACAAAACTGAGATACAACTTTTGTAATACGTAATAAATTAATCCTTATGAAATAAATATTTTCTAAGCTGACCTCTTCTAGATGTAAGCCCATTAGCTAAATAAATGAATAACAAAAAGCGACTTTTTGGTTTAGTTTGGTGCCGTTCTTAATCCTAAATATTTTTTTTAATATCATCTAACAAAACAGTTGTTTAAAACTGCTTTTGATAGAAGGTAGGGAAACTGAAGATATCCAAGCTAGTGCATTTGTTAACAGTGTTTGCAATTCGATAGTTAAGCGAATGTGTCCCGGAGTTTTTGGCACCATCGAGAGAAAAGATGGTCGAAGTTTTTTCATAATTATTGTATTTCGTGTTCATTTTTAGTGAAATTAGTAAATTTTGGTGACATTTTGTTCAGTGAAAGTGCACAAATGAAATAATCATGAAGAAATTAGCGTGTCGTATATTTCCTCGTTGCTGCCAAATCTGATTACATGGGCTTGTGTTAAAAGGCCACCGCTTTACCCAAGAGCCTGACATGACTTACTGACGACTTATGACTGATGCTTAATTATAATTGATATAAAATTTGATGCAAATTTCTACTTGACAAATGGCAAAATACTAACGAGATTGCCAAAACCTAAAGAAAGAAAGAAGAATGTCGTCCCAAATTAGTTCTTATGTCAGGAAAGTATAAAGTCTTACCATTGTGTAATCGTGATACGGGTCTAGATATTCTAAAATTTATGTATGCTTGCAAGTAATAGGTGCACGTCGCCTCTAGACACCAAAGCTGATAAGGGTACATACACATCTTCAAGCCAAGTCCCTTACGTAGTAGGCAGAGAGTATCGAGTACCAAACCTCAAGATTCTGGTAAATTTGCCTGGCTTTCTCCACATTCAATTACCCTTTTCATACAAACACGCCGGTTTCGGAGATATTTGACACTACCCTCGGATAACAACCTAGAAATTTGATCGTGGAATATCAACCTAGGTCTCCCAGGGTACCTACATCCATCCACATTCGCATTGTACGAGATTGACAAAGCAGATATACAATGCGAATGTGGATGGATGTAGGTACCCGGGGAGACCAAGGCTGACATTTCACGATCAGATCAATCGGATATTATCCGAGGGTGGTGTCAAGAGTCTCCGAAACCGGCGTGTTTGTATGAAAAGGGTTATGAATGTGAAGGAAGCAAGACAGGTTTGTCAGGATCGTGACGTCTGGCACTCGAGACTCTCTGCCTACCCCGTAAGGGACTTGGCGTGAAGATATGTATGTATGTATATCTGATTTGTCATTCTTTCTGTATGTCCAAACCAGCGGAGCATGCCAGCTGTTAAGTGTTCTATGCCAATATAAGGCTGAAGCGGGATGCACACATGCTAAGTTTATCGGCTACCCTGTCCAGATCATTAGAACAAGGCAGTGTCTGCTATTATGTGGAATATGCAAGGCAAACCATATGATGGATATCCCACTGTCGCCGCATACCGCTTCGGTGTCCGGCGATGCGGATTTTTACATTAAAATATTTTTTTTAATATAAAATTAATACAAACAATGACAGTTAGATGCGATGGCTATATGCTTTGCGGTTTTTATTCAAATAAATTTTTTCGCCGCATTATTAAAATCCGCAAGCGGTGAGAGTTGTATGTTATTTGCTAAAGTACATTTTGATTATTTTTTGTTTGAATTTCAACACTTTGAACATAAGAAAAGGATCTTTTAATAAAATGTCCTATTTGTTTAGATTTTAGAAAATGTTAAGTTACTATTAGTATTAAAAAATATTTAAAACAAAAACAAACATTTAAATAATTAACTTTCATTGTTTAAATTTTTAATTAACTTTCATTGGACTGCCAATGATGATAATCGTTTTGTATTTAGTTATACTTTAGAGTTTTCAAAATAAAAGCTTTACATAATTGAAACTATCATTCAGAAACAAACGTAAAAACATTCAGATTTTCTCGACAAAAAGATCTCGAAAAAAAGAAAGAGTTTATTATATATTTTAAAAATCTGGTTACATTGACCAATAAACATGTTAAACATCTCAGCCTTGGTATTGGAAACATATCATAATGTAATGTGACATTAGTATGCAATTATTATAAAAATGTTGATCGTAATGTTACGAGGAAGCAACAAAGTGGCTCCAAAAATAAACTAAAGCTAAAGATAAATACTTTTAGTCATTCCGTAATATTTTCCTAAAATGAAAGCTTCATATAATTTACAGTCTGAAAATAGAACTAAAACACAGAGGCATGTCTATAATTACGCTTTTAATGACTAAGTACACAGAAAAATAATTTGGAAATAAGAAATAGTCCCCTAACGAGGTAAGTTAAATCAACAGAAAGGAGTATATTATATTTAGCAATCGCCCCTGTAATTACTGAAGGCTTCCTTAATTACGGTGTCCAATAAAATGACTAGTGCTTCCTACTTCCCACGTACATACGGTACAGCGCATGCGCAACATGTGCGGGATCCAGCTTATTATTACTTACGGGTAAGTTTTATAAACTACTCATTCGGTACACAGAGTAACTCGTACGTGATAACTTACATTATTTTACTTGCTTCAAGATATTTGTAAAGAGAAAACTTCTTTAGCGGCGTTGCGCACTTTTTTGGAATGGGTAAAAACTTCTAATCTCGCGCCAGGACACGTGACCTCATCGAAAATTCGTAAGATGAATGGAGAGTAAACAGCCTGCGCGGCATAGGAGAGGAAGTATCCCCCTCACTTTCTACGGTGAGGCGATGTTTGCCTGCGCCTGCTGTTTCGTTTAGACGGCGCAGGGCGCTTGCGCGAATGTTCTTGTTGTCATGTTTGTGTACGATAGTACAATAAATGAATATTGTATTCTACAACATAAATTATAATACATTCATACAGATAATCAAAGCAATTCGTGCAAAATTATTCCTTAACCATTCCAAAATATCAAAAATGCATAACGTTAATATTCAAGTTTTCACTTTTGCCGGCACTCTCGAAGTGCAACCCGTTGTTTTTTTTGTCTTTAGTACACAAAACAACTATAACGCAAGTACTGTAACCACTGTAAAATGAATTTATGTTTGCAAATCAAAATATTGTTAAGGGGCCATGTATCCTAAAATTCGTCAGCAATTTACTGTTTTTTTCATATATAGCAATTATGGATCTTGGCAAAAAAAATACACAAGATTAACATTAATATGCTTTATAAGACTTGTGTTTCCAAAACACGATTCATTTCACTTTGCTCGATAGAAAAAAAATTAAAAAGTTAACCCTTTTTTGAAAGCAAAACCCAATTGTCTACTTCAATTATGAAAATATCGACACCAGATTTAACATAAACATAGATAAGTATTATACCTAAAAGATAACTGTTTCAGTTTTTATATTTATTTTCAAATTACTTTTATAGTGTCAAAAATAGAGATTTGGCGCTTAAGACATTTACTTTAGAGCGCAATATTTCATAGTAATCATGGAACGGGGGAGTGCGCTGATTGGCTCTTCTGGCTGACTAAGTATGGGGCCTTAAGCAGTTTAAGTTTTAGCCCTGATGATGATGTTGTAAGCAAACCAGTAGGCTATTTATTATATAATAAATTGTAAATGACCGTAAATAAAACAGTAAAAGTGTTTCATCATTTAAAAATATGAATAATACAAGGAAGCATAGTCTCTTGAGACTAGCTGGTCTCTATAAGATTTCCCACAAATCTGATATAAGAAATATAGACTTTTTTAATGGGTAAAACACACTTTCGTTATTACGATACAAACTATGAGGTATTAGGTATCTAGTCAACCGGTCAGTCGGTATATAATAAAATTCTAAAGCATCAATTATAAACTTCATTTGACACATTCCTAACATTATTTCTATCATGTGGTATACCATCAGCCATCCTAAAATTTCTAAGATCACCGACCGACCGACTCTCTTGTTGGAATGGTGGAAAGTGGAGAGGAGATCGAAGGTAGAAATAGGTGAGGTGATTTAATACAAAATATCTAAAACAAATGATAAAAAAGTCTCGCCCTTTTGTGTGGAAAATAAATCCCTATTTCCTTTGGTCTTCGCATCACTGGTGGAGGAGAATCCAAGTTTGCTAAGTAGTTTTTAATTTTGTCAGTTATTGTCAGCAGACTCATATTAAAAAATAGTCATAATTAAAGATAGACCAACGTCTTTAGGCTCAGCTAGTTGATTATAAAATGTCTCATAAAAATATGTTCATTACTCTGTGCAGACATTGGATTCCTTGATGTGAAAAAATAAAACGATATAAAGTTCCGGCTGCGGCTGAAGACCTGTGACATCCCCTGCTATTTCAGGCATCACCTCCGCACTATAAACTTTAATTAATAAGGGTTCATATTTCATTTACTGCCTACGACTTTTATTTATATACAGACTAGCCGACTCGGCGAACTTCGTAGCACTAGCAGTTTATTTGTAAACAAATAAAAGTATTGTTTTTTACATTTTCCGTATAACTTCTTTTTCTTCTTTTGAACTTTCTTCTCACAATAACAAAACAATTAGCGAAGCCAGTTCACCCGTTCAGACGTTATGAGATGACCACAGCAAATGGGAGATAATTTTTATATTTAAAGATGATGTATTAGTAGTTTTGATTATAATAATAACAAATAAAATAAACATGTCTGGACAAATTTTATGATTCTAAACCGATGGCAAGTAATAATGTTCTAGTAATATACCTTTTAAAGCCAATGGAACTAACATATGAAAATATTTAAAAGGAGACAACAACAAATTTAATAAACATCCAAACACAAAAACATAGAGAGCGAAAGCTTATCTTCTCGCTCATATCTCCGAAGTGGTAGGCAGAGGCACAACGAAGGCGCCTACAATTAGTCAAAGACACTGAGCCGAAGCCCCACAATGCCCGAAAAACTTGCACCTCTTCCACTAGTGGCCTAATTGGTAATGATCCATTTAACCTTTGTTCTCTTCTTACGAGCTGCCTAGCATGAAAGTAAATAGTTCCCCGGTGTTGGTCCGGGCTCCTTAGCAGAATAGACCATCTGCCTTCCTGCCAGGCAGCTCGTAAAAGGCGAGCATAGGCTTACCGTCACTAACACCGTGACATCCTACCAGGTGGTAGAGTTTTACAGCGACTCACCCGGATTGGTACCACCACCTTACCTATTCCTGCCGCCATAACGTCCAATGCTTGCCTTTGACGTGTTCCGGTTCGGAGCGTAAGTTAGCCGGTAAACTTACTTTTGCCTAACATCCCTGCCTCAGGTTGGCAAAGCACTATTACAACCTTTGGTGTCTCTAGGCGGCGTGAATTTCTTACCATCCGTCTAAAATCCGTCTGCTTGTTTTCCTACCATTATCATTAAAAAAAGTAGATTCATATAGCGCGAACCAATACGACGTTAAATGACAGAGGAAACGTAAAGTGGCTTCCGTAAAACCAGCAGGATTTTGGCCCATAAATAAGGTGCCAACTGGAGAATTAGCATTACAAGTATATCGAATGTAAAACTTCTATCAAGGCCTGTGTTATTAGCATACAATAATTATATGTTAATAGTTGTATGTTTATCATGTAGTCCCTCTACTGTCGCCATCGGACGTTGAACCCTATTGTTTATGTATTGCGAAACAGACAATTTGCATTATGTACAATATTTATCTATGTTTGAATGTTTTATTTTTAGTCGTAACATAGGTCAGTTGGTCGCATTTTTAGCGGTCCCTTTTACAATGAGATAAGATTTTGTTGAAATTAAGCTCAGTTTGTAGAAATGTGAACTTTAGATTCTTTTGCATTAATTTGTAAAACAATTTTTTTATGATTATTATTGGAAGGCAAATAAGCAGCCGGATTTCTTGATGGTAAGAAATTCTAGAGACACCAAAGGTGGTAATGGTGCGTTGCCAACCTGAGGCCGGGATGTTACGCCCCGAGCAAAAGTAAGTTTATCGTCTACCTTATCCTCCTAACCGGAATACGTCAACGTCAAGCGCTGGCATTATGGCATTATTAACATTTTAATGTTGTAACTTCCATCCATAACTATGTCTTATTTTTTAATAATAAGAATGTTGTATATATTTTTTTTCATAATAGAATATTTCATATATCTGATATCCAACAACAATCAAGTGTTTTTTTTTGTTTAGGTTGTGTAAGGAGGCTAAACTCGGGATCGCAACCATCTTAATGCCAGTAGGGTTACTATCGAAACTAGATTCATGCAATATTGAAAAAAGGAGTCGAGTATGTCAGCTTAGGTACTATTGAACACAATACTGGCGAATTAAGTTATTGGTAAACAATCAATTGTATTATACAACTCGTTGCATTTATTTGGAACTAAATGTTAATAATCCGCTAGTACTGTGGTTTAAAGTACCCAAAATGACATACTCGATTTCAATTTACAATTCGCATGAAATCGAAATTCTAGAGTAACCCTACAGATGTATACACCATACAATTTATTTAAACAGCTTACTAAAAACGGCCTCACTCAGAGATCTTAATTGTCTTTAAATCAGTCATTAGATCGACATTTTCAATACAAATAATACTTTGTAAAATATTTATTATTAAAAAATACTTTATAGTAAAAACTAATTTCTCTATTACGAATAGTAAATATTTCGTTTTTAAAATAGAGGAATATATTATGTAATATAGAATTAAAGAAGCACTTGAATTATTATTGACTAGCAGTTTCACGCAGCTTCGCCTGCGTAACTTGGCTTTTACTACACGGATTTTGATGAAACAAAACCTATGTCACTTAGGAATAATGTAGCATTCTAAGGGTGAAAGAATTTTTGAAATCGGTCTAGTAGTTTCGGAGCTTAATCATTTTAAACAAACAAACAAAAAATCATACATTTTCTATTTATAATATTAGTATAGATAAGTATAGATGATATTGAATACGGACAAAAAGAAGAAAAAAGGAATATGGTAAAGTAACATCCTACGAATATTATTAATGCGAAATGTTTGTATGTTTGTTTCTCCTTTATGCAAAAACTGCGAAACCGATTTTCAAAAAAATTGGTACACACGTAAAGGGTAAGTTAGATTAACGTATAAGATAGTTTTTACCCCGAAATAATGTTTCTGTGGGACCATTTATCACGCAGGCAACAGCTAGTTGTAATATAAAGTCATGGTTCCAGTTGAATATTAAATTTATAATTGTAACTTTGTTTAGCACAACTGGCGAAACTGGCTTTAATCCAAAAGTTTTTGTTTCGCCAGAATAACCCTCTAGCATTATTAAAATCAATCTGATCTTATGCGTTACAATAATTCAGTATTGTCATCCCTATTTAAATCGTGGAAGTCCATCACAAAGCTCTCCTTCTGTTATGCTAATCTCGAACGACGTAAGATGGGTCACAGGTGATCAACGGCTACATTTAATCCGTTATTGATTATAGCTGTTTTGATCACAATTTTACAGCTATCTATAGCAGAATTGAATTTTTATAACTAAGCTATGCCACACAGTTTTGGCGCCATCGAGAGAAAATATGGTCGAAGTTCTTTCATAATTATTGAATTTCGTGTTGATATTGAGTGAAATTAGACAATTTTGGTGGCATTTTTTACAATTTTGTTCAGTGAACGTGCACAAATGAAATAATCATGAAGAAATTAGCGTATCGTGTATTTCCTCGTTGCCGCCAAATCTCACTATATGAGCTTGAGTAATGAGGCCACCGCATTACCCAAGTCCCTGACGTGACTGATTGACGACTTGTGACTTATGACTAATTATAATTGAATCCCGATTTTGGTAAAATTGATGCAAATTCATGCAAATTTCTACTTGACTAATGGCAAAATACTAACGTATATGCCAAAACTTAAAAAAGAAAGAAAGAAAACTATGCCACGTCGCGATTTGATCATTCTTTTTTTGACACATAGCAAACTGTCCCGAAATGGTCCCACATAAATTTTATCAACATCCTACAAGTAGTTTTTTGAGTTATACTAAATCCTTTTAATGTTATAAATGCGAAAGTTTGTCTGTTTGTTTGTTTGTTACTTCTTTGAGCAAAAACTGCGGAAACGATTTTCATGTTTGGTACACTCATAGACGGTAACTTGTATTAACACATATGATAGTTTTTATCCCGAAAGAGTGTTCCTATGGGACCACGCGGGCAACGCCGCGGGCAGCAGCTAGTAATGCATAATTTTTTCATGCATTATTAAGTATAACTCAAAAATCACTTTCCGGATCATGATAAAATTAATATGGGATCAACTCGGAATTATTATCTACTAGTGGTCGCCCGTTCGAGTTGGTCGAAATTCGTCCATAATAAATTTCAATTTTTTTGTGCGCCATCTGTGATATTTTATCGTTATCATCTATATATTTCTTTGTGTGTGGCAAATGCATTGTACTGTGAGTAATGTTTTATTTATTGATTTATTGTACTTCATAAGCATTATCATTTAAAAATATTAGCGTTCTACACTTCTCCTACAAATAAAATATAAGTGTGCCAAATTTTATGCTCCTGCGTCCGCGCAATTTTCGTTAAAAGGGGTACAAAGTTTTGGCACCACGTATTAATATATAGATATCCTATGTCCTAAAAAAGAACCATAAAAATCAATATAGCCAACATTAACAAGAATACAAAAGACGTTGCTACCAATTCCAGCACGGTTGCATGGAGAGATGACATTCTTACACATCTATATTTGTCAACTAGGTACCAGATTTGATGGTATGGTAGGTCGTGAATTACAATAACTACTATTAAACAATAGATTAATGTTGCAAAATAAATATGTTAAATACATACACATAGGCGATTGAGTTCAAAAGAAGTGCAACAATATGTGGAATTGTTTTAATGCCAATACTACATAAAATTTACTTAAATGAAGGTTGTAATTAATACAGATATAGAACAATAACGTCAATCTATTTTACGACTTTGTTTTGTGCCACACGTACATCTACTCTGTAATTTTAAAAACTATCTGCTATTTATCGCAATTAAATAGCACAAAAATTTAAAAAAATCTATAACCAAATATAAAATGTAGCCAAGAACCGTATCGATCATGTTAACTTTCAACCAAAAAGATGCGTATACAAATCAGATGCACATACATACAGACATGTCAAACTTATACAACCCTCTTTTTTACATCGGAGGCTTTAAAATAAAGTTCATATACGCTGTGTGTCGTTCTACAAAAAGCATTATTTAAAAAGTATATGTATTATTCTGGATTGACTGTTTTCGAACCAAATGTGAGAATTTTCTTAATCAATTTATTAAAAATGGCCGTAAAACTATTTTTAAACCAGTTTGAAATAATGTGGGATAGGAAGCAATATCTAAGTTATTCGCAAAAGTTCAATGTCAGAAGCACTAGCAAAGATAGTCCGGGAACAAGTTGTCGATCCCATGAGGTCAGCGGTCAGCGGTCAGAGGTGGTCAACGGCTGGACAAGCGAGGGGTTGCGAATCCCTTCATCTATAAAAAGAATTATTACTAAAAAACATATTTTTTATTAGCTTTCTTACATTGATAGCAAGTATAATTTTGATCGCCTCTGTGGTCTAGCGGTGCAGGTGTTGGACTTGACTGCATGTGGTCCCGGGCTCGATTCCCGGGTCGGTCAACAAAAATAAAATTTGGTTTTTCCAATTTTCTAATAAAAAAATGTTGTCTGGGATTG
The DNA here is from genome assembly GCA_002245475.1 of Calephelis virginiensis. Classification (NCBI taxonomy): domain Eukaryota; kingdom Metazoa; phylum Arthropoda; class Insecta; order Lepidoptera; family Riodinidae; genus Calephelis; species Calephelis virginiensis. Next base: position 541,897 of record NJDC01000457.1, read on the forward strand.
GATATGCGCCCGGTTGGCGATAGGCTTGCCACCTGTTACATTCTGGGACTTAGTATTTTCGGCTAGTCGTAGGTGCCGTGGTTGTGTCTCTGCCTACTTCTTCGGGGATCTGGGCGTGAAGATATTTTTTTTATAATTTTGTGTTGGCTGCTAAAAGTGTAGGATATTTAATAAAAATGTGAAGTTTAAAATTGGCATACAATTTTAAATTGTAAGTACATATTTATGGCTACATACTTATAATTTATAAATTGTGAATCTAATGTATATATTCAATTTTTTTTATACTTTTGTAAATTTTCGTAATAAAAGATAGACATATTATGGGTATAAAGTTAACTATTGCACATTTGTACCGTTTTCCATATCGAGGACAATTATTGGTTTTTGTTTAAGTAGTTGTTCTTTTTCTAACGCTATAGGCGTTAGCAAAAGAATTGTTCACGAAATTTGAATAAAACTAACTTTTTCTCATGTTTTTTATGATATTGGAAGGCAAACAAGCAGACGGATTTCCTGATGGTAGGAAATTTACGCCGTCTAGAGACACTAAAGGTGGTAATGGTGCGTTGCCAACCTGAGGCCGGGATGTTAGGCCTCGAGCAAAAGTAAGTTTACCGGCTACCTTACCCTCCAAACCGGAACACGTCATGACGTAATGGCAGCAGGAATAAATTAGGCGGTGGTACCAATCCGGGCGAGTCGCTGCGAAACTCTGCCGCCTAGTCAGATATCACGGTGTTAGTGACGGTAAGCCTATGCTCGCTATTTACGAGCGGCCTGGCAGGATGCAGATGGTCTATTCTGCAAATGAGCCCGGACCAACACGGGGTTAAACTTATCGTAAAAAAAAATAGACAAAATTGGTCCATTTGTTCACAATTATCGAGATGACCAAGGGAAATGAGTATTAATTTTTATATATACGATGATAATAATATATACCTATTAATTTACATGAAGGAAAACTGCTTCCACTTACTTCCAACGTACTTCAGTACAAAGACTATAAAACAGATATTCATAAAATGTAAAACTTATTTTATAATGAACGTATAAAACTAGTTGAGCAATGGAAAAAATGCAGATTGAAGACGGATCCAGAAAACATTTGTACGTGATTTGATACGGGCCCTATGTCCAGTTAAGAGGACAATAATTCCTCTTATTTTTTTATAATCACCAATTAATTATTCTCTATTGATTATTCCAATAGAGAATGTATATTAGTTTGTTTAATTGATCAAAAAATTTAACGATAACATTATTCCTTCGCCTTCGATATGCCTACGGAATACCTTCAATATCTTGATTCTACATCGACTAGAATATCTTATTTCAGGTTTAACTGGACCATAAATTATCTATGAAATAAAAAAGCAACAATTTCTATCCTTTAGATCTGAAAACACGATACTTATCTACAAATTAGTTAGTCAAGTGTATCTGTTTTAAACTTTAACCTAAACTAAGTTGTACCTAATTGCTAATTTAAACTTATTCAACATAAAAACAAAAATGTGCAGAGTTTTAAACGTTCGATATTTATAGCATTATTCGAAGTGTTATTACCTAGTTTTATTTGTTCAGATAAAAGTTGCAAAAGTTGTCAATCTAAGGCTGAGTTGAGGTCTTTTGCGCGAGTGAGTCATTGCAGATCTTTACCACCTAATTACGGTCACAGTATTAATAATTTATCAACGCTTTGCTAAACTTGCGGAAAAAAGCTCGGTGAAGTTGTAAAAACCGCGAGGTTAGCAACAAGTTTAAAAGTTAGGCTGTGGTTTTATATTTTTCAAGAGCTCAGAAACAAAAAGAAAAGTTATAACTTTCGTTGTTACTTAAATTATTATTAACGTAGAACACAACAGAAAATATGCATTTATAGCATTTATGCGTTATATATATATCCCTGGACAAACTACACAAATTGAATCTAAACCCAAAGTAAGAAAATTATATGCTTGTGATATGGGTTTTAGTCAACGATACTAATATATAGAAATGCTTTAATAGATACCAATATAAATTTAATTACCACCCAGATTTGGAAATACAGAAATCGATGGTCATCTCACAAAAGTCTGCACCCATTGGGAATTAAACATAAGCCTTGCGGTTGGTAGGTGAAGTTGGGCATGTACGCTATTCCTCCGTCAACGAGGTGATCAAATAAAAGATCACTCAGAACCGTCAATTACCGTTATTTAATCTATCCTTGAATCACAATTTGGTATATGTATGACTTCACGTCTCTGGGTGCGGACGTGAGTCTTAAAATTGCAAATTAAATTGCACCTGGAACTAAAATTCACTGTCACGTTGAAGTTCAAGCTTTCAGTCTCAGGAGGTCATCGGTCAGTGGTCAGAGGTGACCAACGGCCAGCGAATGCAATTCTTACACTTGCTAAATATATTCACCCCACACTTGAGCCAACCCTTTATTCGGACTTCGGATCTAATGTTGACAATGGTCAAGAAATCTCACTTTTTGTCCAACATTTAAGAACCCCAAATAAAATTGTGATGAATTCGAATCAGCTGCAATAACTAATTGTTTGTTTCCTGATTTGTTGCCTGATTAGTGTCGCACCTATACCTTACAAGGCCACAAGTTCGAATCCTAAATCTTTATTTCTAAAAGTTTTTCGTCTACTTCATTATTATTAGTAATTATTTATTTAAACAATGACGCACCGCCAGTTTCTGATGCCTCAAATTTCTCGTTATAGAAAACAAATTATCTAGACTGACAAAATCTTGCAACGTCTTCGTTTTTTGGTGTTTGCTAATTAGTTATCACGGATCACCTGATAAAATCTGATTTGCTATAGATAATCTCGCTCATTGTGTTTTCATACTTTTATGTAAATATGTTGTTTTTATTACGTGTGTAACAAATAAATAGTGATAGTTAGTACAATAAAACTCACAAATGAAAATTATTTTAAGATTAATTTTTGATAATGTTGTTAGTTTATTTAGGCGCGGAAAATAAACATATCGAAAGCAAGTGAAAACTGTTTTCTTACACAATATTATGCTACATAGGGGACATTCAATATGTATTTTATATCAAGGCTACAGTATTGTTCCTTTCGTAGCGAGCCTTGAAAGGGACATCACTTGCCCAGTGTAGGTCAGAGGTGACAAACGGACAGAAATAAACCCGGTTTTAGCGACTACTGTCCGCGTTATATTACTGGACATAATCAACTTTAAATTGTTTATAACGTCCGTCACGTAGATTTTATTGGATTTTTAGAATTTAACTTTACTGTAATTCTTCTTTCTTAAGGTTTTGGCATTCGCGTTAGCATTTTGCCATTATTTAAGTATAAATTTGCATAAAATTTACCAAAATCGGGATTAAAATATAATTAGTCATAAGTCGTCAATAAGTCATATCAGAGTCTTGGGTAAAGAGGTGGCCTCATTACTCAAACTCATGTAGTGAGATTTGGTAGCAACGACGAAATACGCAATACGCCAATTTCTTCACGATTATTTCATTTGTGCACTTTCACTGAACAAAATTGTACAAAATGCCACCAAAATTGACTAATTTCACTCAAAATAAACACGAAATTCAATGATTGTGAAAAAATTTCGACCATCTTTTTTCTCGCGCCAAAACTCCTCTACTGTAATTGTTTCCAGCTTTTTTTAGTTTTTGGAATGGGTGTGAGGATCTGCCATTAGGTACATATCTAATTAAGCATTTTTTACAAAATCGGACTTAAATTAATCAAAATGGAAATATTGTCAATCATTCAAAAATAAGGTTGTCATAGAAAGTCATGTCAGGCTCTTGGGTAAAGCGGGTGTAGGTATCCTTACCTAAGCTCATTTAGTGAGATTTGGCGGCAACGAGAAAATACACGATGCACTATTTTCTTCATGAATACATACTTTACTTGTGAGTTGTGCTATTAACTAATGGCGCCAAAAATCTTATTTTGAGATTATGTATTTATGTAGGTACATACTTACATGTCAAAAACATTTAATTTAACACTCTCTTCCCTAATCAGTTTTATTGTAAGAGAAGTAGCTAGATTCATAAAAAGTAACTGTGTGTTAAAAATCGATGTATAAAGATTACACGAGCTAAGAGAATTTAATGCCCATACTGAGTCAGCCAGAAGAGCCAATCAGCGCACTCCCCCGTTCCATTATTACTATGAAATATTGCGCTCTAAAGTAAATGTCTTAAGCGCCAAATCACTATTTTTGACACTATAAAAGTAATTTGAAAAAAAAATATAAAAACTGAAACAGTTATCTTTTAGGTATAATACTTATCTATGTTTATGTTAAATCTGGTGTCGATATTTTCATAATTGAAGTAGACAGTTGGGTTTTGCTTTCAAAAAAGGGTTAACTTTTTGATTTTTTTCTATCGAGCAAAGTGAAATGAATCGTGTTTTGGAAACACTAGTCTTATAAAACATAATATTAATGTTAATCGTGTGTATTTTTGTCGCCAAGATCCATAATTGCTTTGTATGAAAAAAACAGTATATTGCTGACGTATTTTAGCATACATGGCCCCTTAAAGTCAAAAATATTACTGATGTTAAAGTAAACGGAGTTATATTTTTATAATAATTACTTTGTTATCTTTGTGTGGGACAATATCCCATGCAGGACATAATATTCAACGTTTCAAATAACAAATAACTTTTTAGTGATACCTGATTACTCTGTTTATTCACACGTTGCTTATGTCATATTCATATAAACTGTCTAGCCCGGCAAACGGTTTTTAGCCATAATTGCTACCAACTACCGGTTTGAAATACAATTTGTAAAATATCTAAGACCTATCACCTACAAAATCGATGGCATCTATGTACACAATTCAAATCCAAATATTACGCTAGTTTCGCAAGGTGCTTAAAATACCTGAATTGGATAACAATAACGTTTGTATGCGTTTTAAAAAATTAATGAATGTCATATCAAATTATCCTCACAGTGTACTGCACAGCACATACACATAGGGTTGTCACCTTTTTTTAAAGAAAAATGGTATACTTCAAAAAATACAAATTGTTTTATAGTATGGAAAGGATATAACGATTTAAACATAACAAATCGCAAAATAGTAAGAAATACGCGTCGCTCGTTAACACCAAATGTATATATAGTGCGTTACTAACTAGAAAGTGCCTCTCACTTAATAAATTTGCCCGCTTTTGGACAAATACAATAGCAAGCTCTGTTTTGACAGTAATCGGTCAATTTACACGTGGTAGACGACCGATACACTACAGTATGAAGATAATAAAATGTTGCCGAATGCATGTTCTATTTTCAATAAAAACAATTGCTGTTTTACTTTTCAGGAAGCTTTGTTCTATTGATGTATGATGTCACTTAAATATAAATAAACAAGTTGAAATACTGACTCTACTGTTTAATAACTAATGACACTATTATAAGTTACACTTAGGTGTAAGGTGTAGGTGTAGTCTAAGATTTATTGTTTCTCTCTTTTGACGTTTCTCAAATAAACTTCGCGTTATATATTTTACTTTTGTTCTTTTAAATACATATTTCAACACATACGATGATACGAGTATATCATAGTTGGTACACCTTAATAAAATATACTACAAAATAATACCTACAGTAATTGGCAACCCTAAACACACTGGTCTTCGGTCAGTTTGATTCGTTTGGAATCTATTATTTACCATAAGCTTATTAAACCCTTGCCTTTGTTAAATGTTCTTGAGACGGGTAATTAATACGGTCAGCATTGTGCGAAACTTCAGCTTTGTTCGTCATTGTTTTGGTCCTTTGTTGAATTTGCGGGTCGGTTTTTTTGTGCCCCGGTTTCTAAAGGTGATCATTAGCCCAGTGGGCAGTTTTTCGCTGACCAATTCTGTATTTTTTCTCACAGATATTTTTGACAATTCTTTACAAGGGATCGTTGTATTTTAAAGTTTATTGTTCTAATTATTTTTTAGTATTTGTATAAAGAATTGCAACACATGCATTGTGAATGTTTAAGAATTTTATGAGGAAAGTGGCTGGACAACCCTGTCGGTGGCAGGTGTGATTTTCTTTACATTATAAAATTATTAAAAACAATTTTATAAAATATTTTTGAATTATAACTATTGCTATTTGTCAGTTTAGGCGGACTACACTAAACTCATAAAACTGCTCCCCCACGAGTGATACTAAAATGTTACAATTTTCTGCTGACAATAAGTCAGTTCTCACAATTGTTATGACTTATGTTCCGCTTTAGTTTATTGATAAACTTACAATACTATATTGTGGAGCGAAAACATAGAAATTAAAAATTAAAATTAGAAATTAAAAATAAAAATAAAAACTAAAACTAACCACACAAAGATAGATCACCAAATATCTTTTAGACGTCAGCGAACTTACTTTGGCTTGAAGTTAATATTTATAGAGTTTGGTTGGCTGTAGGTTACTTGTATTTTTTATATCAGATTGTATCTTTGTTTTCTAACTTTAACCACATTAGAAACAGATATTTTCTTACATCAGGAGAATAATCTCATTGTTTCCTAAAATCAATAAACTTGATGTCCTGGGTTCGATTCCCGAGTCGGGCAACCAAATAAATAGAAAAGGTATATTTCCAATTTTCTAATTGGGTATGTATAATATGTGCTTGGTTGGCGATAGACTAGCCACCTGTCACATTGTGGGACTTAGTGCCTTCGGCTAGTCGTGGCTAGTGGTGGTTGTACCTCTAGCTGCCCCTTCGGAAATGTGCGTGAAGATACTCTACTTTATTTTTTAATAAAGCTCTAAGCACATTAGTAACATATCGATCTTTGCAACTTTGATATTATTTCAATGACGGTGTAGGGTAACAAAGTAATATTTAATACTACACTTACATTACACACACATTGTAAACACAGGAGACTGTTAACAAAAACACCTTTTAAAAAAGTATTAAACGATGGGTGATAAAAAGTAGAAGTAATTATATTTAAAAAAAGCAATGAGTGCTGTAATAGAAACATTAAATTTTATTCGTTAATTTCATATGACTAATTAAAAAAAACATTAGGTTCTAAACTAGTAGCATTTTAATCATGTTGATTGCTATATTTCTTATTTAATCCAAATTTAATATGAAAAATGGTCATAAATGTCTATATTATACCTAGGATTTTAAACTTAAATCGTCGCGTATTAATAACATTTTTAATTATTTATACGGGATACTCACGATAAAATAAAAAGAGATCGTGAGTATCCCGTATAAATAATTAAAAATGTTATATTATACCTATATGCAAAATTGACAAAATGATACTTCTGAAATAAGTACAAGACAACATTTTGTGCCTCTTCTTGTTAAGTTTACTGCAGCTGTGCAGAAATCTGACATTTGGATTAATTATAAAGAATAATATGAAAAAATTCTGTGAAAACGTAGTACATTTTTAGCATAAAGTTTCCTCGTGTTGTTTCGCGGTTCTTGGGTAAAATATTTAGAGATCCACCGCCTTACTTATTTCTGCAGCCGTTGTGACGTAGTTTGGCATTGTCGTGTTCCGGTCCAAAGACTAAGGTAGCTGACAAATCCCCAAATTACATCAAAACAAGGTTTATCTTCACACTACATTTGTGTTTGCTCTTTGCTAAAACATGTCTGTATTGTTTCTGAAGGTTTTTGAAGACTATAATCTTAAATTTGACATATTTCATTTATAGAAAATTTTATTAAGATATTTTAAATAGAAGAGGAGAGAAATTTTGTCGCAAAAAAAATCCCGAACCAAAGTTTCGAGCACCAACTTAATATATTTTGAAAAGTAATTCTTACGTAAGTCGATGGACTTATATCATTTGGAGCCGCTACCGTCGCATTAACCATGAATACTTGTATTGAATGCAACGCACCGACCTCTGACCTCCACTGCACACTGAGGACAACCGTTACGCAATTGTGCAAAGACTGGTTCTATAAAAATATACATAACAGAATACTAGTAACGAAAAATATCAAACAGTTTTTTGTTAATGTTCACTTCAAGGTTATACATAAGATAAAAACAAAATATATAAACATTTATGCGCGCCTGGTATGTATTATCTAGAAGATAACTTGTTTGTGTATAGTTGTATGAGTATTTACGCAGGACGCGATTCGCCATAGCTTTGTACATACCGGTTCGCGAATCGCATCATACGAGAGGAAGGAGGATCGCCCTCCGCCTCGCCGGCCAATCGGCGAAGGTCTAGACCGTGAGCACTCTCCGTAGCGAAACGGTGTAAGGAATTGCGAATAAATTAGCGTATTTATTCCTCTTATCTCTACGTTGAGTAAATATATATTTATACTATGTGACTAATAGTATATAAGCGGAAACCGTCGATTGGTTGTATATTTTTATCTTACACCTATGTACACACACACATATAAGTTATTTACGATTTTGGTGGTGATGACGCAATGTCTGTGTTTTTAATCTCGTAGATGTTATGATGTCCTGGTAGTTTGTTGCGAATATGAAGTACGATTAATCTTTTTTATAATGCTTTTCCACTTAGTTTAGAACAATTAAAGCTTGTCAAAACGTCATTGAACTGTGCCGGAAACGTCGGTAATGAAAAAGACAAAAAACAGCGGACTTATACCAATGGTTATAAAGAAGGATTACTTACAATGAGATTTAAAATTAGTCGATGCAAAGAGGGCTGGGCCTATGTATAGCAAATGCAAAGTGCGGGTGCAACCCTTGCGTGTAAAATATATCAATTAAGGGGTTTTAAACACGTGTTGGTTTAAGAGTTAGCTCCTTTGAGAGTCGAGAATAACATATCGGTTTCGGTTGCAATCAATCTTTTACTAACAATCGAGGCTTGGATTACAGAAATCAATTGCGTTTTTTTTATACAAGCTATTACCTGCAGTTAAATAATTTTAATCGCTTAATAAAGAAGATATTTAGGTCTTATTCGACATCGAGATAAAATCAGCTGTTGTCCTTCTCCAGGATCTAATTTATATAACAAAATTTATTCATTAAAATCAGTTTAGCCTGCAAAACAGATAGAGACAAGCGTCACACATAGACACCAACCTTCAATCTGGGATCTAATAGGCCAAATGTGCATAGTACATAGAATGCAAAACGTCCTTTTATAGTTGCGAATAAATACAAGACATATTAAAAATATTTTAGAAGCTAACTCAAAGATAAATAATAACCCTCCGCTAAATTTAACCCAGTAAAGTATAAACGGTCCTTATATGCTCAAAATACGAACGACAGTCAAAGACATTATTATAAAATATAAAAATAAATTTAATGTGAATGAGAAGTGCCAACTTCCCATATTATATTAATCGGCTATAAGTCACTTCTGAAACATTGCAGCTCTCATTGGGCAACGGAGATCTTGGTTCGTTAGTTTATCTATTAAAGAAAAGCACAGTGAATGAATTTATATAAAAATAGATAAATGTTTTTTCACCCTCTTCTCTTATCATTAACAAAGTATTGAGATATTACAAATTCCTTATTCGCATTTCTTATCTTACTTAACATTATATTAATTAATAGCTGTTGCCTGCGGCTTCATACAGATCTTGAGAGACTTCGTTTTGAAGTGAAGGGAACGAAAGCTTTTCTCCCAATGAATGGTAACCTAAATGTTGACTCGGACTATCAACTACAACACCAAATCTAACCGAATTTCATTCAGACAAATCTACAAAAAAGTTATTTTTTCCTTGTTTTGGACTGCTATTTTTTAGTAAGCAAATTTCAGCTGACATCATTTTTTATGAGTTTTGAAGCGACGCCTTTAAGACTTCGTTTAAACCTAGACACTAAACGCCGTCAGCGGAAAGAGGATTTACTACTTGCTTATTACAACCGCAATTTTGTATATTAAAAAATCCACCCAGAAAGCAATAAATACGTAAGTAAACATTAAAAAAAACTAAGAAATACTTAGCTATATGAAAGAACAGTAAAAAAGTATCTTCACGCCCATATCCCCGAAAATGTAGGCAGAGGCACAACCAGGGCACCCATGATTAGGCGAAGACACTAAGTCCCACAATGTGATAGGTGGCAAACCTATCGCAAACAGGGCACATAGCCAATCCCGTGCAACATTTTTTTTATTACAAAATTGGAAAAACCAAATTTTCTTTTTGTTGCCCGACCCGGCATTCGAACCCGGGACCTCATGCAGACAAGTCCAGCACCTGAACCGCTAGACCACAGAGCCATAGTCGGCTCATAAAAGCTTTATGAAATATTATATTATACATCTATATTTGACGTTTGTATTTCCATGTAATGTGTTAGGTAGTATGTTATTATGTATGCAGTAAATACACTATTAACTCACGAATAACGATAAATCTACACGAAAATAGACGAATTACAGCATTTGAAACAATTCAAAGAACCCGCAAAGCGTAACACCCCATCATTGTACGAAAAAAGTAAAGGGGTGTCGCGGGATTAGCCCTCTGTGTTGCATTAGGCAAAAACACTGCGCATGGGCGTATTTCAATTAGCTGTCAGTTTGTCGACTTTTTAGTGTCGGTTTCACAAACCCCAGTAAGTCACAACGACACAGATAAAAATACTTGTATTCCAGTTAAAAATGTAAAAAGGAATAAAGCTGTTTAATAATATCTAATCAAAAAGTTTTTACTGTCGCACATTGTTGAATTAGCACCGATTCATTTCGATTTTACAAAACACAGATGTTTTTCATTAATTTTAATCAAAACCACGTCATAATCTCTTATTCTTTACTTATTAATATGGCTTCCAATCGCTCTTTGGCCTAGTTACCCATGTTACGTAGAAACATGGTTATTATTATGAATAGTCAAATTCAGATTTGTAGGTATTAAAAATATTAATAAAAACCACAGTATAACGATACCAGTTTCGAAAATTGATAGAAGAAGGCGTTACTTTGCGGAAATCCATACTTAAATCCACATAAAACTATTTAACTTGCAATTTTCCGCCAAAAAAATGTATAAATACAGTTCAGCGGTGTGTGTTGTGTGGAGCTGTATATATTTGGGAGTTTTAGCTTCCGATAAGTCCAATTTTGCCTGTTTTGTTAGGCCATAATACGGATACATTTTTTTGGCGGAAAATTGCAAATTAAATAATTTTATTTGAATACTAGCTTCCATTCGTGGCTTCGCCCATATGTCGAAATTTAATAAATTTGTAACGTATAAACAATATTATTAAACATTTTATTTAAATCCATTGCGTGAAAATGAACAAACTTTGATCTTCGTAAACTTCAGCATTTATAGCATCGATAGCGTTACGTTAGTCTAATTGCTAAGTTTAACGTTTCAGACAGAGTGCAGTTATTCTTATTTCTACATACTCGTATAATAAGCACCTAATAATCCTCGCTAAAAAGCTTAAAAAGCAAATGTATCGCAGAACTCAAAAAAAAAACTTATTCGGCTAAAGTAAATAAACGACGGAGAGAAAAATTGGTAAAGAAGCAAGAAAAATCAACACCACTATTTTCAATACACATTAATACATTAGCTTTAAATTAGCTTTAAATCGGAATACTTTAGTTTCATAAACTTTAAAATTAAAGTAACTTGTTCGCGCGACACGACTGGCACCTATCACCGGATCGGAGCAACCGTTAGAGACGTAGGGGGTCCGGCAAAAGAAATTCAGCGACGATATTGAAATTACTTGGTTATTTATGAAGCTTTGCTTTTTATTATATTATACAGCCAAAGATAGCAAATAACTAGTGGCAAACTATTTTTAAACAACTTTCGGATAATAAAATCCCACCAAAAATATATCATGTAAAATTTTGCCATTTCGACCACATAAGATTTGCCCTGTGAAAAAAAAAAGATCTCAGATTCAGAATCTACGCAGCCTAACTCTACCGACCCTAACTTCACAAATTCTGGCTCGTAGGCAGATGAAAGCATTGACTATAACTATACTTTTTCAAATACAGTACATTAAATATGTGCATTAAATTAACGTCACTTTAAATCAATTTCATGAAAGCTGTGTATTCGACAAAAATTATTTAGATCATTCAGACGCGAGAAGTTAAAGAGGTTTTACTACAAGAGTGCATCTGCAAATACGTTAATTTAGAAAAATATGTGGCATATTAAATACAGATCGCTCTTTACATGAATCGAAACGCATCACGTCAAATTACTAACAAAAGTCCATAACATATATTTCCTTTTAAGATGTCCTATTAACCGTTTAATGCAAAGGAAGTGTATAACTGGGTCAGACGATTGTGCATTGCACATGTTGTGAAAGCGACGCAAAAAACCCCCTCTCGATCGCTTTGTTTTTATATTGAAAAAAATTGATTACTGCCTACAATTTGTACCAACCCACATTAAGGTAATCGTATAGTGCATTTTGAAGGATTGGTCCATGAAATATTGGTCTTGGGATTTCAGATTTAATGTAATCATTGTTGTTAATTTCAATTTTGTCACAATTCATTTTCAAATGTAATTTGTCATCCTTAAAAAGTAATATAATCCATGTTCCAAACTAATGCTAAACAAGGTATGCCCATTAGAAAAATTGCTACTACGAGTACAATTATGTGTCTTACCTGTGTTCTTTTGTGGTCATGAATTCTCTCAAAATGTTAGGTGAAAACATTATGATTAACTAGCCTATCCGGCGAACTTAGTATACCTTAAAGTAAAGTAAAGTAAAGTAAAGTTTAAAATATTGTTTTTCCATTTTCCCTGCTATTTTTCCGGTTTTTCTTTACATACTTTCTTTCATACATCTTTCAACCTTGTCCAGACTTATAACCAACACAGCAAATAAAATATTTGCAAGATTAGTCCACCCGTTTAGCCGTGATGCAATGTGCACGGAAAACTATTAATTTTTATATATACATATATACAAATATATTCACACTTTATACTGTCATTGTATTGCTTGAACTAGCTGTGAAACTGATATATGCTTTGAAAAAAACACATGTTATGTTAACATATTAGTGTTATCTTTGCGGTATATTAATTTAAAAAATCTTAAGTAGTTGATAGTTATTTAGAGTCATGATTTTCGCAGTAAAAATAACTATTTTATTTTTGATATAATACCGCTTTTACCTGAATTAATTTCAAAACTTAACAAAGGTACATCTAAATTCTTTATTTAATTAATTCAATGTACGCATATTATTTAAGTGACCAATATCCAACGTCATTATCATAATCGGCCAAAGTTTTACCTTTTCACATTCGTCTTTCCCTTAACCCTTGCCAGCCATTCTTTGCTCAACAATCTCTTTTTTATCAAGTTCCTTTTTAAATGGCACATGCAGAGAGAGGGTTTTTTAGACCGCAATCCATTCGACAAAACGCAATATCATCAGCCTACCTGGATAACCCTTAGAGTTTCACATTTTAATAGATCGTCTCTAATCAATTTATATGTAATAGGGAAAGAGCACGCCGATGAGCTTAAATAATTCAGATTTGAAACCAAAGTAACAAAAACTATTTTTTGTTAAAAAGTCAGTTATAGTAATTAAAACTGGTGAGTGAAATTTATTTTAAAAGTTTATAAAAAATAACGTTCAGGTAGTGACCTATATCAGAATCTTTTTGCGAGAAGTTATTAAAACATAAATGGATGACTTTAAAAGCGTATGAATATAGAATTAAAGAGATTACAAGTAGGTACTAGAACTTGCTAAACCTGGATTTTCCTATCGTATCAACAAATTATTACTGCAACCTTTAATTAAATAACCCATTAAGATAGATCAAGTAGGACTGTTTTTATTGAATTGATGAATTTTGACATAGTTTTTTTTAATGGGTCACAAATTCCTTGTAGTGAAAACTAGACCAAAACCAATATTTTTTCTGTATTGAAGCACGAATTAACAAATACTACACACAAATATTACTCACATATTAAGTAGAAAAAGTATCAGTAACGTACGTAAGTAGTGCAATAATATATAAATACATACCGATACAAATGCAATAAACACTTAAACCAAGAAACACAGATATTTAAGTTTATCACACATAATGTGAAGGAAGCTAGACAGGTTTCTCAGGATCGTGAGTTCTGGCGCTCGATACTCTCTGCCTACCTCGTAAGGCACTTGGCGTGAAAATATGTATATACATACATTATATACGTATGTATGTATGTGTCACACATGATATATTTATCACACAAATTCGTGTCCCTATAGAAAATCGAACTCGAGCCGTGACAATAGCAGGGGTGAGAAGCTTGTATTTAAATGATCGACCAACGAAACGGTAAATTATTAAGTAATACTTAGGCATTAGTATAGTTGACGATTGACCCATAACACAAACGTGGAGGTAGCCTACTTAGCGGTTATATCGATTTCCATAATTGGTCCAGAGACATTTAATTTATTGTATAGGTATACCAATATGGCAACACTGTAAAAACTCTTTTTTTATGTGCAAAAATACTCATTTAATTGTTATTGAATATACTTTGGAGCGATCTTCTTAACATTTATATAAACTGTGTAATCTAAAAAAAGTTATTCCAAAAAACAGAATTTCACATTAGATTCTTAACTTTTAAAACTAACAGTAAACTGGAAGATATCCTCACCAAAACAAACTAATGCGCGAAACGTCATAACGTGGATTCGAAAACAGAAAAAAGCAGGTAAAAACTCGGATACCGATATAATTGTCACAAATTAAAGCAAAAACCATTTCACAAAAGATATCAAATCTGCAAGACACACGAGCAGGTAGAAGAATAGCATTTTTTGTGTGAAATGTGTGCGAAACCGTGGGAGGGATCAAATCTAACTGTACTATAAAAGCCTTTGGGTCAATCTGACGACCTTTTCTATAAATCATTTTTTTTTTTTTGGAAATAAAATTCTGCTGCAAGGTTTTTTGAAACGTTGAAACTTTATATATTTCTAAATTTGTTTTATATTAAGAAGCATTTGAATTTTAACATTCGTGACAGCAGTGATATTCGTGATGTACAAACCTTATCCTTCATATAGTGCCTATATCCGAATAGATTCAGTAAGTTCCTGCAATTTATAAAAAATTTTTTCCCGTTTTGGTCCGGGTTACTGTGCAGAAAAGACCATTTGCCTTCCTGCCAGGCACCTCGTAAAAGGCGAGCATAGGCTTACTGTCATTAACACTGTAACATCTGACTAGGTGGTTTCGCAGCGACTCGTCCGGATTGGTAGCACCGCTTTACCTCTTCCTGCCGCCATAGCGTCAGTGCTTGCCGTTGGCGTGTAATGTAAGGTAGCCGGTAACCTTAATTTTGCTCGAGTCCTAAAATCCCGGCCTCAGGTTGGCAAAGCATCATTGATAAATTTAGTTTCTCCAGGCGACGTGAGTTTCTCATCATCAAGAAATATGTATGCTTGTTTGCCTTTCTATGTCATATTTTTATACGACAAAACTTCAGACAAGCCCATGGGCTTGTCTGGAGGGTCATGACCCTCCTAACTATAAACACCACAGATGTTCAGGCGTATTGTACAAAGCCTACCGGCTACTTTACTCTCTGGACGGTAATTTTGACGGCAGGAATAGGTAAGGCGTTGGACCCCTTCCCGCGCAAGTTGCTGCACAGCACTCGACAACCAGTGGCCTTGTCGGTAATGACTCATGTCGCCTTTGCTTACCCCTTACAAGGTGCTAGGCAAAACGGCAGATGATCTATTCTACACAGAGGAACAATCAAGACTCCAAAAAACATTTTAGATTCTAATGTCGCAACAACATATCTACATATCTCAATAATTTTTTCGGGAATCTATATAACATTTTTAATTTTAACATTTACATTTTGACAAGTTTTTGATATTAAAAATAGCAGAAAACTAACCTCCACGATCCACACGATATAAAGACGTCCAATTTTGTGAGTTTGCTTTGTCACTAAGCAAACATTTAGGCTCGGTCATGATTCGAGAGTATCAGTTTTGAATAGGGGCAAATCGCAAAAACTGCAACAAAAACATAAACCTACCTATCTTTAAAAGAAACGTGATGAATCAGGTTTTGCAGGACAAGAGGAGATTAGAAGTTAAAGTTTTTTATATAGAAATGTATATCAAAACTAAATGTTGCCGCACTTCGCCTACTTATAAAAGTTATTTATTATTATTATTATTTGGTACTTCTGCGGGCACTTACTCTAATTAATAGCATAAGATGCTCTCAAACCTCCTCAAACACAACAAAAAACACTAAATGTGCTTAATTGCAACTAATAAGAAATACTAACAAACACGCTCGCATTTATAACTCCCGACTAAGAAAGAGGGGTGTTATAAGTTTGACGTTTTGTGTGTGTCTTTTGAATCATAGCTTTTGACCGGATGGACTTTTTCCGATGCGGATTTTTTGCTTGAAATCTGACGTGACGTACATTGTTCTTGGTCATATTAGTACCTAAATATGTGGATGGCCGAGCTTTGCTCGGTATATTTTTTTAATGATTCCTAGCTAGATTGATTTATCGCCACCGAAACCCCCTATATACTAAATTTCATGAAAATCGTTGAAGCTGATTCCGAGATTCCAATTATATATATATATACAAAAATTGCTCATTTAAAGGTATAAGATACATAATATGTGGAGGTTATTGAAAATTTTCAATTTCAGAAAACTTTCGGATCTAAATGTAGTATGGACAATATTATTATGGATTATATAACACTAAAGGGTACCCGCTGTTAAATGTGAGTGATCAAGAGATTTCAGAATATCTAGCAAATAATAATGCTTCGGTTTACTTATAAGCTCTTAACAGCTTTAGTGTATAATTGTAATATAATTAAATTAAATTGTAAATATATTTCGCAAAAAGACAAGTTTTTGAGTGTCTGTCGCTATATCTTCTTCTCTATGAATGCTTACGATTGGATGGTAGATTTAAGTATCATACGAATGTTGCGAATATTCTATATGTTTATACGAACTATGTTTTAGTTTATAAATATCAAATTTTACTATTTTATTACAAATAGATACTTGGCAAATTATTGCATGCAAATAATGCTTAACATTTTTCAAGAACTTTGCTGTATGCAGAATTTTCTTTTTATAAATAACTAGCGGTTTGCCCCGGCTTCGCACGGTTATGAAATATACATACCTTCCTCTTCAATTACTTTATCTATAAAAAACCGCACCAAAACCCGTTGCGTAGTCTTAAATATTTAAGCATACAAAGGGACTTAGGGACATAGGAAGCGACTTTCTTTTATACTATGTAGTAATTTGCGGTTACTGCAAGCACAGGAAAACTGCAGAAATTTAAATGTGGAATAAATATTTGTAGTCTGAAAATGGCTCGTACGAATATCTTTTAACATAATAGTTCATTGAACTAACTGAAAAAACTCCCCCGCTTATTTCAGTGGTATCATTCGACGCGCCTGCGTTCTCACGCCATGCTGAACCCTGACATGTCAGCAAAAACTTCAGAAACGTTGAGGCGTATTTAATCTTATGAGATATGTTTAGCACACAAAACTTTTGGTTAGTGTTCAAATAATTATAATTATAAAAATAGCCATTAATTTCAGATAGTAAAATCCATCCAATGAAACTCTATAATACGAGTTTAAAATTTAAAATCGTAACTTAAAATCGCAACAGTAATTCAATTAAAATTTAAATCCAGAATAATAAAATTAAATGTTAATATTCAAAATAAAAAAAAAAAATGAGAATACAACTTAAAATTAGATATGTATTTCTTTAAAACACAGAGTTCAGAAAATTAATTTAAACAAAAATTAAATTAACTATAAAGTCAATAATAATATTTAATAAGATATAAAATCAGAATAACAAACGTAAGTATTAATAATTACAACAAATAATTAAAACAAAAATAATCAAATTAAGAATACAATTTAAAGTTAAATATTTTTAAAACACATCGTTCACGCCATTATTAAAAACAAAAACTACACATTTAGCCAAACTGCTTAATTCCTTATCGCAATCATTCTATAAATTATACTAAACTGTTACTGAGTTACTTTCATTTTTAAAATTTCCCCTGATGGACATCCGTGTACAGCGGACAACCAGTGTTTAATATGTTAATTATTCACTATCTAAATTTGCATTGCAAAAAAAGCTACAACTTAAGTTTATTAAAAAAAATCTATGCGAAAAAATATATCGATTCTGTCTATAATATTTAAAATGAAGATATTTCATTTTGATTTGTTGTAGGTATAATAATACTATATTTATTGCACACATAACATTACCGCTAAACATCAACATGAAGAGAGTACAAGAGGACAAGCTTATCTCCAGCAAGAGAGATTTCTACCAGCTGACCCGTGAAAAGGAAAGATAATCCTAGATATGTGAGTTTGATGTTAGTACGTATCCTACGCTAAGACTAATTAGAATATCGCATCAAACAAAAACATTAAATCAAAATAATTAGATCTGACAAGCGATTTAACCTATACTTTTGACATTAGTTAAGAACTAGGTGGTATGGTGGTGGTGGTAATGTCGGATCCAGTATAGTGTGTCGTGTTCCGATCTTAAAGGCAGAAAAAAAAATCGATTGGCAACGCGTACTTCTTATTACCACGAAATCTACCTGCTTGCTTTTTAATCTCATAAAAAAATTAAAATGCAAATGTTATGATGCTACAGACACACACAAACACGCACACACATATGTCAAACTTATAGCACTCCTTTTTTCCAGTGGGTTTACAAAAACACTTAAGGTAATACAATAAATAGTTGTTATATCTAGTAACACAACCAAATACTTTAAAATTAAACCGCTTGGCTAATTTTGAAAACGTGACACAGTCCAAGTGTATAAAGAAATAAATTGTTATATCTCTGTATTAAAATTAAATACGGTAAAAGTAAAGATACTGATTATTAAAATTTCATAAAACTCACACGCTAATTTCATCCTGATATAAAATGATCATACTTTTTTTAACACCAAACACATGACACTGGGGAAGTTGAGTTATACTGCAAATGTTCTATTTCCGGTTCTCCCCAACAGCGAACTATCATTATTCTTTCAGCAAATACGTTTTGACTCATCCTTAGCCCCTGCAGTTTTATATTACACCTAACAATTGCTCACGGTTTCGCTTCTACATATACTCATTTTTATATATTGTAAGAATAAAGTGAATAGTTCTAAACTTTTTTCTAAAGTGATTTAATAGATTGTGAAAATGAAAAATGATAACACGGCGAGTTACAAAGCTACTTGTGTAAATATCTTTAAGTTAACATGATTTAGAGATAAGCACTGACAATTAGTTTCAAAACTTAAACCCAAGCGTTTTATTCCAGAAATTTACAAATAAATCAGATTTATTTATTTATTTATGTATTTATTTGGTTTACCAACGTTTGCATACAATTTAAAAACATTTCACAGGTTAAACACTTAAATTAAGAGATAATTGTATCAAACAATTAAAGGTAAACACCTCATGCATTAAAAAATCGATAGAATGTGTTAAAATAATTTTAAAAAATACAAAGAACAACAAACTAAATGAGGATAGATACCTATTTTAAAAGCAAAATTTAAAAAGAAAAAGTAAACTGTATACAAAAAAAAAGAAATTAGTCTATTTAAAGTCTTGAAAAAATTTTGCGAAATGAATGAACAGAGAGGTATTGTTGGCAGGCCTATTTTTTTTAAAAAAACACGAAAGTCCTAGGTCTCGAATTATTGAATTGAATTAATTACAAAACAATAAACAAAATATGATTAGATTTGATGTCAATAATCATTTATTAAGCTAGGTGACGCTCTTTCAGTTATGTGTTTTGAACTTTAGAAATAAAAATATCTTTCAGAAAGTAAATTAAATTTTGTTCAGACAAGTTTTCGAGTAAGACAACTTTAGAGTAAGATCACTTCTTTAATTGTCAAGTGATATTTATTTATATATTTTGTTCTGTACACAAGTTCATTTATAATGTTATTAAAAATAAAGGCTACTTTGTAATTACACAATATTATTATTTTTACAATTTATTTAACAATTATTTAATCTGTTTGATAACGAACTACGAACTATCTAAAAACCTTGTTGTAACATCAAATTCTTATCCGACGTTGCATTTTTGTTATTACGTAACAATAATTATCTTCCACTAAGTAGGTAGGATGTATGTTTAAACAACTTGACCTTTCCATTTCTAAATTCGTTTATTTAGGCCATAAATATTTATTTGGAAAATCCGTGTTTTAACATTCATACTTAAAAATAGTTTTAAGTGTGTTAAAAATATCTCCATTCGGTTTGTTTTCTTATGATCTTTTTTTATTAAATTAGAGAAATTAATATTAACACGAAGCATATGTAAAACAGGGACTACAATAAAACCAAAATTACAATATAATTTTGTCCTAACAGCTACCGTCTACCAGTTTATTTTCATGAATGATAAAGTATTGAATATGTATCTTGGTTTGCATAAATTGCAGTGTAAATACTATTTAGTTTTACAGATTGTATTCTTATAAACTAGGTTGGTAGTTTAAAATAACATTTTCTTATTAAAAAAAACAAGTAAGTAACTCATATTTTTTTAAAGAAAGGTATACTTCCTCGTAGTTATAAAAGTACCTAATAGTTTCGTAACGGGATTGAATAATTGTTGAGTCTATATAACTGTCATCACTTCCCTTAACGCCTTAAAAAATGTGGGAACAAATTATCGCAAACACTCTATCATTGTAGATTTTGCTCAAAAAAATATTGCACAAAACATCGTACGAGGATTTGGCCAAAAAAATCCAACTCCCACGCACTGAAAGGGTTAACTTGACTGCACCTGACCTATATTACGTTTGTGCGCTTTTTTAATATATATTTTTTTCTTTTAACATACATACTAATTAGGGTGACAATGATATTTTGGTACGAAAGTAGTATTTACCATGTCTCTCTTATTCGACATGGCATCGATGGACTTCGTATCGAGTTAACAGGGGTAAATTAATAAAATTTAATGAGAAATATAGTTAATTAATCAATAAATTAGTCTAAATCGCAATGTTGTTGCTTTAGTCAACTTTAGAACACATCAAATACTGTTTATTTTCGATTAAGATAGCATGGTATTTACTGGGATGAGTATATGTTGATTTCATCATTTCGTTCTTTATGCTTATTCGGCCAGCCATACCCTTAATCAGATTACTTACCACTTGCCAGTCGACGCGGACGCTCAGCATGCTTCCTGCATTTTTGTTCTTGTTTTTTGTATCAGAAAAATTATTTGATTGATTGACATTCAATACAACTGTAAACAATTTTGAAATCAAGTGAACCACCGGTTTTATTAACGCGTCCTTAACTTTATTCTATCAAGACTTAACTCAATAAGCTGCCTTTACGTGATTTTTTTGAAGAGTGAATCTACTGTACATTTGTAATATTACTTCGTCTGTGCTTAAACGTAGTATCGCTAACAATGAAAAAAAATTGTGACAAAGTAAACGTATGTCCCTACTTACAACACAATATGAACAACAACCACATCAATGAACTTAAAATGATACGATTTGTATTACGTTTTCTTACTACCGTCAAAATCAGTTTTCACCTTTGCCTTGTTCCAGTTCAAACGATAGAGTAGTCGACAACCGAATTACTATTTACTCAAACGACTTAAAATTCCAGACTCAAGTTGGCCACGAAACTTCATCTTTATAACAATCAGAAAATGCGTCAACATAAAAAAAACACTATCAATCGAACACCATTCTTTTAATCCTCTAAACTTGTAAAACATAATTCTATGTTCTACTTACGACAAAGCATGGACACCCTATAAGTTGCATAACACAACTTGCATACAATCGCCTATTGAGGGGCGCAGGTAGTCTGAAGGGTTATCCGCTTATGCAAAAAATACAATACTATCCGATTAACACCGTACAAAATACATTCCTTTCAGAAAGCTAAAAACTTTATCAAAAGTTTATGCTTAAAGCTTTAAAGTGTGTTGATTTTTTTTAACACATTAGGTATTTATTTCCATTTTTTGAATTTTTAAGTCGAGTTACAAGTAATAAATGAAATAAACCTACTACATACGCCTAATACTTTTTACTAGTGGTCGCCCATTGGTCGAAATTCGACCCATTATTAAGGTTCTATTGTTAGTTACATTTTTGATAAAACCGTCGTCTTCATTTATCAAGACCAACTACTTTGTTTCCAAACATTATGAATACAGTTCGTGCTACAGCTCTGATATTTTATCGTTATCAATATTTAATATGTATGTGCGAAATGTGTGGTTCAAAAATAATCATATTTTTGAAATTTAGGCGATACATTTATTTGACTGTCATTGACGATGACATAATATGATGTGCTATTAAAAAATACAACTTTACGGGAATTTACAATACATGATTATTTGTATAGATGAGTTTATAACAACTTTGACATAAATGTATATTTTAAACATGTTTACTGTCGATATATTTACGTAACCCAAATTATACTACATCGGTAGATTTACATATCACGATAGAATAATAGATATATTTCAAGGCTTTGTTTATCACGTGAATATGGCCTAGTTGAATTTCGCGGCCTTTAACCAGCCGAACGTCATTAACTATTCATCGTCGACAACGCGTGTATAGAGGGTTGAAGGCTGACAGGCAATGTGTTGCAAAATGAATAAATTGTGGCGAGAAATAGGGGCAGTTCGCTAGATAACGACTACAGCGACTCAATAATGCAACTGATTCTATAACCATTTCCAAGAACTTTAATTTGTACTGACCATCACGTGAGGCTAGTTCAACTTATACTAGTTGCAATTCTATTACGCGAAACATGGAATATTTAATGCGTTTGTTCATACACGTTAATGTCATTGCAAATAGTTGCAGTGTCAATTTGAATCACCCTCGCGTCCGGGTTGTGGACTACTTTAATGATATGCAATTAGACGACCCCAATAATGATACCGTTAGCTACGACGGGTATTTATATCTCAAAATGATAAATATTTGTCGATTTGCTAAAGTCAGTCGTATTTTAAACCACAACAACAGTTAATAATCAGATAGATTTTCCACATTTTTAAAGTGAAAACTTCTTTAGCGGCGTTGCGCACTTTTTTGGAATAGGTAAAAACTTCTAAACTCGCGTTACGTCACGTGACCGATCGAAAATCCGTAAGAAGGCGCAGGGCGCTTGCGCGAATGTTCGTGTTGTCATGTTTGTGTACGATAGAGCAATAAATGAATATTGCATTCTACCACATAAATGATAGTACTTTCATGCTGATAATTAAAGTAATTTGTGCAAAATTATTCCCTAACCATTCCAAAATATAAAAAATGCACAACCTAAATATTTAAGTTTTAACTTTTGCCGGCACTCCCAGAGTGCAACCCGTCGTTTTTGCTTAATAATATACAATAAATTACTTACGAGAATTCTTTCTCTCTTCTATTCTTTTATATGATTTGTGTATTATTCCACATACATACACAGGTACATACAAGGACAAATTTTGGTATTAGTTATATGTGCAAAGTTTATTTCAGTGTGTAACTTTTTTCCTTAAAACATAAAGGTATTACTCATATATGCGGAGGTTATCATGAACTGCAGTATTTTGACATTTAAAAATTAGGCAAGATTAGGCTAATATAGTTGACTTCAAGTCTAAGGCAAGCGTAGAATAACATTTCATTAGTCTACATTTATACGGTTTTTACTTTAGCTACACTAATTTATTGACAATTATCAAAGTGTTGTCACGCAAGAATTTGGAATTCGAATAAAAATAAATTTATTAAGAATATAAAATGTGAAGCGACGCTCAGCGCCGTGCCGTATTATTAAACACGATATATATAGCATGTATTAATGGATATTGTTATTTGAACATAAATCTATCATGTACACTCAGAATATTTTTTTTGTGATATTGGAAGGCAAACAAGCAGACGGATTTCCTGATGGTAAGAAATTCACTCTACCTAGAGACACCAAAGTTGGTAATAGTGCGTTGCTAACCTGACGCCGGGATGATAGGCCTCGAGCAAAAGTAAGTTTACCGGCTACCTTACCCTCTGAACCGGATCACGTCAACGATAAGCTCTGAAGCTATGGCGGCAGAAATAGGTAAGGTAGGGGTCCCACTCCGGGCAAGTCACTGCAAGAATCTATCACCTCGTTAGATTTCACGGTTTTAGTGACGATAAGCCTTTGCTCGCCTTTTACGAGCTGGCTGGCAGGAAAGCAGATCGTCTATTCCCTGGACCAACACGGGTAAAAGAATTGTAATTGTCAACAATAAAATTTGCTTCTGTGGTCTAGAGGTTCAGTTGTTAGACTTGACTGCATGAGGTCCCGGGTTCCAATCGCGGATCGGGCAACAAATAAAAATTGGGTTTATCCAATTTTCTAATAAAAAAATGTTGCTCGGGATAGGACATGTGCCCGGTTGGCGATAGGCTTGCCACCTTTGACATCGTGGGACTAAGTATCTTCGGCTAGTCGTGGGTGCCCCTATTGTACCTGTGCCTACCGCTTCGGGGATATGGGCGTGAAGATCCTTTTTTTTTAAATTTGAACCTATTCATAAATATGGTAAATCATTATAAAATGAGTAAGAACTTTCATTTTTTTTTCTAAATACCAGCCTATTTTCATAGATTCCTAAACCTCAATGCGTACTACAACTTCTGTAGTAATATCAGAAAAAAGCAATTATTATATGGATAGTAGCTTATCTTTGTGATGTACGTTATTTTATTTTTGTTGTTCGTAATGTGTTTTGTTAGTTTGCTTCTCAATTTGGTAGACATTTCTTTGAGCTTCTTTAAAAAATCGAACTATATTCAAATAAAGTCCGTGAATTCAAATTACGACAGATGGATAAAAAACTGCATTACACTGATCTGTCTGCACATTTATATAAAAAACTTACGAAGCGAGCACCATGTGCAGACGCAGGTGCCCTCCGTTCCCACACAACCCTTTCAGCAACCTCTTGCTTCTCGCCGCCCCCTCATCCCTGAACCTCAACAAAAACTACAAGATAAACACTTTTGCAAGAACACATAAAATAAACCTTATGTCTTCTCTATATGGTAAATTTTTTCAAAGCATTTTCCATGCACATATGTCTCTATTCTTGTAAATTGGTCATTAGCTCAAAATTCTACCTGTTTCGATTATATTTATAGACGGCATCGTGTCATTAGATTTATTGTGGATATGATGCAATCTTCTTATATTTTTTGCCTAATTCACGGAGAATTTTTCAACAAAACATTTGGAAAAAGCTGTCGCTCTTATTAGGTTATGTATATTTAATTTTACTTTTCCCTATTCATTAGCTGTTTTTATAATTGTTTACTATTTATAAAAGAAATGTATCTTTTGATTAGAAAGGGTTTTTTAAAAAAAATAAGTGACATATATTTAAAAAAACTTCAATAATTGCAGTTGATAAAAAATAAAAATAGAAAACGATTACTGTGATACAATTGTTAATGATGATCAGGTTAATATTTTGGGGGGCTGCATATCAGCAATGATTAAATTGATATTAAATATTTAAATGAAAATTTGATTTCTGAGTATTTTTGTTCGGTAGTTTCATTAATTCCAGATAGACAAAAAATACAGATTTTTTCATATTCAACATTCTGTTTGTAATTATTTTTCATAAGAAATTAATACACCGAAAACGTATATAAAGTAAGGCTGTAAAATCACTTGAAACCCTTAAGTTTTGTTACAGACAAATTTTCTTACATATAAAAAAGAAAGTCGTGTTAGTTAGTTTCAATTCGTTCAACTGCGAGGAAACTAGGGAAAAAAACATTTAATTTTTCCCATACAATTTGAACGCGTAGAACGAACTTCGCCGGGACACCTAGGATTTTAAAGTAAAAGTATCTTCACGCCCATATACCCGAAGAGGTAGGCAGAGGCACAACCTGGGCACCCACGACTAGCCGAAGATAAGATATAGACTAAGTCCCACAATGTGATAGGTGGCAAGCCTATCTCCAACCGGGCACATATCGGTATAGGAGCAACATTTTTTTAATTAGAAAATTTGAAAACCCAATTTTCTTTTTGTTGATTGACCCGGGATTCGAACCCGGGACCTCATGCAGTCAAGTCCAACAACTGAACCGCTAGATCACAGAGGCGATTTTATGAGAAAATTGAATACTAGTAGTTAGATGCTTTACTAATTCGTATAATAGCAATTTTATATGATTACTAGCTGATCCGGCAGACATTGTTGTGCTATGTTTTTAATGTGATTTTAGTAAAAAAAACTTGGGTTGAGTCACCCTCATCACTTAGGGCTATAAAAAAATCATGTTGGCCGATTCTCAGACCTACTCAATATGCTCACAAAATTTCACGAGAATCAGTCAAGCCGTTTCGGAGGAGTTCAATCACGCACACCGTGACACGAGAATTTTATATATTAGATGTTTCACATACAATTAATTTTGACTGTGCTGGTTATACGTATGGTATGTAAAGAGGCCATCTATCACCCTACCTGGCATTTTATAAGATGCGAGTAGGTACAGGTGAAATACTTAGTTCATAACCAACAAGACCACTGGTGGTAGAGCTGTACAAAAACTTATCTGGGTAACGATTGATCATTCCTGCCGCCGTAATGACAGTGTTTGGCGCTGTTATGTTTCGGCCTTGAGGGTGTGGTAGCCTGTATTTTTTTTATGATATTGGAAGGCAAACAAGCAGATGGATTTCCTGATGGTAAAAAAATTACGCCGCCTAGAGACGCCAAAGGTGGTAATGGTGAGGCCAGGATGTTAGGCCTCGAGCAGAGGTATGTTTACCGGCTACCTTACCCTCCGAACCGAAACACGTCATCAAGTT
>NJDC01000457.1:569615-585087 GCA_002245475.1 Calephelis virginiensis
GACTTCTTAACGACAAAATATGTTTTTTTTAAGGAAAAAACTTTCGTTTTTGCTTTCAGCTTGTATCTTTAATCTTTTAAATGGGAAATATTTTGTAGCCAATTAAAGCAAAGGGTCACCGGCTGTGGTCTCACCGTCCGCAATAAATCGCAACCCTACAGAGCGTTTCCGCCCCGCACTTGCACGCCAGTCAGCAACCCTAAACCATTCGGCTTTATTATTTTATATCATTTACATATACAAACGTTGATTCTTTAACTGAAAGCCTCCAAGTTTCTCGAGGTCAAATTAGGCTTAGCAAGTTTTTATTTAAACACGCTTAATTATTTTGATTCTTTGTAGCAATAATGATTTCGGAGATATCAATTCAACGACAAATAGAAAAGCAAGTCCATGTAGAACTATGTAGTTTTCCTCCTGTCCTCTAGGTCTTCGGTGGTCTAATCGCCGCGAGTTGGCGCTAACTGCATCAGGTCCTGGGTTCTGTTATCAGGTTGTACGTTGTATGTTTTCAATTTTAAAGAAAATCACCGTCGCTCAGGATTGGATAAGTATCAGTAATCGTGGGTGCATTTGTAGATTTCCCGGGATACGGGCGCGACATAGTTTGACTTATGTAGTTTTTTTATGTATATTAACGTTTAGATACTTATAAGTTATTACAATTCTCTTAATTAGGAAGTATGGAACAATGCTACTATGAAAACTGAAACCTTGTCAATGTAATTTTATAACTCAAAAACGGGCTCACTTATCTTTACTTTGCCAGTAATTTTTGAACTAACTATGTTTTAATTATTGTTTTTTCGTTCTGTGTATCTTTATATGTAAAAAAACTGTTTAACTGTGAAGTGCTACCCTTCTAGGGTTTATGGATGTAAGAAATACCTTTTATTCTTATGTATCTTAATAAATAAATGAAAAAAAAATGTGTAGGCTTTGTTTGGACTATTTAGTAGGTGGTTTGTGTGAAGTTTGCATCATTATCATCAAAAAATCGGCCGAGCGGTTCTTCATTTATCACATCAGCAAAATCAGTCTTGTGTATCAGAAACAGTAAATCACGTAATTAACATTAAATGTGTTGAATAATTTTGTATATTTGAATATTCACATCTACACTTCACTTATATATTCTTCCCAGCGTAACATATAGACACTTTTGCATAAGAGCCGAGTTTCGACTATGTTACATATAATTTGTAGAGATTGGTATGAGGAGAAGTTAATCCCAAGCTTTTCTGTCTTCCAAATATCTTGAACTCTGATCAAAACCTTACCACCCAAATTTAAAATATATACATTGGCCTATGAGACAATAACTAATTCTGTGGAGACGACTTATGCACAGCGAGTTTATTTTTATTCCTCGTATTTACAGAATGTACATCACAGATTTCTTAAACAAATTTATATTTTTATAGACATAAATAAAGTATTCAAAATCTGATGGCAAGCTTTGCAATGTGCCGTTGTAACTTTTTATCTACAGTGGTTCCTAAAAGTGTGGTGGAATCTACCAGGTCTAGATTGTCGGTGTGCTTTAACACATAACATTTAGTTTCCGAAACGCTAATCAATTTCAATATTTATTTAACTCTTCAGAACAGCTGTTTCACATGAAATCAGTTTTTACTTCTAAACCGAACCGAACCGAATAGTTGTAATGAGTTCGGTTTAGACTACTAAACAGCTGTAATGAAAAGATAAATCGTAGATAAAAATTGATTGGCGTTTCGGAAACTGGCTGTTAGACCAGTAGGTACATAGTATCAATTGAATCTGGCCCCTTACTGTTTTACAGATGGATTTTAAATTTCAAAACCGTAATTTTTGGAACTGATTGTACGAATATTCTTTTTTTATATTATATTGAAAGGCAAACAAGCAGACGGATTTCCTGTTGGAAAGAAATTCACGCTGCCTAGAGACAAGCCGGTGGTACCAATCCGGTTGAGTCTCTGCGAAACTCTACCACCTAATCAGATGCCACGGTGTTAGTGACGGTAAGCCTATGCTCGCCTTTTGCGAGCGGCCTGGCAGGAAGGCAGATGATCTATTCTGCAAAGGAACCCGAACCAACACGGGGAAAGTGTTAGTCCCGGACTCTTAAAAAATAAGGTCGAGTGCTTTCTTATGGTAACCTTAGCTCAAAAGAGGCTGGCGTCCTCGTCGGTTTCTTTCTTAATCTTGACGATTTGCCACAATTGTCTTCCGGTCTAAAACATAGGATAGCCGGTAACTATATGAATACATTAACTGTCTATAATCGACGTATATTCCTTATTGTAAGGTAATCCGTCTTTTGTTTTACCTTCCAATCATTAAAAGTATATCCTTATTAAATCTGTTTAAAGCGAGGGTGGGTCCTTAGTATAACTATATGCACTATAAAACTTCCCGTGCGAGCGAATCAACGAAAGCTTCCTTAAAATGCCCTTACAATGCATTCATTAGCGGCGAGTCCAAAACTGGCTGCCATTGGTCAGTTCCTTCAAGCTGCACCGCACCGCATACAGTTGCAGATCCGCCTGATATCACCATTACTAACTTTTATCTTTTCGTTTTATACATCTGCTATCAGAAATTCGTTTTTAACTATAATTACATAATCTTATCAACTCAATAATTCAAGGTTTTGTAATCTTAACCGTCCTTTAAACGACAAAATTGCCGTCCTAATTATATCTCTAAATAAGTATGGCCAAAATTTTGTGTATTTGTACACCATTTGTTTCCCATGGCTTTATTTGCACCAATAATGCAATTGTCATATTAACGAATAGACTAAACCCTACCTCAAAATTGGGGACATAAAGTAAAAATATGTTTGAACTCGTAATTGTTATTTCGCGATCTTATAGGGAAAGTAGATTCTTATAACATTTTTTTTCAAACTAACGTACCACGACAAAATTCGAACGGAGTTAGTTTTTATATTAAATATTTTTTTTTTATATTTATATAAGCATATACAATTAAAAGTATGTGGATTCTGAAAAATGGTTCAGAAGCCTATTCGAAGAAGAAGAGAAGAAAATGCTAACAAGAAACTTTATTTAAGACTTTGGAAATAACATAAAATGCGCTATGTACCTGATGGAAATTAAAAGGCTGTTTTTTTAATGTTGGGTTATTGTAAAGCAAAAAGTAAAGTGAAAGTTATTTTATAGTCTGATAAATTTTACCTCAGCGAAATCATTTTTAGCCCTAATACAACTGACATAACTGAATAAAGGTATAAGTCTCATCAATGAAAAGCTAAAGATTAATTTTGAGCATAACCTTTTTTGTAAAAGTATTGTGGGATTGTTTTGGTGTTATAAGGCACAATTTTGATAAACGTTTGATAATAAAAAAACGTTACTAAAATGGTTTTTATGATATGGGAATGCAAACAAGTAGACGGATTTCCTTTTGGTAAGAAATTCACGCCGCCTAGAGACACCAAAGGTGGTAATGCCAGCCTTAGACCGGGATGTTAGGCTTCGAGCAAAAGTAAGTTTACCAGATACCTTATCCTTCGAACCGGAACATGTCAACGGCAAGCGCTGACATTAAGACCGTGGTACCAATCCGGGCGAGTCGCTGCGAGACTCTACCACCTAGCAGCCAGTATGCCATAGATGCTCATTATGATAATAGTGCATAGCCAAACTGGATTTGGGATAATAAACTTTTTGTATAGAGTAAGTTTATCAGGTGACCAACTCGTAAACGGTGAGAATAGAGGTTATGGCGGAAGGAGTAGACCTTACCAGCCATGGTACTTGAGGTTAACTCAATAGCTATCAAATATTTGTCAATCCGATATGTGCATTGAAGTGTTTCCGTAACCGATATTTCTCATTAAGCATTTGTTTGGCGTTTGATAAAAAATGTATGTCCGAAGGGTGGCCGGTGGCCGCGGTAGGGTTGCTTGGTACTATCACCCTAACATTCGTCAAGAGACAAACAAGCAGATGGTCACGACTTCAATTACATTACCAACAGTTATCATATTTAAATGAGTGCAGTTTGTGCACATAAAACCTTAAAATAAACAAGGCAGAGCTTCTGGTTATTGTTTTGTATTCCCCATTCTAAAGAACTTTTGGTAGCAGGAAAGATTCTTTCCTAAATTATATATAACTAGAGACCAAAGAAATAGGAATATATAAAGAAGTGCAACAATGTTCTATAGCAAATTTAGTTGTATAAATACCGTTGGAACCGACATATAACTTAAAACATCTCTTTGTCTCATTTTAACAAATGTTGATGTTATGTACGCCAACAGAGATAACGGCATTTTTGTCTATGCTCATTTTGACGTCAATTTAAAGCGACGCCATGACAGTTCTCATGCTTGCCAAGAACGCCATATTTAGTGTTCAATTTTATATTGATGTACTATTACAATTGTCGATATTTTATTGTACGTTCCTAGAAAAGAATATTTGGACGAGTATAATTGCTAACCATTGCTATTGAAAATATCAGTTACAGTCTAGCGTAATAAGAAATCTTTCAAGTGCTCACTTTAAAGAAGGAAGTGGTTTGAATGTAAACTGATCAAATTTTTTGTAATGATAATGAATCTTGTAAAAAATATAAAGAGTTAACTTATTTAAAGAATAAATATATTTGCACACCACAATGTAAAAGAAATATGCTCGTGGAAAGTAATTAATATTTTTTTTCTTCCGTTTCATTACATTTCCCTATTTATAAGCCGATTGAGTAGCACTAAGTAAATTGATAGCTGCAATTTCATTCGGTAGGTAAATAATTATTCTTATCTATATAATATAATCGTCACTAACAGATCATGTATCGATATCGATACCCTACTTTTTCTGGACAATCTTATAATGTCAGAATGGCAAAGGCAAGCTTTTTTCGTAGGTATTTCATGTCCATATAATTAAACATAACATTAAAGTCTGATAACAGTGTCATTAAGATTATAAAATCAACTTAAGTCTTGGAGTACTTCAGTCTTTGTTTAATAATAAGATCATATGTTTAGATTGAGTTCTTGTATCAGGGCTTAAAAATTCCAAGATATTTTAGTATGTAATGTATTATGTACTAGGATAGACTAATTAATATTAAAAATAACAGTTAATGTTATCTGGAAAAAAATAGTAATGTTTCAAATTTCAGTGAGGAGTATGGCATCAAAACATACGCAACGAATTATTTTTTACTAGCTGTTGCCCGCAATTTTGTACACAATATGTTAAAGTGACTTTTCGCGATCAGTGATTTTTTTTTTCGGAGTAAAAGGTTTTCCAAATCTTGACCCGTAGTATAGGCATCTACTGCACAAAATTTGGTGAAAATCCGTTCAGTAGATTTTGCTTGAAAACTGAATCTATAAACAGACAAAACTAAAAAAATATAGTAACTCTTGCTTTGGGTTCTGTGTCCTGTATACAACACGTAGCGATACCTAATTGTTTTTAAAAAATATTTCATTTTCAGATTTAGATTAGATTTACCGTTTTATTATAAATATATTATTGGAGATATGATATCGTGCCTTTGCACTCAAAAATAATTTAAAAACCTGCACTAATATAGGTATGTGCATAATTATAAGCCTCTCACAAATATGCACAGATGGCAAATTGGTGAAATAAATATTTTTAATTCATAAACTTCTACTGTATTATACAAATACTAACAAGAGTTAAAAAGTCTGGGACCAACAATTGTCTGACTTTATTTATCTAAATTTGATACTGTCCCTAATAATATGACAAACCACTCTATGGCTCAAGATTTTCGCCTAATTTCCCAACGTCGATAACAATCATTGAAATGGAAAGTAAAAATTGAATATAAAGAATATTTTCGTAAAGTCACTGGAGCACCGGGTAATGATAATTGTCTGTTGAAGCTCGGCAAGTCATTTCTATTGGACCTACTCTTATCTAGACGATGATTTGTGCATTCTCATATACATTGCTTAATCTGTTCCGGAGTTAAATTTCTGGAGCGTACTGAGACGTCGAGTGTTCACGTTTGTGTGTTTTAAAACTGGATTGTTGTACGAGGTAATGAAAGTAAAGATGCGTTATGTAGGCAAGTAACGGTGCATCAGCGTCTGAGTCACAGGGAACTGACCTAGCATGCTGCAGAGTGCATTGACGCTCAACGCATTTATTAGTAGCATGTCTCTTAGATAAATAAACTATGGCATGCTCTTTAGTACTGATGCATGACAAATCTATTTGAACGACTCCAAAAAAGGAGGTTCTCAATTTAGGTGTTTGTTTTTTTATTTGCCTTGTGTTTGTTGCGTGATTACTCGGCTAATAGGCAACCAATTATGATAGTACTTTTCTAGAAAGATAGGTTCTGATTCCCAGATGGTTCTACATCATTTTATCATTACTGTCATCAACACAAACAAAAATATGTGCATTATTAAGTATAACTCAAAAACTTCTAGTTTAATGTTGATAAAATGTTTGTGGGACCATTTTGGAATCTTTTGAAAAGATAAATTATCAGCTTACGGCTCATTGTACCCAACGAAATAGATGGAGTCGATTTTGGCAGTTTTACTATGCTTAATTATTATGATATAGTTTTTAACTTATAGTCATATTGTGTAAGAATGTAATACTTCGTTACAACGTTTTTGTTGCTTAGTAGGAATACAGTATATACTAATATAATAATGTACCTTTTCTAGGTTTGGAGGATATTAGAAGAGTATTTTTACCAGCCAAAGAGCTCATGACGTCACAACTTAGGTAGGTATAATACATTATCATTAATATGATAATACTAGCTGCTACCTGCGGCTTCGCCCGCGTTTTCACAGAAACCCGATGTGCGATCGGGATCAAAAATAGCCTATATGTTAATCCAGGTCACAATCTATCTGTCTTCCAAATTTCAGACAAATCCGTTCAGCCATTCGAGCGTGAAAGAGTAACAAACATCCATACATCCATACTTACAAACTTTCGCATTTATAATATTAATAGGATTGGCGATGGGTTTGCCACCTATCACATTGTGGGGCCATAGTATCTTCGGCTAGTCGTGGATGCCCTGGTTGTGCCTCTGCCTATCTCTTCGGGGATATGGGCGTGAAGATACTTTACTTTTTGATAATATTAATGATAATTTATTTGCAGGATACGGCTTAGGCTAGTGGTTGACTTCTGCAACAGTTAACCTATATAAGTTCCATTACTTTGTATATTTCTAGGGTTATAACATCGATGTTTGTAATTGTCGTATCCTGGTTTGACAAATAATTGTTGGAGTAGGCGTCGCCAAGTACACATCTAGGGAGTTGCGTCTAGCAGAAAACAAGTAGAGGGAGGGATATCAATCCATAATAATACGTGTAATAAGTGTCTGTCTATTTGTCTCTTATGCTTTCACAACCAAACCGCTCAATCGATTCGGATGGCATTTGATTCACCTACTTACGTAGGTAGGTATAGTCAAAGACCAGAGATCAATTACAAGGTATTTTTATAGGACTAAAATGGGGGATTAAAGTTTGCACGGAAATTATGTTGGAATTAAACAATATTGACTTCACTAGTCTACACTGACAAAGTCAAAATATATGTTAGTTAATTAATTAACATGTTAATTATGCATGGCAAACCTTAGACTTTGGTGTAAACCTCTTGGGCGAGTAATGTAATCAGCTAGGCATTATACTCTCTTAACCCGAACACGATAGTGGCGAGCGCTGGTGACAAGGAATAAGCGAAGAGGTGGCAACAACCCATGCTGGCAGTTGCAAAAGTCTATAAGCTACTACCACCACACCCTCCCGTTATGATCAGAATTAGTAACAAACAAACCGACACTCATGTGTGTCAGTACGTTTGGTTGGAAAGTAACCTACTTTCCAACCAAACGAAAGTAGGTTTTTTTATGTGAGTGATTAATTAATCCATTTTTTGAAGAGTGCAGGATCAGCCGTCTGCTAAACCGAAGGCTATTTTCTTGCAATCTGCTGCAATAAATGCACTACAAGCTATTTTGTGCTATTTACAGAATTGTTTATGACGATGGACACCATAGAATGAAGGCTTATGAAAAAAAATTACTTTGAAGTTGAAGAAGAAAAGCTTAGTTCACTCGTGATTGCAAATATTTTAAGTTGAATCGTCGAACGTCTACAAGTTTATTTTTGCATTTAATACAGCAAAACCAGTTTAATTATAACATTTTTTAATTACAACCTTTAAGGTCGCGTACCCTATTTAGTCGACACAGATTAAAAATTATGATAATTGCACCTTTCATAAGATAGTATCTGTTTCATAAGATTTGAAGCAAACAATTAAAATCAGTTACAAATTACAATTAATGCAAAAGGTTGCAATTACAATTTGTAAATATGTTCGCTCCACCCCTATGGCCTTGAAAGTTTGATTTATTTTTAGTTTCGTTCTCTATAATTACTTCAGATTTTTAATTTATTAGATTACATTCAAAATTATCTTTGATCAATATCCAAAATACGGATTTTTGTTAATTTATTTTATTTTATAAAAAGGTTTATTAAAAGTCAAAGTTAAGAACCATTGTGATTTTTGAAGGTTTTCAAGTTACTATTAGTCGATGGGTAACGTCCCTTTTTCTCTATTTAGTGGTAACTACTTTCTAATGCAGCGCTATATAGCAATATTTTTAAGGGAAAAGACAGCGGCGCACACGGCTCTCCTGATGATAAGAGACAATTGTGGTCCATAGATACTATAGATATTACAGGTTCGTCGCCTTCTTGTAGCCAAGATGTTATGCAATTGCAAGAGAATCAGCTAACCAAACCGTAACTCGATAGTGCTACAGAGCCAAATACTGTCAATATGGGGGCCGAAAAATGCAAGGCGATTGATCCTTACCTAGAGTCTACCAAATGAGGTGCATCGAGATACTATCTAAAGCTTTATATATTTTATACTCTTACTAGTAACGTGAGCTATTAAAGCGAAAACTGCACTAATCAGGTTTTAAAATAATAAAGATATTAGTTTTCTTTCCTCTAGAATAAAATTCTAAATCAGTGACTAATAGACCTCACTGCAGGTATTTGTCCATAAAATAAGTATACCTAAATGTCCTGACTTCCTTATTACATCAAAACATTTGAATTTTTTTTATGATATTGAAAGGCAAACAAGCAGACGGATTTCCTGATGGTAAGAAATTCATGCCGCCTAGAGACACCAAAGGCGGTAATGGTGCGTTGCCAACCTGAGGCCGGGATGTTAGGCCGCGAGCGGCGGTGGTACCAATCCGGGTGAGTCACTGTGCAACTCTAGCACCTAGTCAGATGTCACGGTGTTAGTGGCAGTAAGCCTATGCTAGCCTTTTACGAGCTGTCTAGCAGGAATGCAGATGGTCTATTCTGCAAAGGAGCCCGAACCAACACGTTTGAATGCGAGAAAAGCTCCTTATCATATAATTCAAACATTCCATTAATTTGTTTTTCACTACAATTCGTATTATCTTGTAAAAATAATCTTGAAATTGTCAACTTGACCGTAATTCGTATGATCCAACCAAGGTTCTGGGCGAGTGATAAGACAGTGTTTCACAACAGCAGAATTATTTGCGGCGGAGGGCTACCGTCGCCTTGAGATGCGCGCTACAAACAACTCCACTAACGAGTAATGCCGAAATGGTACACATTCGCGTAGAAAAGTGCTTTTCTTACTTAAATTATCGAAACTAGAACCATCGACGCTCATTGTCTTTGGGGAATTTCGAACTTTTTATTTAATTCTTAGGAAATTGTTAAAATTTGAAGTAGCAACTTTACAAGCATTGAAAAATCATGTAACAGATTCATACGGTCGTTCTGGGCAGGCAAATTACTCCTACCATTAAAACTATAAGGTACTGTTATCTGTATACAATGTGAACCAAGATTATTTTAATCTCCCTCTATAAAAGCAAAACCATCAACTCTTTCTAGTCTAGTTTTAGTTCAAATGTTTCCTTCACATATTAACCAAAGAGTTTTAGAGGATTATTGCCTAACTTTACCTTCAACGCCTTTCTTTTAAGACTCATCTTAATCTTTATATATATTTAATTACTAGCTGTTAGTAGTGTTAGTGTTAGCCCGCGGCGTTGCCTGCGTGGTTCCACAAGAATATTATTTCTAGATAAAAACTATCCTATGTGTTTATCCAAGTTACCCTCTATGTCTGTGCCAAATTTCATGAAAATTGGTTCAACAGTTTTTACGTGAAGGAGTAACACTAAAACTAATCAATATTGCTGAATGTCATGTATAAGCGTAAGCTTTTAACTCGACAAAACTTAATCTCATACGTATACTTTGCACCTTAGCCAAAATATAAGGCTTGGCATTTTTGTTACTATTAAAAACAAGGAAACTTCTTCATGTTCTGCTACATTTTAAAATAATTTTTTTTGAAGTTATACTTCTTTTGACGCGATTGGGAAAAATGATGAGAGTGAATTTTTACAATGCGCGCGCACACCGACATATAAATGTGACAGTCTGAAGTTAGTTGCTACCGACAGAAAAAAACAACACCCTGAAGTTAGTTGCGAACCTTTTTATTTGGTATTTTTGGATTGTTACGCCAAAGAAGTATAACTTTCTTACGTGCGTACACCCAGTAACCAGAACGCAGCACCAAGTCGAGGTACGGTCTCCCGGGAGACAGCCCTTGGTGCTGGTGTTGTAGGTAACAGTCCAATGCATTTAAATAATGATGTCTCGGGCTGAACACTCTGCTCGGCCCACAAAGCTCGGTGAAGTTGCTAAAAATCGCGAGATTAGCAACAATTTAGTCATTCAAAAAAAAATGTGCGTACAGACACTATATTTTTTATTTTTAAGTACAATGTGATGCTGGATTGATCCAAAAAATCGTATCAAGTCAATCGGATCGAAACTTGAATCAATGTATGTAGTGCGTTACTATCCAGAATATCGATACTAAGCACCTGCAGTAAACGTCCCTATTTTGGGTACAATTTTCATGAAATTTCAAATTTGTTTGTACGCTAAACCAATATCTAAAAACATTTTTTTTATTAACAATCAATATATTGATTATGTAAAATGTAACCTGAAAAAATACTTTAAGCATTAACCACTTTTAAAAGAAGGAACAGTATCATTTTTTTCATGTTCGAACATTAGTATATTAATACTCATTTGTATCGTCTATATTCCTTCGTTTATGACTTCGGCGTATAAAAGTTTAATATTTTTTTTGTTTCTGTATTAATCCCAGTTTACGTACCAAATTTCTGCTTTCTGAAACTTTAGAAAGCACCCTTTAAGAGAAGTAGCTAACTTCCATACAATGTAAAACCTAAAGATAATAATCACGTACATAATTGAAAGTGATTTGGTATGATTAAGCAACAATTTATGGCTAACAAAAAAGTTTAAACAAATTTAGTTGAAAAATGTTGGAGGAAAAAGATATCAAATTTTAAGGAATTTAATATAAAACAATGTATTGCTACGCAATCAACGTAAAACGGTATGCGCACGTTTTATTCCCAAAAAAAATCGAAATGACGACAGATAGAGGTCCCGAGAGTTACAATGTAATCCACACTAACATTACAAATGTGATACTGGGTTAGTTCTTTAGTCAAGTCGAAACGATAAAACAGATTAATGTGATTTTTGGGTAAAATAGTTGAAAAGTTGCCCATTAGAGAAAGAGGTATACGTGGTTAGGTACTTGTACTCGTATGTCATAATTCAATACCACGGATCTGTTTGTTCACTAAAAACTTTCGGATTTATGACCATTTAATTACTTAATTGATTTTTAAATCAAATGGTGCTTGATTGATTACTAGAGTTTGGTGTCTTTTTTTTCAGTTTCGGTTCAGTTAGGCGGCGCCATACCTTTGAAATGAACGACCTTTAAAACTACTTGAGTCTTCTCTTCTTGCCGACATATCGCCAAAGTTTGCTGTTGACGTGTTCTGGTTCGGAAGATAGCTAGTAAACTTACTTTTGCTCAGGCCCTAACATCCGGACCTCAGGTTGGCAAGGCACTATTACGACCTTTGGTATCTCTAGGCGTCAGGCATCAGGAAATCCGTCTATCGTTCCTCCAATATCAAAAAAGTTGAATTTGCTCAACTTCTTTTACACATTTGTAAAAATAACCACCCCTAATTATTTATGATGTAGGGGTAAAATTTCAAAGTTTTAGATTACTTTGTTTGTGTACTAATACTAACCTTCTAGGACTACAGGTATCTTATGCACTTTGATGCTCATACTGATGAGCACAACACAATTTCACAACAGACTCACTGGAGTCTGTTGTAAAATCGGCGGTTTTTGATAGATACCAATCAATAACAACTTAAATATGTAAGCAATATTATTGAAATTTTATGTTTTACTACCTCCAGTACCGACAGCATATCCTAAAAAATATTTAACTAGATAAATCTTAACTAAAGTTACAAGAGTACAAAATAGGACAAAACGCTTTGAAAGAAAGTAGTTGTGCGCCCTCGCACGTCGATTCACTCGTCTTGGGTGAGGCACTCCCGTGCCCCAGATGCTTATGTACCTAGTTTTCGGCCTTCTTATTCGTGCGCCTTCTCTAGATTTAACGTATACTCTGAGTGCTGCATTAATTTTAAAGCATGTCCTTTTTTAATTAATGTATGAGTTAAGATTCACGATCACGATAGGCAAAAATGTAATTTGTTTTCTTTTAAAGTGGCACACTTTGATTTAAACAGACAACAGCTCTCTATCAAAATATACACGTATAATCAACATATCGAGACATTCATCTAGAATGTGCATACGTGACGGAATCGTAGTTAAGGGCTTTCAGCGGCGAATATACCGCGAGTGCGCACACGCCGGTTAGGTATGTACAAGTAGGTCAATGGCAGCGCGTGACGCTGACGCGGCCCTTTACGATCGCTGGGCTCTCCTTGAACTGTCGACTGTGCCGGTAGCAGTAGAATTAAATCGCTCTCATTCGCTGCTAAAACTTGAAACTTTTCTAGAACACGTCCTTAAGAAATCGGTAAATATTCAATTTAGTTAGGGAATTCATGAACGTTGAGCAACCCTACATGTGCCATGCAAATAAACAAGTAGTTACAGTTAGGTATCTAATATTCAATAATTTACGTGGCGGGCGCAATTTGCTTTGCTCTGACACAGTTACTTTTTGAAGTGAAAACTTCTTTAGCGGCGTTGCGCACTTTTTTTGGAATGAGTAAAAACTTCGAAGCTCGCGTCAGAACACGTGACCTTATCGAAAATTGGTAAGACGGCGCAGGGCGCTAGGCGCGAATGTTGGTGTTGTCATGTTTGTGTACGATAGCGCAATAAATGAATATGGTATTCTACCACATAAAAGTACTTGCATACTGATAGTTATAGCAATTCCTTGCAAAATTATTCCCTAACCATTCCAAAATATCAAAAATGCACAACGTTAATATTCAAGTTTTCACTTCTGCCGGCACTCCCGGAGTGCAACCCGTCGTTTTTTTTAAGCTAAGAACCTAAAGGTGCTTGTGTCAAATGTATTATTATCTCAGGTATCCATGGTCAGATCGCATAATGAATACCATCATGGCATCACTCCTGAACGAATGGATCGATTGCCAATTCCTTTTTCGTTGTTTAGTTATTGCCAAAAGAAGGTTCTTATGTAAAGAAAAACCGGTACAGGGAAACAGAAAAGAACAATTATTTATTTTTGCCACACAAACTGTTAGTAGTAGTTAATGCCAAGCGATAGGAATTTGGCCGAATCGGATTGTAATAAACAAAATTTGATTATCTACATAGTCAAAATAGGTAGTAGAGTTTCGCAGCGACTCGCCCGGATTGGTACCACCGCCTCACCTATTCCTGCATAACGTCATGACGTGTTCCGGTTCGGAGGGTAAGGTAGCCGGTAAACTTACTTTTGCTCGAGGCCTAACATCCCGACCTCAGGTTGGCAACGTACCATTACCACATTCGGTGTGTCTCTAGGCGGCGTGAATTTCTTACCATCAGGAAATCCGTCTGCTTGTTTGCCTACCTATATCATAAAAAAAGTATCTTCACGCCCATATCCCCGAAGAAGTAGGCAGAGGCACAACCAGGGCACCCACGACTAGCCGAACATACTAAGTCCCACAATGTGACAAGTGGCAAGCTTATCGCCAACCGGGCACATATCCTATCCCGAGCAACATTTTTTTATTAGAAAATTGGAAAAACCCAATTTTCGTTTTGTTGGCCGACCCGGGATTCGAACCCGGGACCTCATGCAGTCAAGTCCAACAACTGAACCGCTAGACCACAGAGGCGATAAAAGATAAACAAAATAAATAATTTATGAAGTTTTGTTACACTGAAATACTGTCACTCTACCTAAGTGAAAAATATACATATGCAGGTACGTACGTATCGCCTGATATCTGTTAGTCTTAGATTAAAAAAAACTTGGATTACGAGACTAAAATACCTGACGCTCATAGTTAAGTACATACTTACACTAGTTCACTTCGTCCTACAGTTCTATTCTTGGTCTTGAGGTTTGGCGACAAAATTTCTTAGCCGAAATTCAAGACATACTTACGTCAGAGCATTTTGCTATAGTGGATATTTTCTGCACACAAATAAAAGTCATTGTTTCACATTTCATTAAGATTTATAATTACAAAAACTAGTTATTAAAACACTTTGCGTATGAAGATATTTCTTCATACTTAAACGTCTCTAAAGAAAGAGTACTTAAATAAACATCTTCTAGCTTAAAACCTTAAAATCCTTCTTGTGTCTCCCTCTGATGTTTGGACTTATATTATGACATCGGTAACACGAAGTCCAAAACTTTTCTTCAAGTCACCTTCTCCTCTCATTTTGGAACGACACCATGCTTTAGAAGCGAAACTGAGCCACAGAGTTGCTTAATTACTAGGCAATTACACCAGTGCTTGTCTAATATTTAGATATTTCAACTATGTAAAACTTAGGTCCATTTTTAAATCGATGTCGCCAATCACAAGATAAACAAATGAATAAATGAGGTACGTACTTTTTGAGGTGCCATAAATTTTGTTTTAAAATAAACTTTATTCATGCGAGATGTCGATGCCCGTGAACTCTTACCATTTTGTGGCATCATCTGATTATTTTGCAATAAATGCCACAGAAAAAATAAATCAAAGAATAAAATTTAACTTAAATATGTTTAAATTGTTACTGTTAAATGGTGAATGTTAAAAGTAAAATTAACTTATAGGTTTACTATAGGTTTTATGTCATTAAATTGCAACAATTGTTGGAAGTTGAAACATATAAATTTAAAAAAAATTGAATCTCACAACTTGCATGTAAGGGGTCGTGTAAAATTATAAAGCCATAATGCTATGAATGAATTAGTTTTTTTAAAAATGAAAGACAATTTTTTCCCCGTGTTGGTCCGGGCTCCTTTGTAGAATAGACCATCTACCT
>NJDC01000457.1:585470-604787 GCA_002245475.1 Calephelis virginiensis
AGGTTTTATGTCATTAAATTGCAACAATTGTTGGAAGTTGAAACATATAAATTAAAAAAAAATTGAATCTCACAACTTGCATGTAAGGGGTCGTGTAAAATTATAAAGCCATAATGAATGAATTAGTTTTTTTAAAAATGAAAGACAAATTTTTCCCCGTGTTGGTCCGGGCTCCTTTGTAGAATAGACCATCTACCTTCCTTGCTAGGCAGCTCGTAAAAGGTGAGCATAGGCTGACCGTCACTAACACCGTGACATCTGACTAGGTGTTTAAGTTTAGCAGCGACTCGCCCGGATTGGTACCACCGCCTTACCTATTCCTGCCGCCATAAAGTCATGACGTGTTCCGGTTCATAGGATAAGGTAGCCGGTAAACTTACTTTTGCTCGAGGCCTAACCTCCTAGCCTCAGGTTGGCAACGCACCATTACCACCTTTGGTGTCTCTATGCGGCGTGAATTTCTTTCCATCAGGAAACCCGTCTGCTTGTTTGCCTTTCAATATCATAAATCATCATATAAATATATCATCATAAAAAAACGAACTGGTCAATTTCCTGAGCTACGCCATGTAGTACCAAATATGGAAAGATGAGT
Source organism: Calephelis virginiensis (assembly GCA_002245475.1). Taxonomy (NCBI): domain Eukaryota; kingdom Metazoa; phylum Arthropoda; class Insecta; order Lepidoptera; family Riodinidae; genus Calephelis; species Calephelis virginiensis. Next base: position 586,066 of record NJDC01000457.1, read on the forward strand.
TGCCAGCCTGGGGTAAATTTAACTTCGCGCGTTTATTGCTTATCTTACCCCAGAAAATAGAAGCCGATGTGATTTACTGACGTTATGGTGATTGTGTTATATGTAAGGAGGCATCATCACACCCATATCCCCGAAGGATATGGGTGTGAAGATGTAGATGCACAACTAGGGCACCCACGACTAGCCGAAGACACTAAATCCCACAGTGTGATAGGTGGCAAAAGCCTTTCGCCAACCGGGCACATTTCCAATCCCGAGCTACATTTTTTTATTTTTCAGAAATTTAAAAATTTATTTTTTAGACATTTAGAAATGTGGTAAAACCCAATTTTCTTTATGTTGCCCGACCCGGGTTTCGAACCCGGGACCTCATGCAGTGAAGTCCAAAAAGTGAACCGCTAGAACACAGAGGCGACTATTTAAGGAGGAAAAATCATTGTCCCTTTGTCCAGTAGTAAATTTAAAGGACACTTTGAAACAATAACTTTTTATTTAAGGGCTTAACCTTTCCGCCTGCTTGTGCACCTTTGAGGAGGCAGATCGAGCGCACGATTTGCATAATTATTATTATCAATGTTAACGCTTGTACTTAACCACGTAAGGTCAGAGTGACCTTATTTAACATCCGTCCACGAAGCCCTTCGATTCGCCACTTATTTACAACCGAATCAAAAGATAAAGATAGACTTCTTTATCTTTACATATTTTAAAATCGTACATACCTGTGTCTACACATTGAAAAATATTTGTAATTGATTTTCAAAACACTTCCGTTAAATCACTTTTAACCGACCACAAAGACGGGTAGGGTGTCAATTAGACTATGTGTTGTTTTCGTATGTTAGTTAATCTGCCAATAGCGAACCGATTTTAATGATTGTTTTTAGAAAAGGTAGGTCATGATTACGAGGTGGAGTTTCATCATGGTCCAATTAGTAGTTTATGAGTTATATATGATAGATAGATAGATAGATATTTTTACGCCCATATCCCTGAAGAAGTAGGCACCCACCGACCCACCCACGACTAACCGAGGACACTAAGTCCCAAAATGTGACAGGTGTTAAGCCTATCACCACCATATCCAATCTCAGGCAACGTTATTTTTATTAGATAATTGAAAGTATATGTACATTTATTTATTTATTTTAATTGCCCGACGACGACGAGTTATATATAATTTTAATATCACTATTAATACCCGTCATGTTGTTTGTCCGCGCTGGACTCGTACTACTTAATCGATTTTTAGCAAATTTGCACACCGTTTTGCAGTTTGCTCCAACTTGAATGATAGAGTAGCTTATATCTCAATTTATTGCCATCGATGCCGCGAGTAACAGCCAGTAATGCATTAACTTCGTTTAAGTTGACTGCCAATAAGAGTCGGTTTTGTAAAGATTTTTAATTACGAGTATATTGTATGTCTGTTGTATATTTCCACATCATGGACAATTATTTTACGAAGTTGCATAAGGTTTTTATTATATAAAGAATAGAAATGCCATATTAAAATGTAGGTAAACAATTTTTCATCGGAAACAGAAGAAGCAGTAGTATCTTAGAGTGATAAAAAGTTTTAGCGGTTCAATTGGCGAAGCTACGGGAGTACACTGCTATTATAAACCGAAGACGATTTGTTATCTGTATTTTGAAGATGTTCCAAAATTTCAATTAAAGAACACAAGCTTTCGGATTACAAAAAAATAAAATGTATGAAAATGCTGGTAGCCCCCTAATGGCATTTGCTCCCTGGCATAATAGCCATACCGCTAAGTATGCTATAATTTAACTTCTTCAAAAACAGCAAATAACCTAATCTCAAATTCCAACTAAAATTCAAGGTTTGAACGTAATTGATTCATCTGTGTTATTTTATTTTTCCGTAAGAAAATATGAAAAACAAATAAGGTTAACTTGTATGTAGTGTGAGTGTGAGTGTACACACTAGTGTGAGTGTTACATGTGTGCGTATCTCGGAGCGGGCGTATTCGCGAGCGCGCGCACAAGGTTGAGTTGCGCAAGTGTTACACGTGCCGCGCTTACGGCGACCTCTCCGAACACTTCCGATTCGCATGCACAGCCATGTTAAATATGTTTTACTGATAAATATACTTATTTACTTTTAAAATACCGTTTTCCTGTTATTTTAAGCTGTTTATAAAGTAACATGTTATATTTAGCTCAGTAATGCTTATGCATCTTTTTTAAGTTCTGGTCTTTTAACTTTAATTAAAGAGTGCTTTGACTCATATACACGAATATGCAACGCAAAGAAGGTGTTTGGTTGTTAATGAGTTTAGTTTGTTGCATTTCGTTTCTGTATGTAATATTAGGCTTAGATAAGAAAGGCTTTAATTTATTACTGTGTGTTAATTTAGCAGTTTATTTTTTTTAATATTCCCAACACTGGAGAGCTATACTTGTGGACAAATTTTTAAATTTTTAAACGTCACGTACAATTTATGTGTCAAACCAAAGACATAAATTTTCTTTCCGAATTCAAAAAAAAGAACTAAGTAAGGTGGTTCAATCTTTATATTCTTCCGATCACAAACTCCATTACCTGAACTTGCTATTCTTTCAAAACCTAGTTAGCGCGTGTTTTGATATGTATCAACTAAGAAGACTATGGAATATACTCCTGATATATTTATGAGCTTCTAACTACTGCTTCGCCCACGCGGCGTTAGTTCATAACCTCTTAAGTTTTCCAATAATAAAAATACGATTAAAATTGTGTCAGTAATTTTCCAAATAAAATTGTTCCCTCAAATGTAACAGTAATCCTGTTCTGGTTATTTACAAAAATCAGAAAAAGACACAGCTGTCTTACGATTTTCAGTTTTGCGATATGAGTACCTAATCATTAGAGATTGTTTTTATTTTTAATAAATTGTGGGTCAATTATATCTGGTGGTCAGATCATAAAGTACTCCAGATGAGGAAAACAGTGGATAGCACATGTGCAGTGGAATTTAGCACATGAAACGTTGTATTAGATACCTATGTAAAGTTTGTAACAATTCCTTACCTATTTCAGTCGCCATAACGTTAGCGCTTGTCATTGACGTGTTCCGGTGCGGAGAATAAGGTAACTGGTAAACTTACTTTTGCTCGAGATCTAACATCCCGGCCTCAGGTTGGCAGCGCACCAATACCACCTTTGGCGTCGCTAGGCAACGTGAATTTCTTACCATCAGGAAATTCGTCAGCTTGTTTGCCTTCCAATATCATACAAAAAGTCAAGGTATGTTAAATATTAGAATATGACATGTGCTTGGGTTAAATTTCTCCAAATTTAACGAACACTTAGAGATAAAAAGAATTTTGACGAACATTAATAGAAATTACACATTAAAAAAATATTTAGAGTTTTAAACATCTCTTTACAATATTCGTAGAAAAACGTAGCACTTCGTAGCACCACGCAAAGTGTTACTGTACGTAGAGCCCAAGAACGTTATATACTTGTACTTATATTATATACTAAACTTTTAAATAAAAGGTACCCTTGTAATAGAACAACTGCAATATTTATACTATTGTAGATATCATAATATATCGTATATGTTATGTATATGTATATAGACTAAAAGTTTTGAACGTTTAGGAAAATGCAAATATTTATTTCATTTAATTTGAATTTTTCACAGACGAGTAGTCAGGGTAATACTGAATTAATAAGGCCTCTAGAGACAATAATAAACAAGAGTACGTTTTAGCAAAAGAAGTTAAAAGGGGTATGACTAAGACATTTATTACGAAAAGTGTTACGTCATCAAGTGTATGTGACCCGCCAAAATCACTACATATCTCAAATTTCCAATAAGTGTATTAATGCTATACATGCATGCATACATGTCTAAATATAGGCATTTGTCTCTTTATTTATTTTGCAAGACTAAACACCTATATCGATTTTGATTACTATTCAAAGATATGCTAAGCTACATTTGCCTCGGTTACTTTCATTATTTCCAAAGAGTGTATAAATACTACGTAATAAGAGGCGGATCTTCCATAGATAAGTATATAGCAAACCCGAATTTTGTATGAATTTTACTTAAAGTGACAGATGACACTTGACATGACATGGTGAAAAGGTATAACCCGTGTAATTTGAAAGTAAGTCTAAAGGCATTCAGATTTAAGGCAACTAGTGTCGTATGATTTAGACGAATAAAAAACATAGGAAACTTAATACTTGTATTTTTTATAAATGTTGCGCCAAACTGATTATTTTTTATGTAGATAATATTTTATAAACATATTGTGGGTTTTTGGCCGCATCGAGAGAAAAGATGATAGAGGTTTTTTCATAATTAATGAATTTCGTGTTGAGTGAAATTAGTCAATTTTGGTAGCATTTTGCACAATTTCGTTCGGTTAAAGTGCAGAAATGAAATAATCAGGAAGAAATTAGCGTATCGTGTATTTCCTATTTGCCGCCAAACCTCATTATATGAGCTTGGGTAATGAGGCCATCGTTTTACCCAAGAGCCTGATATGACTAACTGACGACTTATGAGTTATGAATAATGACTAACTATAATTTGTTAAAATTGATGTAAAATTTGAAGCAAATTTCTACTTGACTAATGGCAAAATACTAACGTGAAGGCCAATACTTAAAGAAAGAAAGAAACATATAATTTATCAAATTGTCTTAGATCAATTAGGTTTTCAGTATTTGATACGCGCGGTGTTTAGTTAATTTTTAAACATTTTAATATTCTTAACAAACATTTTCTACACTTCTGCCTACCCCTAATAAATGTGAAGATGATTGTTGTATTTGTTACAAAAATTACGAATACATTTTGAAGGCAAACGCCCACTGAAGTGTGGCAACCAAAAGGTTTGTTTTTTATAAACTATTCAAGGCTGGCAATATTAACACGACTGCGTCATGAGTAGTATCGCCAATCATATTGTATTTTAAGAGACATCTCGAAAATGTGACGGTAAAAGTTCTGGAAAAAATACTATCAGATCTAAACGTGATCGTTAACTGTGTGTCCAATAACTTAAAATCACGAAAGCAGAGTTTTGTTTATTCTTTAATACGCAATATACACAATATACACAAACGCCTTGCAATTATTGCTATTGCTCGGTGATTGCTTATGATAAAAATCTTGCTGGTCTCCTAGTAAAAAGACTGTATTTTTAACACATTAGTATCACATAATTCTACACTAAAATCTGTAACATCTGAACATAAGTAACGCGTCCAGCCTACGGTAGCCATGTATTTACTAAATGAAGAACAATGTGAGTTTCTTTTAACAACGGCTAAACAAAACACAAAGCTATTAAAACTGTGACCTAACTAAGGATTAAAAAAAGCAGTTATAGAGTATTCTTCTCTACAAAAACTTAGGTTTAAATGAAAACCTGCCACTGTCCGAAGAACCTTCACTTTTACTAACTGGGCATCTCTCAACATCCGCCTGCTAAACTCGCACCTACTGCTAGAATCAGAGTTCTTTTAAGTTCAATCATTGCTACTTACTAAGTAAGTATCTTCATGCCCATATCCCCGAAGAGGTAGGCAGCGGCACAATCAGAGCCCTTACCATGAGTTTACGGCTTTTCAAATTTACGATACTCGCATTGTCTCTGTACATTATTCGTATGAAAAAGTTTTCATGAACAGCGCCTCTATCGGTAACTAAAAGAAACATATTAACAAAACGGTCATAGATTTCGACAAGTAACATACCGAACCTAATCTGTACCGACTCATGCTAAAGGCTCAGGGCACGCAGAACTAACCGAAAATACTAAGTCCCACAATTTGATAGATGGCAAGCCTATCGCCAATCGGGCATACGTCCAATCCAAAGCAATACTTTTTTATTAGAAATTTTTTAGAAAACCAAATTTCGTTTTATTGACCATAGGTATCTATATAATCGATCCCCGTACCACATGAACTCAAGTCACCTGGACCACTAAACCACAGAGGCGATTGCTACTTACTGGTAGCAAAAATGATATTTTCGTGTATAGGGGCGTGAAGATACTTTAAATGTACAGATATCAATTTTATGTGCATGAAAGACTGACACTCAGAAATTATTTTGATATGAATAAGTAAAGATAGGCCGTGGGCTGGGCCTTTGCAAATTTCTTGATTGTAAAGCATGTTACAAAACCACGCCAACTTTACGGGCCATAGGCAAAAGAAGCAAGATTTAAAAATTTAAAAGCTTTAAATTTAAATAATTTGGAATTGAAAAAGTAAAGCAATCATATCATCATATAAGAATTATAGTAAGAGATGGACCCTCTGAAATAAATGAATTTTAGTAACACAAATATTTTTGTTGTTTCTAAATAAAGTATCAATAAGCGTTAAATGTGTTTTCTAAATAAAGTATAATACTTAAGCTGTGCTTATTTCTTATTATAAAACAATTGCTCAGTTATAATTTGGTTCGAACAATAGATAAAATCTAATAATATGATAATGATAAAGTAAAAACATACAAGACAGTTAAATAAAGGCACAAGCTTACAAATATTTTTTTATATAAAAACCTCGTAAAATCGTATCATATAAAGAACGAATACTAATGAGTGACCGAATTAATGTTAACTTAATCAGTTGCAGGTCAACTGCTTCTAGTTAAACCCTTCACTAATATGAACACGCAGAAATCAGTGATACCAACTACCAAACTACCAAATGCTTTTATAAAATAATTCAAACTAAATCTAAAATACCTTGGTTTCGAAAGTGGAAACTTATTGAATATTCGTTTTTTTTTTTAAATGAGGAACATTCATCAAACATTTCTAACTAGTTATTGTTTTCTTTGAACTACTAAAACACTTGAATTTTAGGTCTATTTTAGAACTGCTTTTTTTCACACACATCTCAAAAAAATGTTTTGTTATATAACCTACGTATTTAAATCATCTAAAAATTTTTGTGTTAAAACTACTTTGTGACTGATATACTAACATATATAATCACAATATAACATACTGTAGTTTTTTCTAAAATAAGTTAGGCAAAACATTTACTTTTTCCCTAAAATACTGTTAAAAAAACTCTGCGTATTAATCTTCCCCGTTTAGGGTGGAAAACTCCAGTTGACATCACTGGTAAAAACATCAGTATTGGTTTGATGTACGTACAGCACACAAGCGCACAAGTTTGTTTTGCTGTTGAGATTCGCGTGTAGGTTGCGCAAGCGCATGGAGGCCATTGACTCGGTAGACGTGCGAGGCCGCCCGCCGCCATGCCGACGACGCGACGCGGTAATAGAGCGCGAATCTACTGCTTCTGTTCCGAACGTTTTCGTAATCGACGGTTTGTATACGTGTCGCCATCATTAACCCATCAATACGCCCCATATGTTGATAAGAACTCGATACGTACCTAAAATAGGTCCTCAAACATTTGTACTACTCTTTAACAATAGACATCTAGCGCAAATGAATAAATACAAGCGTACAAATACAGCCTATTTATTTTCTCAGAAGTAGGACTAGAATTATCATGAGTAATGATTAAGTAGGACTAGAATTATCATGAGTCATGATTAAGTCATTTTAGTATTAAATTCCTTAAAATAGTGTTTTAGCGTATTCAGTTTTCGGATGCAAAATACTACATCAATCAACGTCGTGTATCCAATATTCCGCTAGCACAGGTATTCGGTAATTCCCTCACTAGGAACAATGCAAAAAAAAGAAGGGTTCGACATTGTCAAGTACCTAATTGTTAGTTGTGGAAGACTAAATGCTGAAGCGATAATAGTAACCGTACTCTATGAAAGCACAAAATTACCTGTTTTAGCTACTAACAGTAAACATAAATAGAGAAAAAAATGATATGAAAACGATGACACCTCTATGGAAAAATAATAAAAGTTGGCTCTACATAAGTAGATGAAGTTGTAGAACAATAAACTTCATGCTACATTATTTCGGCTACGTGGAAACATAATCACTACAACTCAACCCCACTCAACTTACGTAGGTGGCCAAATGATCACTTTTTAGTCAATTTCGATTGAATAAGTGACAAAAAGATCAATCACTATAAAATTTTGTTAAATAAGCAACAAAATAATCAAGTCATTAACTCTACCTTGGTAGTAATTATCATAACCTTGGCAAACCTCTACCTTGGCAAAGTAATCACTATAACATAATATGCAAGAATAGGTACAGCGGTGATCACAACTCTCGTGAGCTTTCGAAGGACTCCATCTTGTAGTCCGATCGAAAGGTCAAATTGTTACGCTTCTGTAATAGGTTTGTTTTTGGGGATAAAAAACTATCCTATGTGTTAATCCAAGTAATCTTGTGTGTGTGCCGAATTTCATGAAAATCGGTTTAGCGGTTTAGGAGTAACAAACAAACATACGAATTTAGATACTGGTGATGAAACAATTGCCCACTGGTGATGATCTAGTAAGTAGTTTTAGCCTACTGGATTATTCCAATACTAGAGTCAGTCCTAACTAGGAAGTAGTTCGGTACCACAGCATTACCTATTCCCGCAAACATAACGTCAGTGCTCGTAACTGCCGTTTTGTATGCAGGAGCTTTGCATAGGGTAGTAACGCACCACTAGCACCCACAGTTATTTTAGGCATTGGCTATCTCACAATGGGACACCATATTTGCCATCTTACAACACAAAAAAAACCTTTTCGAATTTCGTCATCCTTTGGCCCTTATAACTAAAACCATTCGGTTTTTCACAAATCATTCGCGATTTGACCTCCATAAATAAGTGCCAACATGTAGGTGTGTAGAACACATTTATCTGATTCATCTTACACATAAACCTATCTCACATTTAAGATAAACTATGGTTTCAAAATGTAGGTATTTTGTTCAAGATTAATTTGAGTCCAATGCCATTTAAAACGTATATTGATCTGTGTCTGGTTGCTCTTTGAATCGAATAAAACATTAAAACAACGTAAAAACACTCTATTTGAGACAAAAAACATGTATTTCTTCCGCCGCTTACAACCAACCCATCGACATGATAATCCTTATTCTCAAATATTCATTTAAAATACAAGACAGTTAATCATATTTTTAAAGATATTTCACATTTGATATAAAGAGTAACTAATGTAGAGCTGTTTAAACGGAATCAGGTCAAAATATTGCAACATGTCGATACACTTTTGATGATAATATGAAACAATTTTCATCGTTGTACGTTGCACAACTATTCGCGAATAGATAATAAAGTAGGTACCAGAGACATGCCCCTCCGTCCTCTCGTGAATTCCGGTCTTATTCTTACATCTCGCTTCCACGCCTACGAATTCGGTATTACCATCTTTCTCTACCGCGTTGACACAGATACCACTATGTACAGTTGCGAAATAACGCGGATTATATACCAGCAGGTGGAATGTATATAAAACTAGTTTAAATACTTTCAAATGCTTCCAAATATATGAAATTTAATTAGCACTAGAGCAGTGTAGGTTATCATATTAAAGAAATGAAAATAGGAAACTTTCGCTGTACCAAAACTATCAATTCATTGATAACAAACGGTAATAAATATAAAAGTGTATTATCAATTATGGTGGAAAGTCGTAAAGCAGATAAATTATGGAAATTTTATGTCTCAAATTTGCTGAAAGTGAGAGGGGAGGAGTTGACAGTATCCAATGCAGCGAAATGTAGAGCGCATGCGTGGTGTCAACTTTTGCAATTTCTAATGCTAAGTTAATAAAAGTTTAACTGTTATATTAAATTAATGCAGTTTATTAAATTAATAAAGTTGAAGTGCATACGACAGTAGGAAAAAGATATAATATAAACGGGTTATTTATTAAAATATTTTTATTTACTGACTTTATTACTTTTTGCTAAATTCCGTGACATCTGACTAGGTGGTATATTCCTGCCGCCATAACGTCATGACGTGTTCTGGTTCGGAGGGTAAGGTAGCCGGTAAACTTACTTTAGCTCGAGACCTAACATCCCGGCCTTAGGTTGGCAACGCACCATTACCATCTTTGGTGTCTCTAGGCGGCGTTAATTTCTAACCATCAGGAAATCCGTCTGCTTGTTTGCCTTCCTATAACATAAAAAAAATTAAAAGAATTTAACACACAATAATAACAAGAAGAGATCAGGTTATCCCCTTTGCCAGTGCCCAGAGCGATAGCACTACTGCCAGTCACCTTAATTTTGCTGCAGACTTTGACTTTGGACTTTGGTTTCTACCTTTATCTTAGGATAAACCTTCCTCTATCTTAGGATCAAACATTATACGTTGTCATATGAATGCTGTCAAGTCCTAGAAAACGACGTTAGGCGTCTTCCGCGGCGAGACAGAAATTCGATGTTTTTCTAACAGCTAAAATTTCAGCGTACAGCACCTTGTTGTGTTATAAAACATGTGTGCATACAGCAAATTTTTTTGGCTGGTTTTTGCTAAGATATAATCAATTAAAAAAATACTTCGATTGGCGTATACTGCACCTGTATATTAAATCAAAAAACGCCGATAAGCGTCCGCCGCCGCGCCACGACAAATGGGTTGACAAACCGGGATAGATACCTTACTCCTAGTACTCCTTTTTAAATGAATACTATTATGTCGCTGTTTTGCTGCTATCCTGATATGGATTGTAGCCTCACAAGAAGGTGCGACGTAGACAGATGTATTCGGATAAAATTCTAGTAGAGTCTAAACTTAAAGACATAAGAAGTGAATCCAGCTTCTCAGTTCCACTAAATACCAACCCGTTGGGCATCGCAGGAAACCGTGCACATTCCAGGATGCACTCTACGTATACTTTTGCTTCGAACACTTTTGACTATAATCGTCAACCGCCCGAAAGAGGTTACAACCCAGAGCAAAGCTGAGCAAATTCGATTAATTAGCGAAACATCCTTTTATAATTCATAAAAAATATACTTTGTAAATTTACTGTAACGGGTTTTCGGAAAAAAAACTTTATAACCAACTTTTGTTTGCTGATTACGAACTTCAATTTTTTTTTCTAACTCTATTAATTGAAAAGGTCTTTCTCATTTCTAAAAGGCAACGTAACTGTGAGTCCCCTAGTGGTATAATTGTAGCGAAGAGGATCGTCATCACTACATAGTATAAAACAAAGTCGCTTCCTCTGTCCTTATGTCCCTTTGTATGCTTAAATATTTAAAACTTCGCAACGGATTTTGATGCAGTTTTTTTAATAGACAAAGTGATAGAAGAGTACGGTTTATATGTATATTTCTTAACCGTGCGAAGCCGGAGCGGGCCGCTAGTTATCCATAAAATCAGCTGCTTGATCGTTGGTCTGGTCTTCCACACAAAAAAAAAAAACAAAAGTCATCTGGCATCGTTATACTTTAAAAAGACCACCACGCATTTAATGCAAATGTAACAAGATTCAATACATGAGAAAATGTAAGCAGTCCTTTATACGACTATATTCATATTTTGACCCCAAGTATACCTAGATACAAGAATTCGAATTTTAAATTGAAATTTCGAAGCAATAAGCTTGTACAAATTATTCATCTCTCTGTTATTGACAAGTTCATATCTAAGAAATCATAGCGGAATCATTTTGTGACAAATATTGTTTTATTTATATGAATTGTTTATTGGCATTTTATAAAATTTATTACCCAAATAAGACACCAGCAAGAAAGAAAATGTTGTAGTTTTCACTATTTTTAACCAACTTGAAAAAAGGACAAATTTTGTCTTCTTTGTTTTAGTGTTTGTAACGTTAGAACTTTATAAAGCAATTTGATGAATTTTTCATTTTGAAACTGTTCTATATGGTTCTGTATGTTCCCAATTCGATTTTATCAAGTTCTGATAGGTAACTAACACTCCAGACTGCAAACATACAGTATATTAAACAAATCAAAAGTACAAAACTAAATAACTTACATTTTCTTTTTCTCAAGACCTCAAAAATTATAATAAATATAATAATAATAATGAAACAGAATTAGCGAAATCGGTTTACCCGTTCACGAGTAATGCGATCACCAAGGGACCAAGGGAAATAGACATTTAGTTTTATGTAAGATACATAGATGATGCGTATTCAGTTGTATACATTCATGTTCAGTTTTTGATGTAGGGGGAATTGAAGTCTGTTTTCTTGATATTTGCAGTTTTACGTTAAAATTATTCGTTCACGAAATAGATGTGAATGGATCAGAAATAACATTGGTCAAGCGAACCAAGCATGCGTGCTGCTGACTCCCATTTTATGAGCGCCGCGACACGCCAGCGATAGCGATAAGATAAGAACAATCGATATTTTCGCGGGATCCAAACGGACACACGAAAGGTCACTTCGCGAAAGCAATTTGTCGAAATGCTAAAATCCCCTAATTTTCTAAACTTTATAGTACTGCTATGTTTGTCATGGGGTATCTAAGGGTATGCCGCAAGCTCCTCGGGTCATCAACTAACCTCTAATTCGTACCCGTTCTAATTAATTATACAATAATAAGTGTTTTTTTACTGTGCAATATGAACACATATAATATAAACATTTATAATAATATAAATGGCGGTCGTATCTCTCACAGTAATATTTACCAAACAACTAAGAAAGACTGGTTCTGAAGGTCTGACTGACATCACTGGAGGATAGTAACCTAAATTACTGGACTATTACTAAAGGGCAATGCTGGCTCCATATTTATAGATCGATATCAGTAATATCTTGACAACTCAAGGTATTTTTATTTTAGTACTTCCCTGTGCTTGGGTTAAACTTCTATAAATTTAAAGAAAGAAAAAAATTCACCCCAGTCAGGATTTGAACCTTTAACCTTTCGTCTCAGGCCCACGAATGCTCTAAATATTTGAGCTACTGAGGATTCAAGTCCTGTGGCGAGATTTTTAATTCCTTTCTTTACAGTTAACGCGGGTAGTTACGTCCTATAGATACACAACACAATTAGACAATTACAAAATTGAAACCGGCTTGAAACGTAAGGTTACAGGTTCAAACCTGTCTGGGGCGAAATTTCTTATTTCATTAAATTTATAGAAATCTTGATAACTGTCGAATTAACAAAACAGATATTTCGCCTATTCTTGAATGGAACGCGGAACAATCAAAAGTAGAGAAAATATTTCTCAATCAGTTCAGTCTCACTTCCAAAAATGTAAAATAAAATTACTTAAAAGCTACAAAATAAGCAAATACAATCATTCACAACGATAACAATTACTCTAAGACTAATTGAAACTGCGATAACTGAAGGTTATTTTTTATTTCGTTATATCTAAGGTATTTAAGAAGAAGACTGGTGCACTCCAAACAGATTGTATGTCATTTGGGATTTTTGAATTTTAATCTTAGTTATTTTTATATTTAACTAGCGGCCCGCCCCGGCTTCGCACGTGTATAAAATATACATATAAACCTTCCTCTTTATCTATTAAAAAAACCGTATCATAATCCGTTGCGTAGTTTGAAAGATTTAAGCATATAAAGGGACATAGGGAGGGATAGGGAGGGAGAACGCGAGTTTGTTTTATACTATGTAGTGATCGTGCATGCCTTGGTATACCTCTCTCTATCTCTTCAGAGATATGGGCGTAAAGATGTTTCTTAGCTTTCAGTTAACATGAACAAAATCTGTATGCTAGAATAAGTTTTTACAAATTGAAATTTTTAATGCGATGTTATTTGGTAGTGCTATCTTAAGCATAATTCATTTTTAAGCATTGTGTTTATATGGGAATTTATTGATTCGAGCAAGCTTTTTGTAGCTATAAAATACGTCATTATTTTATAAGGATGACATTTTGCAATATTTTTCCAGTTTTTGTATAATCTCACCTTAAAATGAATTACCGCTTTACATATTTTTGCTTTAACATCACCATTTCACGATTACTTATTCTGCTTTAAAGGTCAGCTTATCATTATATTCTCAGTTATAACTAATACCGTTGGCATCGCATGGTTTCGTCGATAGTATGTCGATAGGCAGTGTTCGTCTTTTGCTATGTATCTCGAACACATACCTACATACTTCCGCTGTTTTAATGTTATTCTTCGTCATAACATTTTGCTATGCGCAAGCTCCTAACCATTATGTTATCCTAGTACATTTCTGTTAACTATCGACTATTGTTGTATGTGTATATAAACAAAATTCTGTCTCTCTGCTACCCAGTAACCATCAACTGCTTAAAATCAACCCTCGACGGGTGTTATAAATTCAGCGTGTCTGAATGTGTATGTGTGTTATGGTAAACTTTTGAACGAACGGTCCGATTTCGATACGGAATTTTTTTTGTTTGAGAGCTGACGTCGGGATAGTTTTGAGCTATATTATCTAAACGCAGATTTTGTTAAGGGTTATCAACAATTTTAATTGCAGTGTTATTTATATGTATGACTTTACTCTGTAATTTTTTAGAGGAAATAAGAGAATAATACCCAGCGAGTATCTTTTGTTAAATTTCAGAGACACTGAATTTGGATCTAGAAGAAGACTTGTTTTATTAACTAACGCACAGCCCACAGAGGCTGTGCGTAAGTTAATAAAGTCAGTGTGATTTTTTAAAATAATATTTAAAGGTAAAGACTATTTGCAATTCTTTAAAATAAAAAAACTTTCAATAATCTGTGGTTTATACATAATCGAATAGTAGATAAAAGAAATCTCAAAAGGGTTTATATTACATAATGAATATAAAATCAAGAGCCATAACCAAACATGTTTGTGCTATAACGATTCTAAAGTATTAATCAACTCGGGCAGTACTTGTAAATAACATTGATGTGTCTTAATGTTATTTGTTAAATTCAAGGTGGCAATTCGGACGGAAGACTGAAGTCAATAGCCCTTTGAAGGCTGCGCGCAATAGAGGACAGCGAATAGTACGAGGAAGATCGTCTAAAAATATTATTTAAATAACATGTTTAAAATGTGAATAACAACATATTTGAAACTAAATTTAGGTCACGTAGTTTTTTACCGTGTTACACAGATTGTAGTTTGTTGAACATTTGCCTTCTTGTCATGTTGGTTTTTAGAGGCTTATTTTTATACTAAAACTCTACTAACAAATCTCCGTGACAAAGTTAGTCCAAACAAATCGAAGCTTGTTTCTTACGAGCTACTAGGTGGCACAGCAGTTCCGGCGCGGCGTAAGAGAGGAAGTATCCCCTCTCTTTCTACGGCAAAATGTTAAAATTCAAGTTTTCACTTCTGCTGGCACTCCCGATTGCAACCCAATTTTTTCATGATATTGGAAGGCAAACAAGCAGCCGAATTTCCGTTATTAAGAAATTCACGCTGCCTAGAGACACTTAATGTGGTAATGATGCGTTTCAAACCTGAGGCCGGGATAGACCTCGAACAAAAGTAAGTATACCGGCTACTTTATCCTCCGAACCATTGGTGGTAGGAATAGGTAAGGCGGTGGTACCAATCCGGGCGAGTCACTGCGACATATTACCACCTAGTAGGATGTCACGGTGCTAGTGAAGGTAAGCCTAAACGGCGAGCGTTTAAGAGCTTTCTTGCAGGAATGCAGATGGTCTATTCTGCAAAGGAGCACGGACCAAAATCAATTAAGTCTTAAAAATATATCAACACTCAGTTAGAACACTGGTACATGTATTCGAATTTTGAAAATATTTTGCATCATTAACCTCATCTCTTAACTGCACAAGACGAATGATTAATGAAACTATTTTGTATTTATTTAAATGCATTTAAAACATTTGGGACTAACCACATTATCCGGTTGATTTATGGCATTTGCTACCATCATTTAACGGGGCACATTACTAAGGTGTTGAAAGAATTCTTGATTTTCAACATATGGTATGGGTCATTTCTAGTGCCATTTGGCAACCTAAATAACTGATTTCTTATCCGCTAATGATATCGTTTATCTGATAAATTTTGGTTATTTAAATGTATAAATTGAAAGCGCGTTTCAAGTCTATTAAACAGTAAAATTTAATTCGGTAGTCAATGTAAATTATATATTAAAATCGTAAGTTTTAGGAAAATGAAGAATGTTTGCTACTCTTTGACGCACAAAATACTTACCGGATTTTGGAGAAAGTTTGCAGGAATTTATACATCAGACTTAGGCTACAATATATAAAAAATGTAAATTGGTACTTGGGCAAAGCCGCGAGTGAAAGCTAGTATATTATGTTTGTTATAACTAAAATACTCTTTGATGATTTTTTGAATAAAATAAGAAGTGGTTAAAGTACGACTTCTTATTTTATTCCTGAACTTAATTATTTTTTGTAAGATAAAAAAAGCTAATGAGCACTCAGCTCTAATGATGGTTAGATACAATCGTGGACTAAAGAAACCGTAGATATTGTTAGGATTTTGGAATGTTAGGTCTAAGTCTACCGACTACCCTACCCTCTAGGCCTTAACATTATAAAGTTACTAGCTGACCGGGCAGACGTTGTTCTGCTATGTCTTTTTTTGCTGTGATTCACCCTCATCACTTAGGGTTATGAAAAATAGATGTTGGCCGATTCTCAGACCTACTCAATATACTCACAAAATTTCATGAGAATCGCTCAAGCCGTTTCGGAGGAGTACGAGAACAAACATTGTGACACGAGAATTTTATATATAAGAATTATAGCTGCAAGAATAGGTAAGGCAGTGGATCACTATCCAAGTTAAAGCTATTTGCTGTACAGCTCTCTACCACCAGTGGTCTTATTAGTGATGACATATATATCGCCTCTGTGGTCTAGCGGTCCGGGTGTTGGACTTGACTGCATGAGGTCCCGGGTTCGAATCCCGGGTCGGCCAACAAAAAGAAAATTGGATTTTTCCAATTTTTTAATAAAAAAAAAAAATGTTGGTCGGGATTGGAAATGTGCCCGGTTGGCGATAGGCTTGCCACCTATCACATTGTGGGACTTAGTGTCTTCGGCTAGTCGTGGGTGCCTTGGTTGTACCTCTGCCTACCTCTTCGGGGATATGGGCGTGAAGATACTTTACTTTACTTTACTTTTATATATATTTAACCAGTACCCGCCTCTTACGAGCTACCTCGCAGAGAGGCAGACGGTCTATTCTACTCAGCGGACACAGACCAAAAACGCTTTTACTTCATTATTTTGTATTGGTAGATAAGGTTTGCATGTCCGTATCATGTAGAGTCGTATTCTGCTGGGTCTTTTTTAATGTAAGAATGTGAAAAATTAACTACCTGGTATAGAAATAACCTAGTAACTTAGATTACTGGACTCAGATTTCACACAGCTCTCTTAATGGTAAGAAATCACCGTGGCCAATAGATATCATAGACATTGTAAATGCAATGCTATCTAGTAACCGAAGGGTTAAGCCAATTGTGCCAAGTCTACCTCCAAACCAGAAATGGTAACACTGGTATGATGTTAATAATGTTCACTGTTTTTAGCCGTAAAAAAAAACATAAATATTAATTGTCATCACTAAAAAAATAGTGAAGCTGAAAACAAAATATAGGAGTTTTGGCGCCATCGTGAATGAAGATGAAGATTATGGAATATCGTGTTTATATTGAGTGAAATTAGTTAATTTAAGTAGGAATTAGATTAATTTTGTTCAGTGAAATTGCACAAATAAAGTAATCATAAAGAAATTAGTGTATCGTGTATTTCCTGGCTGCCGTCAAATCTCAATAGACGAGCTTTAGTAACGAAGCCACCGCTTTACTCAAGACACTAACATGACTTTGTAAATAATGACTAATTACTGTATAAGAATTAATTAATACGGAATTAAAAATATAAACATGGTATCTGTTACGAGTTCGTATTATTTTAGTTAATTTTAATCCAGCAATGATTTAAAAAAAATTATAATCTAGCCACACAGAACAAATCATTAATAGAAATTTTTATTTTATCAGAGTGGATATAATACATAAATATCATATCATTTAAAGTTCCAATGAGCTAATTATGTATTGAACTAGTGCAATGTTTAACGGAAGATAGCTAGTACGCGTGAAGTGAAATTTGGAAAAAATGTCGGAATGTGCGGTCTTTATTTTAATGTAACATCTTAATGTAAGTTTCACAACCTAAGCAAATAAATGAATTTGAATTGATTAAAAAACATAAAACTTTTTAACATTGTGTACAATCGTGATATTACCCCGTGTTGGTCCGTGCTCCTTTGCAGAATATACCATCTTCTTTCGTGCCAGGCAGCTCGTAAAAGGCGAGCATAGGCTACCACCGTGACATCCTACTAGGTGGTAGAGTTTTGCAGCAACTCGCCCGTATTGGTACCACCGCCTCACCTATTCCTGCCGCCATAACGTCAGTGCTTGCCGTTGTCTTGTTCCGGTTCAGAGGGCAAGTTAGCCGGTAAACTTACTTTTGATCGGGGCCTAACATCCCGACTTCAGGTTGGCAACGCACCATTATAACTTTTGGTGTCTCTAGGCGGCGTGAACTTCTTACCGTCAGGAACCCATCTGCTTGTTTGCCTTCCAATGTCATAAAAAAAAGTTTATAATCCTGCGCTAGATAGAGTATTCACGGAGAACTGACAGTACTGGACCTACCCGAATGTAAATGAAGTGTTATGTTTCGTATTTAACAGATTAGTTGAACTTTGCTTCTAAATATAGCGCTGTAAGTATCTATTATGAACACAACATAACCCACCGCTGTACAAACATTTAAAACATAAATGTCGAATTTAAGGATCTGTGCGGCCATGTGCTTTCC
>NJDC01000457.1:608311-621654 GCA_002245475.1 Calephelis virginiensis
ACATACATACATATCTTCACGCCAAGTCCCTTACGGGGTAGGCAGAGAGTATCGAGTGCCAGACCTCACGATCCTGACAAACCTGTCTTGCTTCCTTCACATTCATAACCCTTTTCATACAAACACGCCGGTTTCGGAGACTCTTGACACCACCCTCGGATAATATCCGATTGATCTGATCGTGAAATGTTTTGTTCAAGTAGTTCAATTCAAAAATTCAAGTTTATTAAACAGTACAATTGAATTCGGTAGTAAATGTAAATTATATATTAAAATCGTAAGTTTTAGTAAAATGAAGAATGTTTGCTACTCTTTGACGCACAAAATACTTACCGGATTTAGGAGAAAGTTTGCAGGAATTTATACATCAGAATAATACTTAGGCTACAATTTATAAAAAATGTAAATTAGTAATCGGGTGAAGCCGCGAGTTAAAGCTAGTATATTATGTTTGTTATAACTAAAATACTCTTTGATGTTTTTTTGAATGAAATAAGAAGTGGTTAAAGTACGACTTCTTATTTTATTCCTGAACTTAATTATTTTTTGTAAGATAAAAAAAGCTAATAAGCACTCAGCTCTGATGATGGTTAGAGATAATCGTGGTCTATAGAAACCGTAGATATTGTTAGGATATTGGAATGTTAGGTCTAAGTCTACCGACTACCCTACCCTCTAGGCCTTAACATTATAAAGTTACTAGCTGACCGGGCAGACGTTGTTCTGCTATTTCTTTTTTTGCTGTGATTCACCCTTAGGGTTATGAAAAATAGATGTTGGCCGATTCTCAGACCTACTCAATATACTCACAAAATTTCATGAGAGTCTCTCAAGCCGTTTCGGAGGAGTACGGGAACGAACATTGTGACACGAGAATTTTATATATAAGAATTATAGCTACAAGAATAGGGAAGGCGTTGGATCACTATCCAAGTTAAAGCTATTTGCTGTACAGCTCTCTACCAGCAGTGGTCTTATTAATGATGACATATATATATTTAACCAGTGCCCGCCTCTTACGAGCTACCTCGCAGAGAGGCAGACGGTCTATTCTACTCAGCGGACACAGACCAAAAACGCTTTTACTTCATTATTTTGTATTGGTAGATAAGGTTTGTACGTCCGTGTCATGTAGAGTCGTATTCTGCTGGGTCTTTTTTAATGTAAGAATGTGACAAAATTAACTACCTGGTATCGAAATAACCTAGTAACTTAGATTACTGGACTTAGATTTCACACAGCTCTCTTAATGGTAAGAAATCACCGTGGCCAATAGATATCATAGACATTGTAAGTGCAATGCTATCTAGTAGCCGGAGGGTTAAGCCAATTGTGCCAAGTCTACCTCCAAACCAGAAATGGCAAAACTGGTATGATGTTAATAATGTTCACTGTTTTTAGCTGTAAAAAAAAGAGAATATTAATTGTTATCACTAAAAAAATAGTGAAGCTGAAAACAAAATATAGGAGTTTTGGCGCCATCCTAAATGAAGATGAAAATTTTGGAATATCGTGTTTATATTGAGTGAAATTAGTTAATTTAAGTAGTAATTAGATTAATTTTGTTCAGTGAAATTGCACAAATAAAGTAATCATAAAGAAATTAGTGTATCGTGTATTTCCTGGCTGCCGTCAAATCTCTATAGACGAGCTTTAGTAACGAAGCCACCGCTTTACTCAAGACACTGACGTGACTTTGTAAATAATGACTAATTACTGTATAAGAATTAATTAATATGAAATTAAACATGGCATCTGTTAGAGTTCGTAGTATTTTAGTTAGTTTTAATCCAGCAATGATTTAAAAAAATAATAATAATCTAGCCACACAGAACAAATTATTAAAAGAATTTTTTATTTTATCAGAGTGGATATAAATATCATATCATTTAAAGTTCCAATGAGCTAATTATGTATTGAACTAGTGCAATGTTTAATTGAAGATAGCTAGTACGCGTGAAGTGAAATTTGGAAAAAATGGCGGAATGTGCGGTCTTTATTTTAATATAACATCTTAATGTAAATTCCACAACCCAAGCAAATAAATGAATTTGAATTGATTAAAATACATAAAACTTTAACATTGTGTACAATCGTGATATTACCCCGTGTTAGTCCGGGCTCCTTTGCAGAATATACCCTCTTCTTTCGTGCCAGGCAGCTCGTAAAAGGCGAATAGGCTAACACCGTGACATCCTACTAGATGGTGGAGTTTTGCAGCAACTCGCCCGTATTGGTACCACCGCCTCACCTATTCCTGCCGCCAAACGTCAGTGCTTGCCGTTGTCTTGTTCCGGTTCAGAGGGTAAGTTAGCCGGTAAACTTACTTTTGATCGGGGCCTAACATCCCGACTTCAGGTTGGCAACGCACCATTATAACTTTTGGTGTCTCTAGGCGGCGTGAGCTTCTTACCGTCAGGAACCCATCTGCTTGTTTGCCTTCCAATGTCATAAAAAAAAGTTTATAATCCTGCGCTAGATAGAGTATTCACGGAGAACTGACAGCACTGGACCTACCCGAATGTAAATGAAGTGTTATGTTTCGTATTTAACAGATTAGTTGAACTTTGCTACTAAATATAGCGCTGTAAGTATCTATTATGAACACAACATAACCCACCGCTGTACAAACATTTAAAACATAAATGTCGAATTTAAGGATCTGTGCGGCCATGTGCTTTCCATATATATTTGAGTAATTAGCATCACAAATTATTAGAACTCAACTCGTTGGTATTCGGTAGATTCGAGTGCGGGTCTGATTAATATGTAGGTAGTAAGGAGTTTTCAAAAAAAAAATTATTTGCACTCTGGAAGTGCCGGCAGAAGTGAAAACTTGAATATTAACGTTGTGCATTTTTTAATTTTTTGAATAGTTAGGGAATAATTTTGCAAGAATTGCTTTAATTATCAGTATGAAAGAACCTACTATCATTTATGTGGTAGAATACAATTTTCATTTATTGCACTATCGTACACAAACATGACAACACGAACATTCATGGAAGCGCCCTACGCCATCTTACGAATTTTCGTCTAACGACATTTCAGGTCACGCGTCCTAACGCGAGTTAAGAATTTTTTACCCATTCTAAAAAAAAGTGCGCAACGCCGCTAAAGAAGTTTTCACTTCAAAAAATCAAATTTGGTTGATTATTCTAGTATCTGTTTAAGTATTTCTATGGTTTTAAAAGTAGAATATTTTACCTACATTCGAGATAATATTAGATTTTTTTGAGACGTCGGCGAACAAGCACACGGGTCTCCTGCTGCTAAGACAACCGTGGCTTGTAGACGCTAACCTATTTTGCAAGTCTACCAACCTTACTTGAATCACACCTGAATGGATGGACCAATTTTGCTAATCCATTTCTGTTATGATAGTCATTATCAGGACAGTTCTTGTGACAAAAAAAATTAGGAAAATTGCAGGGAAAATAGATAAAGAATGCTTTAATCCATATAAACCGTTAGTAGCTGTTATTGTCAAGAGATACGAATTTAGCCGAGTCAGTTATATTTTATCGATTGTAAAATATGTTTTATCCTAGTATCAGCTCGGTTTAGATCAACTTAGGTTCTGATTTAAATCATAATCATAGCATAGTACGAGTATAATATAAAAGGAAGGAAGGTTTTTAATCAGGTCGCTAGACTTGTTTTGCATGACTGTTTGGTTATAACTTCGCGGCTAGAAACACATTAGCCATTTAAAAAAAAGACTCTTTGGTTTAGGTATGGAAACGACAAATGGGTATGTTAGAAAAATCTCTGGTGTTGTGCTCATCTATCGCGTTTATAACAAAAAGATCAGGGAGCAATTGGGATTAAAAATATGACATGCTCCCTTGGTTCGGTCATGTGACATAGGAAGATTTGACAGAACGGATATACAGTGCCAATATAAATGGTTACAGGTAATTAGGGAGACCAAATTAATCAGTTTATTTAGATTACCCCATCCAAAGATGGTGGTGTCTTTGCAAAACCGGCGTGTTTGCAAGAAAAGAGTTATGAATGTAGAGAAAAATAAGCAGGTCTGTGGAAATCGTTACACTTGGCACTCGATGCTCTCCGCCTGTCCCGTAACTGACTTAGTATTAAAATTTATGAACTATGAATGATATGACTAACATATTCTGTATGCCTGTTCACGTACAGAGAAAAAGATTTATATATTTATAATTCTGGTTAAGCACTAGTTTCAGAGACTATGTCAGCAAGAATATTAAAATATTTTAAAATTTATGAAAAGCAAATGCCTCCTAAATTCTCTTTACACAAATGCAAACCAAATCGCGACCCTGTTTAGCGTGAAATGTGACGAAAGTTCTGTGTAGCAGGTTTTTTATTGCGGTTTTTTGAAGAACAGGTTGTTGCAGAGCCGAACTCAAAAGTGAACAGTGATGCGACTTGACACCTTTTTATTTGACATTTTAATGTTTCTATCATCTGTACATCTGTCACTGTCAAATAACTGATACTAGCATTCGCAGTAGAACATATTACGTAGTATTTATATACTCTTTGGTAGAACGCAGAAAGCCATGGTTATCTCCTGTGATTAATTAATTAAATTCAAATTAATAATACCACAAAGTTGTTTGTATTATTTTTGTATTTATTTCGTTAATGTAATGTATTCTTTTTATATTTTAGTTCTTAAAGCGATAATAATCAATATATCTAACGGTATAAATCGACGATGTAGAACGAATCATACATTCACAAATTACTGCCAGACCTAAGGCAGAACTGGCAATGTATCATGGTTATGGACATAGCTCTGAATGGCAAATAATGTAAATTTTTCATATTAGATTTTTCTAACAAATTCACTCTTCGACCAAATCAATATATTTTTAGGGTAGGTAGGTATCTTTATTTATCATCTTTAACTCCCTCATTCCTTTGCTAAATTTTGTAATAGGGTGATCCATAATAACATTATGTATGTAATAGGACAGTTTAATATTTACTAGCTGTTGTCTGAAGCTTTTTCCGCGTTTTCAGCTTTTTCGGGATCCGTTGTACGATCGGGATAAAAAATAGCCTATATGTCAATATAGGTCACAATCTATTTATGTTCAGACTAACCCGTTCAGCCATTTGAGCGTGAAAGAGTAACAACCCACAGACTCACAAACTTTCGCATTTATAATATTAATAGGATTTTTCGAAACGTAAAATCTTAATGTAATTACTGCAAATATATCCCAAAAAGTTATTTCCTAGACATAAAATTAGTCAGGATCCCTACTTAGTTAAAAGAAGAAGTTAGATATTTATTATCTACCGCTCTGTGCTTCACGTAAACATAAACACACGTTTAGACTTACAGTGACACCTTAAAGCTATAGAGACCTATATCCTATTATGTCAAGAATAAAATGTGTTCCGGTGACCCGCAAGAGAACGAGAGTAACAGACATAGTTCGGAGTGTTAGCAAGCTGAATTGGTAATGGGCAGGCCCCATTGCTCGCAGAACCGACAACCGCTGGGGAAGAAAGGTTCTCGAGTAGCGGCCCCGCACCGGAGGACGTAGTGTTGGACGACCTCCCATCCGGTCGACTAATGACCTGGTCAAAGTCGTGAGGAGTCGCTGGGTACAAGCGGCTGGTGACCGTAACTTGTGGCGCTCTTTGGGGGAGGCCTATGTCCAGCAGTGGACGTCCTCCGACTGATGATGATGAAAATGTGTTAATGTAAAAAGATGTGATCAAATCATCAGTATTGAAATTATAGTGATTTAAGTTGTCACTAAGTATAGGCCCGCTCATCTACAGTCACTTAGTCTCAATAGGTCTTCAAATATTAACTAGGTTTTGAGACGAAATGTTAGTTTTTCCCCGTGTTGGTTCGGGCTCCTATGCAGAATAGACCATCCCTGCCAGGCAGCTCGTAAAAGGCGAGCATAAAATCCGTCACTAACACCGTGACATCTGATTAGGTGGTAGAGTTTCGCAGCGACTCACCCGGACTGGGACCACCGCTTTACCTATTCCTGCCGCCATAACCTCACGCCGTGTTCCGGTTCGGCAAACTTACTTTTGATCGAGGCCTAACATCCCGGCCTCAGGTTGGCAACGCACCATTACCACCTTTTGTGTCTCTAGGCGGCGTGAATTTCTTACTATCAGGAAATCCGTCTACTTCTTTGCCTTCCAATTTCATAAAAAAACAGAATAGAAGATTTCCAATGTTTTTCTTAGCAACGCGACCCAAAACCTTAAGCTTATTAAGGATAAAAACTTAAATGCACATAACAATGTATAAAATACTAAAGTGAAACTAGCTGAACCTTTGTCGCTAGCGTTAATTCGGCTGGCTCACGATCACGCACAATCCGCCCCGCGGTTCTGTTGAGTTATTTAATAGTATTTTTTGTGCGCTGGCAGGCGATTGCGCTCCGCCACCCTATGGCTTCGCGCAAAAAAACCCTAGCTCACAAATACTTTGAATGTTGTTTTGGAGGAGGTCGCCGGTAGGGATGTCAAGATATGTCGATGTCACGATGACATCGAACCTAAGTCTTGATTATTTTTATCTTAAGATACAAAGTGCTTGCTTTCTCATGTTGATCACGGCTCCTTTGAAAAAAATTTTTTTTTATAATATTGGAAGGCAAACAAGCAGACGGATTTCCTGATATTAAGAAATTCACGCCGCCTAGAGACACCAAAGGTGGTAATGGTGCGTTGCCAACCTGAGGCCGGGATGTTAGGCCTCGAGCAAATGTAAGTTTACCGGCTACCTTACCCTCCGAACCGGAACACGTCATGACGTTATGGCGGCAGCAATAGGTAAGGCGGTGGTACCAATCCGGGCGGGTTGCTGCTAAACTCTACCTAGTCAGATGTCACGGTGTTAGTAACGGTGAGCCTATGCTCGCCTTTTACGAGCTGCCTGGCAAGGAAGGCAAATGGTCTATTCTACAAAGAAGCCCGGACCAACTTTCTGTAAATCTGCTCGTTAGATGCGATTAATTATGACTATGTGGTAGGGGTTTATGGGTAATCGCTTGAATTGATATCACGCAAGGCTTGTAACCGATACCAGAAGTACAGGTTCTATACCGGTATTTAACAGGGTTTTGTCATTTTTAAAACCTTGATACGTCCCGCTACCTATACTTACTTAATATTTACCGATATACCTGAGAGGTCGGGGTTAAAAGTTCCGATTTTTGAGTAGATCACAATGTCACTGAAATGGATAGACTATTCATGATTCCTTTATAAATAGAGGCAGAAATTATTCGAGTTTCAAAATTAAAATTATGAAAATCCTAATCTCACTTGCAGATCTTATTTCACACAAACAATAAAATAATTGAATTGAACGAATCGATCTAGTTTTGCTAAAGTATTAGTAAGTAAGAACTGTGGTAGTCAATTAGCAAATTTACAAGAAAGCTTAACAAATTGTAGCTTAACAAATTGTAGCTTAACAATTGTACCAACCTGGTAACGAAATTCCAATGTTTTCAAAATAGTTGGCGTAAATTTCTGACCATAAAAGTCCATCTTGCTCCGTTTTACTACACGTGCAAGTGTATCTTTCTTATTAAAGATTTAAACTTTTTATAAATAATATGTATAACAGTAAAGATAGAACACGAAATTTAAAAAATGACATAACGCCTTTCCAACTTGACTAGGTATTTATCGATATGAGTATGAACTCTCATCCCTAGTCAAGAGTGCGCGGGGTTGTTTGGGCCACGTAGATCGCTATCGCACGCACTCACTGCACGCACTGTCCTATCGTTGGCTACTTAATTGCTGTATACACCGCGAAACACGAAATTTGCTCTTACACTTCAGTTTCATGTTTATATTACTTCTAATTTATTGCTAAATTTAAATATTAATTGGTACAACGCTATGAATAAAATAAATTTTAGCATTAGCTAAGTTGGCGCTGATTCATGTTTATCGTTCATTTTTAATTAGACAGGTACAACCCCAATATTTTGGAGTCATGGCATCATGTTCGTACAAAATATTACTAATATTTGTAATACTAACCGGTCCGGCGAAATCCGTATCGCTTAACAGCTACTAACAGTTTGTGTGGACAATATAAAGTATTCTCTTCATAAGAACTTTCTCTCTCACAACAAAAACATTGGCAAAAGTAGTCCATCCGTTCAGGCAAGATGCGTTGACCACGCGAAACGGGGATTCATTTTTGTATATGAAGAGTTATAAATCTGTCTTTAATAAATCTTTTTCCTAGCCACCAAAATGTTAATGACATCTCGCCGATATGCAGCCTAAACGATGTTAAGCCTAAACTATTTAAAATAAATAAGTCTCTTTATTGAGTAAATTAAAGCTACACAGCAATAGCAAGTTTTAAAAGTTAATGTGACAAAAACTGAATTCCTTCTACTTTACCTTACCTTATAAAATTTTATACACACATTTGCCAATTATTCTATGAATAATAATGTTGATGTTTATATTGTTACAATTGTAATTTTTCTTGCATGTTCTTGACTCTCCTAAGCATCGCCACGGTTAGTTCTCTTATTTACCTTTAAGCTGTGACTGTATTTTTTGGTCATTGGCCCATGTACATAGTAATTTTTTTTTACTAGAGAGTAGGGAAACAAGCTGTTTCAGTTGATTGCAAGTATTCCAGAACCGTGGCATGTAGAGTAATAAGGGCTTGTAAAGTAAAAAAGCTCTTATCACGACCATTTTACCAAAAGTGAAAAGAATCTAAATAATATATCTAATAAATTCTTAATAAATACCAATTACTTTTCTAGAGTTTTGTCGGGGTTGAGAAAAAAAATGGACGCCGTTTTTCCGTAATTATTGAACTTCGTGTAGGTAATTGTACTTCAACCTACAAATTATTAAAAATAGTCGAATTTAGTGGTATTTTATTAATTTTCATCAATTAAAGTAAAGTACTCATTTACAAATTAGTCGTATTTTTTCACAATGCCGAATCTCACCAATGAGTTAAAGTAATGTTGCAATCAATTGCTTTAACTAAGACCCTGGCATGGTTGATTTAACGACTTATGACTTATTTTAAACAAGTTAAGTCAGATTCGCTATCTGGTGATAACATTTTATTACTGCAAATGCTTACTTCTGTGCTAAAAATGGAAAAAACGTTATTTTCCAAGCTGTAAATTAAGCTTAATCGCTTAAATTAACTGAAATTTATTTTTTTATAAAAGTATGTTCGAAAAAAGTTAATTTTAGTAGGTAGGTACATTAACGTACATAACTGGTTTTGACTAAATTTATATATGCAATCGAGAACTTTTATTTAACGTATAAAAGCTGACACGGAACTTATTTTATAGACATTCAAGTGTATTCTAGTGAATGTTTTTGGTATAAAAAAAAATGAAAAAAAATATTGCATATTCATATTCAACACACCAATTGTTACGTTTATTAAGGCGACGTTTATTTAAAGAAAAGTTAACTTGCGTTTAACTGATTTTTTTTTATATTTACGTCTATGTAAAGGCTATGTTTATAAGGATGCCCAAAAACAAATTGCGTGTACATGCTAGGAGAGGGCAACATAGGAAGCTCATTAAGGTAAAAAGCTGAGTGCAAACGTCGACTAATGGCGAATTACACGAAGGGGAGCCAAACGATATACGCGCACCCCCTTGCCCACTGGCCTCTAGTTAACTGTTTCTTTCAAACCTTCTAATTAACTAACATTGGATTCATTGCCTCGGAATTAAAAAGCCTATATATCGAGTTTTCACGAATCAAGTACAAGACTTTTATATACTTGTTTTCAAATGTTTACTTTTTCAGGTGTGATATTATGGCGTAGGCGTAACTTATAAAGCCTACATCGAGATTTTAAAAATCGAATACAAGACTTTCTATATATTTGTTTCAAATTTCGAATTATTCTGTTGTGTTTTTTGGCGTTGACTTAAATTATAAAGCCTACGAGTATACCAAGTTTTATAAAACAAATAGGTGCACTTGTTTCAAATTCTTAATTATTCTGGTGTGATCTTTTGGCGTAGGCGAAAGTTGTAAAGCCTATATCGACTTTTTATAGACTGGTCCTCAGTTCTGGTGTTATCCAAAGAGTATATAAATGCTACGTAATAGTGTGATCGTTCGGCCGCTTCGCCAATGGCGACTCTATTGCTCGGTAATTGAATAATGAATGAATGAATGAACTCTTTATTGTGCACAATTAAACTTATTACAAAATGGCACAATTAAGTATTAATTAATTAACAACAATCTAATAATAAGGAATACTGAAATATTTCACTGTTGTAAACAATCAAAGTCTCTAGGAGACACCTAGAATAACTCTACCTTTTACTACCATGATGTCAGTGTTTGCTAACGTGAGATTTTAAGGGTAGTCCAGCTGGTAAGCTTACAGAAGAGGCCTTGATTTCTAAGAGATACCTGCTAGTTGGCAACAGTACTTATCATCTTGCTTGGGCGTATAGACATAATATTACAACAGTATAATTTGGAAATAATCAAAGCAAGAGTGAATAGAATTCTAACTCTTTATATCATAAAAAATAGAAAAGTTTTATCTCGCACCATGAGGCTAACTACGTTTTAAAATCCAAATCGCAATATGACAGTAACAAGTTATTATAAATTTCTAGGTTACGACCTAATTATAAGGAGGTATATATGTATATATTATATATACCTACTTGCTAATTTTCTATGCGTTAAATAAACTTCTGATTAATCCATAACGCCTATAAATTTTAAAATTCCGTTACTGACATTGTCATATTACCATTACAAAAGCCTTATGAAAATTTAGAATTAGTTTATGCTATTCTATATAATGCTAATAACTAAGACTACGTCACAATACGTAGCCAAGCCGTTAAAATAAAGCGCGCTAATTATAAATAAATTCCAATGTTTAAGAATGTTTTGGTAGAGTGCAGAAGACTGCACCGATGAAGGGAGTGCTCGAGGGGCGGGAGAGGAGGGTATCAGCATTTCGGCGCGTCCGCGACCCGCGTTCCCCACTTCCCTCCCTCCCCGCGGCCGCGACGCTCCCCTCTTTACCGTGCTAACCTTGAAAATAGTTTTTACTAACACCAGGGTATTCACCCCAAACCTAAATTCCGAGCGCGATGCACACTGTCGGTTTCCTTATAATGCAGTCAAGTTTCTTAGAGAACTCTATATTGCATGCGTTTTGCCCTGCAGTGTGCACCGGCATGTAAGTTTACGCAGACCGCGGCAACCAAAGGATATTTGATAATGTAGTTTTTATGTGAGTCGTGAGTCCTGCGCGGGAATATAGAAACAGGAACAACTTGTGCTTGCACACATACTTATTAGAAGGCAAATAAGTAAATAATTATTGGACAAAAAATACTACTTTAGTTGGAAGATAGAGCCTTAGTTTGAAATTTAAATATCCGTCATATTTCAGAGAAAATATACTTACCTAATCCTGGTTTGTTGGATATTTCGTATAATAGGAACAGGAAATTGAAAGGCTAGAATTCGGTATTATAACCTAACAGATACACGAGTTTGATTGCAATTATATGTATTTATTTGAATGGATTTATAGGTATGATAAAAACTATGTACCTGCCTTTGTATTTGACTTTGTTGTTATGAAAGTATTCACATGTACTAGTAGGTATTTACTTAAGTAACACTTTTATAACTTCCGTAATGGTATAAAAAGAAAATTTTAATAAAAAAAAAATTAAATTAGCTGATTCCAAAAAAAAATATGATGTAAGCAATATGAAATGTGAGATTAAAAATATATAGATATATGAGACACTATTGATTGATTTATATTTTTTTATGATGTTGTTAAGTACAATCTTTTAATTTGCTCGCGGCAACACCCGCATATAAAGTTATTTAACGTTCAAAAGCGGGAACACGTTTAGAAATCTTTGATCTCCTAAATTAATAGTTAGTTAGTTAGGCTTCCTAACTATCTCCGTCATAATCATTTAAGCTAAGTAAATCTGAAAAAAACTGACTCCAATTGTTTCGTTACCACGTCGCAATTTGATAACTCTGTTTTCGATATACGTATATAATAACGATATTATGACTAATAAAGATACCGAAATTCCTAAATATTGTCAACATCCCCATAGTAGTTTTGAATTAAACTAAATAATGCATAAATTATCGTCTCTGTTGACGGCTACATTATTAAAGACCTACGTTTGCAAAAAAAAATCATCAGAATCGTTTAATTATTAACCGATTAATCACGTAACAAACATACAAAATAAATTTATAACAAAACTTACAATCGAATTGACTACTCTCTTTCAGGGGTTGGTTAAAAACAAACAAACACACTTTCGCATTTCCTCGTGTAAGTCCGGGTCTGCTGAGAAGAATAGACCATCTGCCTCTCTGTCAGGCAACTCGTAATAAGCAAGTAGGTACATCTTAAAATATAGTTAATAACCAACACGACCACTGGTGGTAGAATGCTGTACAGGAACTTGCCCAGGTAGATCCACCGCCTCATCTAATCCTACCGCCATAATGACTCTTTCACGGTTTGGAGGATGAGGTAGGGTAAAATAATAACGTCTGACAAAACCTTTATGTAATGTATCTAACACAGATCCAAAACATAAAGGTTTTGTCGAAGGTCATTAGTAACCATCTAGATCACCTCAGTTTTCAATCAAAAAATCCGTTTAAAAGCTATAATGACACAAACGGACAGACACACTGAGACACGTCGAAATTATAAAACCCTCTTTTGCCGACAGAGGTTAATAGCAAGAGTAAATCGGTAAACCTTTTACAATCGATTAATTAATCTAATACCGAAACGCACCTTCCTGAAACTGGTGATGAGGCCAAAGATGGATGAATGGCGAAATGAATTAGGCAATAATTTGGATCGATAGATTATTTAATTAGTTTTACTCAGTTTCATACAGTTGGACTATTATATAACCTCTATTTGCTCGGATTTTGTATCACCGACTTATTAGCGTCCCACTGAAGGTAGAGTAGCAGGTTTGCCGTGGTAAGAATGGTTAAAGTCTTGGATGTCAATAGTCAACGTGTCTCTGAACCCGAGACACCGTAAAACTCTACCTCTATCCCATCTAATCATGACCACGGTGTTAGTGACATATATACTTGTCGCGCCTTTTATGGCCTTTATAAGTAGTGGTCCTGTATTATTTGAGGCAGTCCAGGAAAAACACAAAAAACTGTCACGATCAGCGTGTCAGCTTTGCAGCAGTGTTGTCTATTGCAAGTCTAATTAGTTACTTCACTTAATCGATGATGTCCTGGTAGTATCTCTTCTTACCTCTTTTATTCTCATTTACCTTCATGTA
>NJDC01000457.1:621718-644280 GCA_002245475.1 Calephelis virginiensis
CAGATAAATTAAAAAATTCCTCTTTCTCAGAATTAAATTCTGAATCCAATGCACCAATCGCCATATTTTTAAGAGAATCGGATCGATTTTTCGCGGAAAACTCACTTCTTGACTAGACTATATCGCCAACCGGGCACATATCCAATCCCGGACAATTTTTTTTTAATTAGAAAATTGGAAAAACCAAATTTTTTTTTGTTATTTGAATACTTAAAATTCATATAGTTTACTTACTTAGTTACTTACTTAGAGGTTGAATTAATTAACTAATTTGTTACTACACTGGTTACTCACGTTTTACTTTATTATAATTAAATTAATGAATATCGCTGGATAAATCACACAAATTAAATCTAACCCCAAAGTACGCAAATTACATTCTTGTGTTTTTATGTTAATTGTAGATATTTCGGTCTAGTTACGTATACTGATATCGTGGTTATTTTGTATCTTTAAAAATAATTACTTATGTTATGGATACGCAATGATTTAAGTTGAAAATCATATATTTACTTTTAGGCAAAACACTGATTTGTAATTTAAAATACATAATTGAATTAGAACAGCGATAGCAATCGAAATGACTGGTCAAATGTGGCTAATCCTATCCGTACCCCAAGCTAACGCGATGGTCGGTGGACAGCTGCGTAGAGGCAAAAAACACAATTTACATCTTTTATATAAACCATGTAAAGATGTACTGGCCAATACGTGCACCTTTCACTTAATTGGAAATTGTTATTTAATTTTTATACGTAGGTATATCGTGTTTTGATTTTACATTACATCGATAGCCGGGTCGGGATCTCTCAAACTCAAAATGCATTTTCCAATTTTGTAATAAAAATAACGTCACCTGACGTAAAAACGCTATTAGATTATTTTTGAGGATGTTTATGCGAAATCAAAAGCTATAAAGCAACTGTATATGTATATACATAAAAATTATTCCCTATTGCTCATGGTCGTCAGATTCCACTTAAAAGGGTCGACCAATTTTTCTATTTCTTTTTTTATTGTTTTAGTTATAATCAGGAGATATTTCTTATGAAAAGAAAACCCGAATAATTGCAAGAAAAATAAACGGTCATAGGCTGAATAGATCATTAACAACAAGGAAACTGGTGATAGAGTACTGTTAAACAACTTGCCCGGGTTCACAGTCTTACCAGTGGTAGCCAGGAGATTTGCCCATGAAGCCTTTCACCATATGGGCCCAGTACTTAGTACTGGGCGACTAATAGGGCTACGGTATCCTCCGCCTGTCGTAGAAGGCGACTAAAAGAGGGAACTTGGAGCTGTGAGGGTCGAGGGTCAGTTGGTTTAAAAAGCAGCTCGTGACGTGAGACAACATAGGTTGATGTGACACCATGCTACCGTCATCAAAGTGCTGACAACAGAAGCTTGGGTCTTCTGAGTAGATGAATCTGCGAGCAGGTATGAGGGTGACAGTGGTGCGTTTTTCGGAGTTCCCGCAGTCACCCGATACGCACAGAGGATGGTGGATGTAGCCGGTAGGATTCCTTCATAACTTGCCACTTCCCCAAAAGTGGCGAGTAGTTGATTATTATTACCACAACCACTTACCACAGAACAGCGACTTTCCCTTTCCCTAATTTCCCATTAGGAGAGCCATTGTATATTCGCAATATTATCACAAAAATGTAGCCAAATGATTTATTCAAGTCTGAAGTTTAATATCCAGGTGATTCAAGGCACAACTTCCACCATAGACGTTTTTTTAAAGGCTCGAATTCCTTATCACTAGGAAATCCGTCTTGTTGCTGCTTCCCTTTCAATGTCAGAAAAAACGTAAAAGTTAAATTAATGCAACATTGAAGGATAATACATATTATATTTAAATGAATGGCGGAAATATTTACATTTTAATATATATAAATCACGTGTTACGTTGTTTGTTCGCGATGTACTTTTAAAGTACTTAACCGATTTCAATCAAATTTGCACACCGTGTGCAGTTTGATCCAACTTGAAAGATAGGATAGCTTACATCTCAATTTATGATAAAAAAAAATCTGAGCGAAGCCTTAACAGGCAGTATTAGTCTGAGTATAAAAGATAGCAGAGCAGGCTGTCTAGTATAAGTATAAAATATACATGGCCCATCCCCTTCTTCAAATAAATAGCTTCAATAATTTGCACACCGTTTTGTTACATTTTTTTGCTATCATTGTAAGCCGATATAATGATAAAAGAATCCTCCTATACCTACATTTGCATGCTATCCATACTTTTGATATTGCAAAGGAGTAGTAAACCTTACTTATTTAATCTAGTTTATGTAAATGTATTTAAACATAATTACTTGCTCACCCGGCGAACTTCGTATCGTTTGAAATTTACAGCTATGTACTTACAGTTTGTTTAAAAAAAGTATTGTTTTTCTCATTTTCCCCACAATTTTCCCGGTTTTTTCTTTATATGAACCTTTTCATGACAATTACCAACACAGTAACAAATGATCAGCAAAATTG
Organism: Calephelis virginiensis; assembly: GCA_002245475.1. NCBI lineage: Eukaryota > Metazoa > Arthropoda > Insecta > Lepidoptera > Riodinidae > Calephelis > Calephelis virginiensis. The sequence goes on from NJDC01000457.1 coordinate 624,214, forward strand.
ATCTATATGTTAAGGCGTGATGCAATGGCAACGTGAAATGGGGATTCATTTTTATATAGACAATATATAGGAGCTGTAATGATTATATATAATTAACAGTAACTTAAAAAAAATGTGTTGCCTTGGTCACTTCTACATATCTCATACGAGGCAAAACATCAGGAAAAATGCGCCTATGCATGTATCTACACATTTAAGGAAAAACTGTCTCTATATCATTTTCCCCCGACTGGGATTCGACATTATAAAACCTTATCTTCGAGTGGAATTGAAATCTTCATAAAGTAACTGAACAGTCTTCGCTGTCTTCAACCTTACTGCAGTAGTCCGGCATGCCATGGTGAGCAAGTTTGTGCAGGTCGCAAAGTTACCTATTTTATGGTGTAGTGAAAGTAAACTTTGTATTTAGTCTGTATTCTGTCCAAAGTACCTATTCAGGCTACATTGTCCTATAACACTACTTCGAAATGTAAAAAATTAAAAAGAAATTTCACTAAAAAATTGTTTCTTTCAAGGTAAGAGACTAGCTTTTGATTATTTTTTTTATATTATGTCTTATATCTCTTTAGAAACATGACATAATATAAAAATACTTTTTTTCAATTCTAATAAAATACAATTAAAATCCTTTTATTTTGTTTTTCTGGCTACAACCAGTAAAGTTTGCATCGTAAATCGTAATGCAACATTGCAGAAGAACTAATATCTACTACGGTAATAATTCTTCTCTACAAAGCACGTGATTGTCAATTCCTGGACTGGAATAAAACTAGTATTAGTTTTTTTTTTAAACTAGTATTTTAACACCCGTATTACCAAAAAGGTAGATAAAAGTACAACCAATTACAGATTCAATCCCATAAATTAGAAGTAAATAATTTCATAATTTTGTGCCTGTTTAAGGCACAAAATCTATTCGCGCCAAAGGTGATAGATGCGTTGCCAACCTGAAGTTTAGGTGTTACGCCTCTTCAGTAAATTTACCAACTACCCTAACATTTATACTGGAACACGACAACAAAGTTTTACTGTTATGCCATATTATGTACTACGCCGAGCCTCGTCGCAAGGTTCTGTCTAATACTATTCTACTAATACTGATTTATAATGTATCACATTTGGTGCATAAAAGGCTGTCCTTTACTACCCGGAAAATCGTCTGCTATTTAAAAAGACATTTTAATTGTTAGTGTCTATATTTGTTGACACAAAACCGCAATAGCCTTGCTATCTAACGAATATTAGATACTGTAGATGTAACCTTTACAAGCACGGTACTAGCAACCTTAGATAAAGGCAGCCATCAAGCGGCAACGTCGGTACAGCCGCGGCAAGGCAAACTCGAGATAAGGAACTGTTTACTATTCACGAGTCAATGTCCTCTCGCAATCCAACAGGGAAAACCTTGCAGTAGCACCTTCACACCTCTTCCGCCTTAGTGCCAATAAACTCTGCTAAGGACAAACGAGATTTTATACCACTTGTTCATTAATTATTATACAACATTCTCGAATTTAGAATAACATTTTAATAGTAAATTTATGTAACTACCCGAATTTATGAACAAAAACAAACAAAAAACAATGTTTTTCTGCTTATAATTTACCTTGAATACGAATTTTTAGTACGTTCATAAATTAAAATTATTTGTAAGTACTGTAATATTGTAACGCCTAAAATATATTAACCGATTATCTAAAAATAAGGAATTGCTCCATAGAATTTAACTATTTTGCTAAAATATTATAAATTTGCCTCTACTTCAATAAAAAAAGTAACACTTTCAAGTAACCTAAGAAGACCTCTGTAGCTAGCAAGCTATGCAGCAATTTGTCGGGGCAGGAATCCAGCGTCTTGCTTGTTCCTGCCCACTTAATGACTATGTAATTTACTGGTCCGGAGTGTAGGATAGTTTGTAGACTTCAAGAGTTAGCTTAATACCCTGACTACAGCACAGCTACGCGCCTGTAACATCTATAGTCTCTTCAGGCCACGGCCTGTCTTTATATCTCTTACTATCAGAAGAGCCGTGTGCTTGTCCTCGCTGTCTTATCTCCTAAAAAAACATTTCTTTCTTCTAATGATACGAGAACAAATGTTATAATCTAAAAATGTAATAATTCTCAATTAAATTTTATTCCCTTCCCAATAAAAGTTACGCGCCCGTTGATCTGGTGTGTAACATCACGTTTGCTAACAAAAATGAAGTTACACACTAGATCAATGGGCGCGTAAGTTTTAGTAGTTAGGGGGTAACATTTTATCATCTGAAAATAATTAACATTCCTATCAATTTAGCGATTTCTATGGGATAGCAAAATAGCTTTAATACGCATGCAATTAACTTAACAACAAACAAAGTCGCAGCTTAATATATTTTTATCTTTGATTCCCGCTTAACGCCGCCGATCACGCATTTTCGATAAGAGCAGTCATTTGTATGATAAACATAGGTCTCGATTTTTTGGAATTATTTGACTAACACCCATATCGTAAACATTTTATAGCTATTTAAATACTGACTCTATTAACATTCGATCGACACTTATTGCAATTTCAACAGTAGCTTTGAACCTAACTTTTTAAGTAATGAGCTACTCCATGGCTCTCCGATCCTTATATCTTAGTGCGCCCCTGCTGCCTCGTCAATAAATTGAGACTTGCATTAGTGACAATTGTTCACTGTTTCTATTAAGTAACCTTAACGTAACTTATGTACAGTTTATTAGCTTTTGTATTTGTAATTCATAATAATTCGCTTTGTTAGCTTCAAAATGTGTAATGTTATAAACTTACAATTTATTTTTAATTTATGTAATGTAATATATATTATACATCTTTATTTATCTTTACGCCAAGTCACTTACGAGGTAGGCAGAGCGAATATTATATTTATAATTCTCTTCACTTCCCACTATTTTCTTCCACATTTCTAAACCCATATTAATAACCGTCATATAAGTGTCATATACGTAATAGTAGGTCCTACCATCGCCGGACCTACGATTATTCTGTAGATGTGAAATGTAATATGAATGTCCTCACAATAACCCCGTGTTGGTCCAGACGGGTTCCTTTGCATTCCTGCCAGGCAGCTCGTAAAAAGGCGAGTAGGCTTACCATCACTAACACCGTGACATCTGACTAGGTGGTAGAGTTTCGCTGCGAATCGTCCGGATTGGTATCACCGCCTTGCCTATTTCTGTTTCCATAACATCAGCGCTTGCCGTAGACGTGTTCCGGTTCGTAGGATAAGGAAGCTGGGGTGAACTTACTTTTGATTCATGACTAGCATGGCGGCCTCATGTTGGCAACGCACCATTACAGATTTAGATGGTCCATGATATCCAGGCGGCGTAAATTTCCTGGCATCAGGAAATCTGACTGTATGTATAGTAGCAAAAGTTTTATCAAACATATTATTTGGAACATTTTTTATATCGAAATTGAATTTTAAAGGTTAATTAATGTATTGGGAACCTCGCCATTTTTGCAACTTTACCAGAATTATCCAAAAATGGCTTAAAATATAATATAGTAATTTAAAAAAGAAAAGTATTTTAATAATAACAATTTCCGACTTTTTTTATTATTTTTGTTCCATACAGTTTAAGCGCAGTAAAAAAAGGTAGTATCTGCACGCTCATATACCTAAATAAGTAGGCAGAGGCACAACCAGAGTACCCATGACTAGCTGAAGACACTAAGTCCCACAATATGATAGGTGGCAAGCCTATCGCCAAACGGGCACATATCTAATCCCGGAGAACGTAATTTTTATTAGAAAATTGGAAATCATATACATTTTCTACTTTATGTTGTTGCCCGACACGGGTATCGAACCCGAGACCTTAAGAAGTCAAGTCCGACGCCGGACCGCTAGACCACACAAGCGAAGTAAAACTACAAAAAACTTCTTTCATTTCAATAAATAAGTCATCTAAAAAAAGTATCTTCACGCCCATATCCCCGAAGGCAGGCAGAGGCACAACCAGGGTACCCAAGACTAGCCGAAGATACTAAGTCCCATAATGTGATAGATGGCAAGCCTATCACCAACCGGGCACATATCCTATCCCGAGCAAATTTTTTTTTTTATTAGGAAATTGAAAAAATCCAATCTTCTTTTTGTTGCCCGACCCGGGATTCGAACCCAGGATCTCATGCAGTCAAGTCCAACAACTGAACCGCTAGACCACAGAGGCGATATAAGTCATCTACTTATACAGAAACTAAGTATTTTCATCAGTTTCTCGGGAATTCTATCCTGAGATTCAAATTTGGGGACAGTGGTGGTCCCATCCTCTCAGACATGTGCTGGAAGTCAATTCGAACGTTTTCAGTTTGGATAATTTTCATGTTAAATATACAGCTCGTTGTCACCTTAACATATAAAAACAGTTCAATTTTTTTTAGCTCTGTGGTCTCCAGCGTTTCAATGTTGGACTTAAATTCATGAGATCCCGAATTAGATTCCTGGGTCGGGCAGCAATAATGAAAGGAGTTTTTTCAATTTCCTAATAAAATACATTTGCCTACGATTAAATGTGCGTTAGGTTTGTCACCTATCACAATGTGGGACTTAGTGTCTTCCTCTCTCCTCCTACCTAACCCGTCTGGTATACGGGCGTAAGAACTTTTTTTAGAGTTGCCCGAAATTGGTACCTATATTACTAGTTAATTTGATGGTATGCGAGTGATATAAATTTACTACATAAAACTATCCGTTTTGAACCACTTAAGTCTGGATATAAAAAGTTTGTTGTTTGGACGCCACATGAGCCCTCAGACAGAAACTCAACTCTACTGATATTCCAAAACCGATCTAATTTTAAAGATTGCTCGTCAGGGATAAAAACTACTCACTGTTAGAACTATATACATACATATCTTCACGCCAAGTCCCTACAGGGTAGGCAGAAAGTAGCGAGTGCCAAACCTCACCAGACCTGCCTGGCTTCCTCCACATTCTTTATCCTTTTCATACAAACACGCCAGTTTCGGAGACTCTTCAACTACGGAACTAGAACATACGGAAAGGTCATGTCAAACGGGCAGTCAAGCTATACATAGACATAGCGAAATCCAGATTAACATGTAATGAGATGGTGGGGATTCTATTTAGTCAAATTTTAAATAAATGGCTAACATTCATCTTCAGTAAAACCGTGTTTTAACCTGGAGTAGGCTAAAAACAGGAGTCTCATGTGTTACTAAAAGAAGCAGGTCATCAATCTGACTTAATTTTTTTTATGTCTTTATGAAGCAATTACTCCATAAATTACAAACAGATTGCTAGCTGGGTACACAGCTAGTTGCATATAAAAAATATCTTCGTCAGCGTTATTTTGATACAAAGTTTCATCCCCATAATCGTCCTAAGGAGTTGGATTTACAAAAATGAATTCGGTTCTTTACCTATATGCATATCAAACTCCATCACAATCCGTTGAGCGGTTTAGCCGTGAACAGACAGACTATCGCATTTATAATATTAGTTTGGATGAGACAGCAAACAAGCATACGGCTCCTCAGATGCTGTAGCTGCGTCGTTGTCCTGTAAACGAGATGTAAAGCTAATTTTATAAGTCTACGCGCTACCGTACCCTTCAGACCGGAACATGACACTATCATCAAGGCGATAAGAATTTGTAAGACGGTGGATTCCTGCCAGAACGACTTCCAGTAGTACACTCTACCGCCAGTGTAAGTGGTTTTGTTGGTAATGGCACATTTAATTTTTTCTAGCGCCATACGAGTTGCTTGGTACTAAAATAGGTGGTCTACTGTATACAGTCACAGGAGACCCGGACCAACACGGGGAAATATAATATGTATTTTAATGTAGTTCAACTTTACCAAAATCACGAATCAATCCAATATCATACGAAGTATTTTTTTCCCTGACAGAATGAGTACGCGTTCAGCATTCAGCAGCAAAATTATTTAACAACATCAAAAGCTATTGATTAAAAAAGTCGGTTATATTACATTTTTGTTTATATACCTATACTGCTCCTATTTGTATTGCGTGCGGATCCCATAGCGAAACACAAAGAATGTACAAGTCACAGCCACACCTGTGTCCCATCTCCCCTCTTTTATTCACCTGTAGATATGTGCAATATTTTTTTGGGATTTATCGTAGGAATCGTCTATTCAATTGAGTATAAAAACTCATTGAATTATTCATAAGTTTTGATTACTAAAGGCTACGCTTGATTCTCTACTTATTTTTGAGCATACTTAGGAGGAGGACAAGGAAAAGCGCTATAATGTCATCCCTTTCTTAAGGTCTTATTATCTTTTCATGAAAAATAAAAGAAACAAGATTTTCATCTGTTGGAAAATGACCTCCGCTGCTCACGAACAAGTGTTACTAAGTGTTTCATAATTGTGTTGCCTTCAGTAATGAATAAGCTCTTTTCTTGATTAATCCTAAGTTGTAACATTTCGGAAACACCGTCTTTCCTTACCGACAGTCAGTCAGAATATAGAGTAGAGTTCTACAGCGGCTGCCGTCACGCAGTAATGACGCCAAAATTAAACTGATGCGAAACCTTTTAGCATTTCATTTCTGTGTAAAATTAGCAGTAAGCTAAATCTATATATCTAAAAATAAATCCCCATATCCCATAGTCATGGCGCACTTGAACAGATTTACAAATTTGGATAATTATTTTTTGTTTTGTTGGTTATTGGCAGAAAAAGGTTTTTCCAAACGAAATAAACTGGAAAATTTAGGCTTTAATCCGTAAAAATTTGACTTAGTAGTTGTAAATGTCAAGTGAAACGAAGTTCGTCGGGTCGACTAGTATTTAACAATTTTAGTATTTTTTATTATTTTATCTAACAGTTTTCGATTTCAAAGAGTTACCTAAGTACATTAAAGTGAATATTTTCCCCGATTTCGCTGGGATTACATTATCAGTTCCAGACTTAGTATGAACATGACCACTACGGAAGTGGGCTCTTTTAATTACAAAAAGAACTTTAATATCGGTTTAGAAATGACGGTGAAATCGATTAACATATACAAAAACATATAGGAGTCGAACATATTCGTATAGTCACCTCCTTTTTTGAAGTCGTTTCAATAAATAAAACATTTGATGATTTTTTTTTATTTAAATCAAATTCAAAACCTCATTTGCCATAATTAAAACTTCAAATTTTGTGAGATGGCAAATAACACCAGGGAACTCTATCTGAAATAAAATGATAAGCAACGCATTTAAATTTGGCTTTGTTGATCAAACCATCAAGTTAGCATATATGAAGAGTATCAGTGATAGGACCGGCTTGTGTCGCTTTTGGTATAAAAAACGAAGGTTGACCCTCATATTTATGCCTTTATGTCTTAAAAGAAATGCGACAGCAGGTAGACGCAGCCTCGCGAACTCTATGTTTATACGAGCCTACTTTAAACATTCCTTTAAAAATCGTGGGGATTTTTTGATTTATGTTTTTACCCGATTGGGTATGCAAAATAAGGGTTACGTTTTTATATATAGATACCCCGATATATGTCACCCTATAGGTGGCCAGTGTGGTGACCGCGTCTTGAATCATTAGTATCTTAAAAAATCGTCTCAGTACCTAGTTGTACAGTTTTTTTATTCAACGATAGGTAATGGTAGTACTTGCTCCATTTTTCTAGTTTTTTTTATATATATAACTGTAAAAAATTGTTGCATAGGATTCTTAGCTTAGCACATCTAGACATTCTAAATCTTAACATCAAATTTTTAGGTGAACCAGGTATTGTGGGATTAAATGCGGTTCAATCGTCATCATTACATTTTAGTATACAATACTGTCAAAAGTCAAATTGCAATAATTGAAATTTATTTCAAAATATTTAGTTTTATTACTTTTTATTTATTATTTTTATAGGCGGTCCTCTCTGGTCGAGCAGCTAGCGTACACGCCTAACTACACCGACCAACTGCAAGGTTCTAGCTTGATTTCCGATCGGGGCAGGTATTTGTGTGTGGTGTTTATTAAAAAAAATATTCTGGTATATATTTAGGTACTTCTATGTATTGTAGTAGTTGACGAACAATCGTAACACAAGCATCTAATTTAGTTTGATCTCGATAAAAAAGGCAGAAGAACGATTGACAAAACAGATATACGATGCAAATGTGTATGGATAAAGGTATCTGAGGAGACCTAAATTGATACCAGCCACCTTCGGGTATTACTCGATGGTGGCATGAAGAAACTCCAAAATCGGAATCGAAAAATGTGGAGAAAGCTCAATAAATCGTGATACTTGACACTTGATAGCCTGCCTATCCCACTTAACTTAAGAAGATATGTTTATATGTATGAGGGCCTTGTAAATTTCACGTCATTCTAAGAGAGACATCAATCTTACAATTTAATATTATTTTTGAAAATCCTACTGTTTGAGGGGGGGCATAAATTTACTTCTCACTAATGTTATGATCTTGGTAAAGTTCTGCGATGACTTCCTCCATGACATCAGCGCTTTTCATCGTCGTGCATTGGTTCATTATTTTTAAATGGTTAATTTGTTGCTAACCGCGAGGTTTTTACAACTGCACCGAGCTATTGCTCTGGTACATAAAAGTACATATTATAAACCAATTCTTAGTGTATTTTACTATACGCAAATTCGTCTGCTTGTTTGTCTTCTAATATCTTATGTATAAAAATGAATACCAACTTACCTTGGACATCGCATCGCGTGTGAGCTTTTGTTAATACTTTTATTTTCGCGGTGATTACTGTCAAGTTCTATTAGTTCAGCTAGTTGTAAAATAAAACCCAATCTGCAAAAAATATGAATCTATAAAAGAAATTACAAATTTGGAATAAGCATAAATCAAGGTTTAATAGTAATTAAGTTAAGAAACGGTAGTGTGGGAATGATCCCAGGTTAAAACAAAGGATGATTCCGATACACCATAATTTATATTGGCCCGTTTCTGCAAAAACGTTGGGCGTTTTTTGTGATCTTTCGAAAATGGTTCGCGTACCCTTTCTACCATTTTTTGTCCAGTCCATTATCAAAGTACGGTGAGCTAAGCAGGGATGATTAAGGCCATAACAGATAAGGGAGGATATAGGTGCACTGGCTGTTTATCGTCGCTTTTTATCGTGATGAAGTTGATATTGATAGGGTTTTTTTGTAAATGTACTCTTAGTAGTACATTAAGTAAGGTACAGCTGCACTCAGAGATGTCAATTTTTCTTAATTCATTTATTAAGTCGACATTTTTAATAAAAAAAAGTGTGAGTTAATGATAAAATAAATGTTAAGTGACGTCTCTGAATGCGTTTTTGGCGAAAGTAAGACAAGAGCTGTGTCAATGCAAACACCAATACAAAATATGCAATTACGTATAGACATAATTTTACATTTTTATATAGATATATTTTTGTTCGTGCTTTACATCTATGTTTCAAATAATAAAAGTATCAAATAACATCGAATTATATATACAAAGCTTTATATATTATAGTTTAACTTATTACTTACCAAGAAGAGGGAAAACTACCTGACTGGTCTTGACTAGACTGACCGATTACCTAGCCACCTTAATTCTCTTGATTAAAATTTAAGATCAGGGGGGTGATTATGTATCTCAGTTGCCAACTCAAACTGTAAACATGTACATCAAATGACGTCATTTGTGTTTGCTATCTCTATTGTATTTCTGTTGGTCACTGGAGATAGCAAATATAAAACACGTCATTTGACAGCGATTTGATGTACACTCATCCATTTTGAGTTGGTAACTGAGTAACATAATCACCCCCCTGGTGTGTTTCGCTCTAAAGGCCATAATAATTTGGAATTCGGAGTCCCCACAGCAACCTGTATGATTGGCAAAATTATTCGAAGGAGAGAATGAATGTTTTTTTCTGTTGAAACTATAAGGAGGAACTTTATTAAAACCAATGCCAATAAATTTGAAAGAGTCTTATATATTTTGATATTGTTATGTTAAAGTATAACATTGTAACACACATGTAACATTGGTTACGGTTATATTTTATGCTATAAAAAATATTTTTCCCATACCATTATTTATTTTCGGAAACCACTGGTTTTGTGCTTTATTTAATTGTGTACAGTGAAAATCGATGTTAGATGTGGGTAATTTTGTAAATGGACGTGTCACAAAACACTTCACTATCCTAATACCGAACTCGTAACGGTCTTAACTTCGTGAAATTTGAATACCTGGTAAGGAAGTCTTTCCAAACTAAACCAGGAGTCTCTTAGAAATTCAAAAAATCATTCATTTCATTGTGCCTAAATTATTTAACCTATATGGTGAACACATCTTGAGGAGAACATTGGATAGATGGAGTGGCGGAGTTTCTGTCAGAGGTCGCAAGGACACTGATCTAAGATATGCAGACGATACGACTATGGCGAAGTAGAAATGACAACTCTTGTGATGAAAAACGACAATATTGGTAAGATCGACCATTCGAAAACTAAAGTAATGATTCTAGACAAAGTCCACTCACAACCAGTTTCTGAGGCACTCGACGAATATAAAAATGTCGACGAGTTTGTCTATCTTGGTTGCTTATAAAAATAATAGAAGCTGTACCACCATCGCAAACATTAATAAGCATCGTGGTATCCGGTGTAATACGAAATTATACTTGTGACCTGGCATTTTCAATCTTTACGTAGGGCTTAGTGACTTGGATTATGAGAAACCGCGATAGCAAGGAAATCGATTCCTTTGAGATGTGATGTTAGCGGAGATGAATGCGGTCTTCAAGGCTTGGTCTAGAGAAACAAATAATAGTGGGACAAAATTAAAGGCAAACATGTTTATGGAAGAGTACCTACTAAGTGATGTGATACGGAGAAGAAGGCAGTTTATAGCAAGATGCAGCCTGCGGTCCACATGACTAATGACCACATTCACTGGAAGCCGACAGTAATATTGTCTATATATTATATAGGTATGTGGTCGCGATCCTAAACAGTGAAAGACCTAATATGAATAAAAAGTACCTATTTTAAAGAACCTCGTTGATTGACCGCCTCGTTAGTCGAGGGGCTAACGTACACTATAAATCCACCGAGCAACCGCAAAGCTCGAATTCGATTCCCAACGGAGGCAGACATTTGTGTAATGGACATTTAAATATCTGTATTTCCGGGTCTGAGCGTTTATTAAATTTACTCCAGTATCTATTTAAACATTTATTTTTATTGGTTTCATTTCTGACACCCATAACACGAGGACAACAATATAATTTACTTACTTTGGCCAATTTGTCTAATAAGTCTAGGAATATATTTTTTTATAGGAAAACCAAATAACTAAAATAACTGTGCGATTGTATTTTTTAGTAGTATTTTATGTGAAATGTCCCTTATTCTTTAATTAGGCTAATTTCTAGGATTGTGAATAATGAAAATAAAGTGAAAGATTTCGTGAATGTTAACGTTGTGCAAAAAGTTATTTCTCAAATAAAGTTCTGATTTCTTTCGTGAGATAAAACAGTCGGTGACCTGCGAATAAAACGTTCACCTTATCAATCATATACCCCTTATTCATTTAGTGGTTGATTATTATTTTAATAGAATTTTATAAGTTTTGGCAAAGCTTGTATATGACTTTCTTTATTATAACGAGCAGTTAAACTTAATTAGTTACTTTACAGCAAGCAATTGACATCACAAGGTTATTTACTGTTTTCTGTTCTGTTTCTATAATATATTCGCCTGTGTGGTCTAGCGGTCCAGGTGTTGGACTTGACTTCATGAGGTCCCGGGTTCGATTCCCGGGTCGGGCAACAAAAAGAAAATTTGGTTTTTCTAATTTTCTAATAAGAAAAATGTTGCTTGGGATTGGATATGTGCCCAGTTGGCGATAGGCTTGACACCGACAACATTGTGGGACTTAGTGTCTTCGACTAGTCGTGAGTGCCCTGTTTGTGCCTCTGCCTACCTCTTCGGGGATATGGGCGTGAAGCTACTTTGCTTTATATTTATTATAGTTTATCAACAACGCCCCAGTTTTACAAATGTATTACTTTTTACTACCGAAATTTGGGTATATTAATTTAAAATAATCATTTATTAATAACAGGGCTTTTGGTCAATATAACCCTGTATATGGACGTGGATTTCACGATTATCACCACTTATATTCACAGTTTTAAAGATGATTTAAGGTTAAATTTGAATCATGTTTAAATTATATCTAAATGTCGAATAAGAAGGCGACATCCTGAAGGCAAGAGATAACCTGTACATATAGACACTATATTATAAATTACATCAATGAAAAATAGATATTACTGATGAGTCGCTGTCAATGTTTGGACCTTTGGTCACGTTTCCCCCGTGTTGGTCCGGGCTCCTTTGCAGAATAGACCATCTGCCTTCCTGCCAGGCAGCTCCTAAAAAGCGAGCATAGGCTTACCGTCACTAACACTGTGACATCTGACTAGGTGGTAGAGTTTCGCAGCGACTCACCCGGATTGGTACCACCGCCTTACCTATTCCTGCCGCCATAACGTCATGGCGTGTTCCGGTTTGGAGGGTAAGGTAGCCGGTAAACTTACTTTTGCTCGAGGCCTAACACCTAGGCCTCAGGTTGGCAACGCACCATTACCACCTTTAGTGTCTCTAGGTGGCGTGAGTTTCTTACGATCAGGAAATACGTCTGCTCGTTTGCCTTCCATTATCATAAAAAAAAACGCTCCTTTCGTGGAACACAACAATGACGAACATGCGGCAGGAATTGATAATGCCGATATGGCTGAACACAACTTTGTAACCAGCTAATACCTTTTATGCAATTTATCAATATATTGAACCATATAAAATGTTATGATTTAAAAGTTTAAAACTAGTCAAGTGAGGTGAAAAAAATTTTTTTACTTTACCTTTGCAGTGTAGTAGCGCCATCTAGCGAAACTACTTTACCTTTGTTTAGTGCTTTGCTTACATTCGTTCACAAAACGATAAAAATCCATTTCTGGTAATTGTTTTAAATTAATGTAACATATTTAAAATAAAATAATCTAATCTATGTTGTTATAGAAATGTATTTTAAAATTATTTTAAATCTATGAGTTTAAATTATTGTCAAACTTTTCGTGCCGTCTGGAAAATATGGTCATAGCTTTTGCGTAACTATTGCATTTCGTGTACATTATAATTAAAATTAGTTAATTTATGTAAAAATTAGTTCAATTTTGTTCCGTTAAAGTGTACAAGTGAAATATTTGTGAAGAAATTAGTGTATCGTTTATTTCGTCGTTGCTGCCAAATTATGGAGGGTAGAGGTAAGTAGGGTCATCTGTGTATATGACAAAGTGTCCGTCAAAATGTATTAAATTAGGATGGCGCCACATTTGCATCAAGGTAACTCTTAAAAGAAGCGCCAAATATTGTTATTGACAACTTTTTACAACACAAATTTTACCCATAACTGTTCTGTTATTCACTCACTTTTTCATAAAATTAAATGTTTATATATCAATAACCGTACTATTTACTGTTCACGAAATAAAATCACTCCAAACGCACGTTTGGTTATAATAATTCTGTAAGGTTATTATTTACCACAATATTTTGTACAACGTAAGTTGTTGAAATTCTCAGTAATTAACTACTTTAGTCGATAATGAAATATTTTTTTTTAACTCGGCATACTTCAATTCATCTACGATTGCTACATTCATACCATACCCTGTGCATCCACCAGCGCGATTGTGGAGGATTTTGGAACTGTTATTTAGCGCATTCAACTGGACACTTTTTCAACTTTTCTCCCATATAAGATGACTCTCCTTACCTCTACCCTCCATATGCCAAATCTCACGATGTCAGTTTGAGTATATGACCAAAGAGTATAAAAATACTACGTAATATGAGGCGGGACTTCCATAGATACATAGCAAACCCGAATTTGTATAAAGTTTACTTGAAAAATTATAACCCGTATAATTTGAAAGTAGGTCTAAAGGCATTCAAATATAAGGCAACTAGTGTCATATGATTTGGGCGAATAAGAAACATAGCAAACTTATTTTTATAATTTTTTTATATGAAAGTTACGCTAAACTGTATAAGACATTCTTTAACAATTTATTAGGTACTGATATAAATGACACTTAAGAAGTGAATTGAATATAGATAACAGTAAAAAGAACGTTACAGCATGAAGACTTGGCAACATTGCCTAAAGGCCTTAACCGTCCCAGAAAGAGACAAAATAATATCATGAAGCTTTAAAAAAAATTAAAAAATCAGCACAGTTTTGGCTCCACCGTGAAAAAGATGGCAGTAGTTTTTTCTTAATTAATGAATTTCCTATATACTATGAATAAAATTGGTTAATTCAGGTGGCGATTAGTTCAATTTTGTTTAGTTAAATTGCACAGTTCAAATAATTTTGAAAAAAATATTAATGTTTCGTGTATTTTCTCGTTGCCACCAAATGTCACAACATGAGTTTGAGTAAGGAGGCCACCGCTTTACTCAAGACCCTGACATCACATTGCATAACGACTTATGACTATATAGCTTATGACTATCTTAAAAATAATTTATTGTTACAGAAGATATGGCAGCATAGCCTAAATGCCTTAGCTAGCCCCAGAAAAAGGCAAGTTAACTTAAAAAAATAATAAAAAACGCGAAAAAAAAAAAGCGGGGTTGGCGGGAACGGTCGGAGGGGGAAGGCGCGCTTCCCTCCAATCTTTAAGCTAAAAATGTGTAATATAATGTAAAAATGTATAATTTGTAAATTAATTAAAGTGTAAATATTACTTAGTTGTGTGTAAATGTGATTTAGTAAATAAACTATACTAGTGAAAGACTATTGTAGAGTTTTATCACGACAGAAGAGGCAGAGGCCTGAACAAGAAAGAAATTTGAAGACGAAACTAGAAAAAGACATGAAATATTAAGATATGGGTTTATTACATAATATAAGACTAGTATAAAATATAGAGGTAAAAAAAGAATATTAAAAATACTTTTTGCACTGTCGTAGAAGTTTTGGCGCCAACATGAAAGAAGATGATTTTGGTGTTCAGAATTTTAGTTTTATAATTTGTGTGAAAATAATCGTAACTCAAGAATGTGACATACTATAAAACAAATTAACGGAGAAACATAATATGTAAACTTCAAGAAATTAAAACTAAAGACGTATTGAAGGACTCAAATAAGCTTTGTCTTAGTGAAGGAAATGACTTTTAAAAAGGGGAAGACAATATGTTAAGAAACTGAAGAAATTAATTTAAAATTTTAATATGAAAAAGAATTTTTATTACGGAAGACGTGGCAGCATGGCCTAAAGGTCTTAGCCGGCCCCAGAAAAGGGGTAAATTAATTTTTAAAAAAAACGCAACTCAAGCAGCTGATCTTTGACAACTGTCAACTGTCAACTGGTGTTTAATTATGACATTATTGACATTTAGTTAACCTAAAAACAAATTGTAAACAATTGTAATTTGTAAAATTGCCAATCATTAAATTCCTTTCGCAAGTAGTAGTTCACGCTTAATAAGTAAAAAGGTTATTCATAAATCAAAGTAAATATTATACACCAAAAACTTTACTTTTACAGATGGAGTATACTAACAAGGTTCGATTATTAAATTTTTTCTCATTTGTAATAAAATTAAGTTTAGATATAACGAATAGAAATTGTTTCAGAATTTTCCTATCCTAAAGAATGATAGACTTTTAAAAGCTGCTCGTGGTGAAGAAGTGGATAAGGTTCCAGTATGGGTGATGAGACAGGCTGGAAGATATTTGCCAGAATTTCAAGCTGTACGAGCAAAACATGACTTTTTTACTGTATGTCGAACGCCAGAATTGGCTTGTGAAGTAACTCTGCAGCCTTTGAGACGATATGATCATTTAGATGCCTCTATTATATTCAGCGATATATTAGTTATACCACAAGCTCTTGGAATGACGGTAGAAATGCATCCTGGAGTTGTAAGTTTTACTTGTTATTATATAGTCTTTTAAAAATGAATATGTATGCAAGTAACATAAATTGATGTCACCACAAAGTATGTATGTTTGTTATGTAAGTCAAAAATATAAATATAGTAATCAATTGAATAAGCATGTAAACCTAGGATTAAAAAGCAAAAATGTTTTTCCCACAAATGCTGTTGATTATATGTAGGTATATAATACCTCAGTTCAACACTACATTATCAAACTAAAATTACTCTCCATTCTTTAAAGTTTTGTTTTGTTTTAAGGAGTTAAGGCATTAAAAAGTTCATATTTATGTTAAGTGTCAAACAAGACATAAATGAGAAAAATGTACAAAACTGCAAGTCTTTTTTTTGTTGGTTGGTACATTTCTTAAGAATTCAAACTTAAACTTTAAGTTAAACAAGAATATCTTTAAAAGATTGCATGTGCTGAAAAATTATACTTTTTTTGTTATGTAACATTGCAGGGCCCAGTTTTCCCAGAACCTCTTAAAAATCCATCAGAAA
Organism: Calephelis virginiensis; assembly: GCA_002245475.1. Classification (NCBI taxonomy): domain Eukaryota; kingdom Metazoa; phylum Arthropoda; class Insecta; order Lepidoptera; family Riodinidae; genus Calephelis; species Calephelis virginiensis. The sequence goes on from NJDC01000457.1 coordinate 640,705, forward strand.
TAGATCAGCTTAAAGAAGAGGGCGCTGTTTCCAGACTAACATATGTCGGGAATGCTATCACATTAACAAGACACAAAATTGAGGGCAAAGTTCCTTTGATTGGATTTACTGGAGCTCCGGTAACATAACATTTGTGAATAAATTTGATAATATGAAACCCGAGCATTTACAAATTAACTGTAACTTTGTTTAATTGTGATTTTACAGTACAAAATCAATATTAACATCAGTAACTTTTTAAAAATGTAAGCTTTTTAAAAGTATAATTGGTGTAATATTAAAATAATTGTTATTTTCTTTTCCTCTCTTTTCTTTTGTGAAATTTAGGGGGTGTTTTTGCAATTATTTGTTAATTTTTTTAGAGAAAATATTTTTATAAACATTTATAAGAATTCTTGAGACTTATGTAAAATTCTGTATTCCAATAAAACATAAATCTTATACTAATACGTGATATATCGTAATTATTTTTTCAGTTTACTTTAATGGGGTACATGATTGAAGGAGGAGGGAGTAAAACAATGAGTAAGACAAAAGAATGGTTACAAAACTGTCCCAAGGATGTACATAAACTACTTGCTCTCTTAACACGAGTTATAATTGACTATTTAGTTATGCAGGTAATTTTCAAACCTATATTTTATAGTACAGAAAGAAATCAAATGTCATCTAACATTTGATTTTGAGCAAAAGTCCAAAATCCTCGTTTTGGGCTGGATCCATTTGCATCTCAGATAGACAAGACCACTGAAGGTAGTGCTGTGCAGCAACTTCCCAGGTAGGAATCTACCGCCTTATCTATTCCTGACACAATAATGATTGTCATGTTCCTGTTTAGAGAGTATGGTAGCCGTACGGGCTTGCAAAATAGGGCTAATATCCGAGCCACAGGTTAGCGACGCACCTGTAACATTTTTGTTATTTGTAGGCCACGGTTATCGCTTACCATCAAGAATGCCGGGTACTTGTTCTCTGACCTCTCAGAAAAAAATAAGATAAATTTAAGTCATAAATGTATTGAGATTTAGGAAGAAAATGTTCTTTCTTGGAAACCTTTGGTTTGCCGCTTGTTTGCCTTCGAATACCGTGAAAAATCCCTATATCCCAAACTGAAACATAACTATTACAAATCTACCCCAATGCCTGAAGATTTAAACTTTTCAAATAATTATTATGGTAATGTGTAAGAGGTTACTGTTACCGTTACCGAGGTTACCGTTCAATGTTAAGTAAAATTTTTACCAAAAATAAGCTTAGAACTTTAATAAAACTAGTCAATCAATGGATAATTTAAAGAAAACTTATTTCGAAATCGTAAATAGTAAATATTTATAATTCTTCTTTTTCTTAATTATTCCAGAGATTATTCTAATTCTTGTAAGTTAGTCTATGTATCTTGCAAAAAACTACCAATACCTAACCTACTAAAGTTGTTATTATGTATAAACTCATTTATTGTATAAAGGCTGTTATACAATAAGTTATAAAATTTTACTTTTTATGTGCTTTACAGGCAGAGAGTGGTGCGCAACTGTTACAAGTGTTTGAATCGAGTGCTGATCATTTAACAAGAGAACAATTTATTGAGTTCTCAGCCCCATATTTAAAAGACATAAGGAATGGTGTACATAAAAAATTAGAAGAAAAAAACATTGAAGCTGTACCAATGGTAATATTTTTTTATATTGAGAAAACCGCAGCGACTCAGGCTCCGTACAGCCGCCACTTGTCGCCGAGATGTGGATCGCCACTACTTCCTTGTCTATTGAAAATTTAACTTTTTAAATCAATTTGTCCAGCTAGGATGAAGTAATATTTATTTATCACATGATTTAATTTACTGAATAATACAGGCATGTCAAATTTTACCAAAATCGGTTTAAGCATAATTAAAATAACACACATATGTCCTAAAATGTAATCGTCTCCACGAACTTGCGGATCGAAATTCGTATAATTAAATATCACTTGACAAATTACACAAATTGATTTAACCCTAAGGTAAGCAAATTCTGTGCTTGTGATATGGGTTTTCGTCAACAATAGAAGTTAATAAAGAAATATAATTAACACCCTTTGCGTCGTCTCTGCGGTCCAGGTATTGGACTTAATTGTTTGAGGTCCCGGGTTCGAGTCCCAGTTCGGGCAAAAAAAAGAATATTTGGTTTTTCTAATTTCTAATGTTGCTAAAAGAAAATGTTTCTTAGGATTGGCATATGGACCTATCTCATTGTCCGACTAAGTATCTTTGGTTAGTCGTAGGTGCCCTGGTTGTGCCTCTGCCTACCTTATTGAGGATATGAGCGTAAAGATAATTTTTTAATGAACACCCAGACCGGGAAACATACATATACTTTCATCACAAAAATCACTGCCCCTGTCGGGAATTGCACCATTGTCTCGCGGTTAATCGGTTGAATTAGATATGTAGGTATGCTACCAATGTAATGTTAAACAGCTGTCATTTGACTTTTGGTAATAACATTGTAAGCTTTTAATTTCAGACAATATTTGCTAAAGGCGGAGGCCATTCCCTGGATATCCAATCAAAATTAGGCTATGAAACTATTGGATTAGATTATACCGTTGATCCAGTTGAAGCTAGAAAAATAGTTGGAAACGACATCACATTACAAGGGAACCTGCCTCCTGAAGACTTATATAAGACACCAGTGAGTGATATTGAAATTATATTTCTAGTCTCTACGAATCTATTTCAATTTTGTATAAAGTAGCGAATAAGCACACTGCTCTTCTGTAAGAGCAACCGTAGCCTAGTAAAGAAAATATAAAATACCTGTGGCCGAGAATCGAGATATTAAGACTATTGTACAAGTCTACCGGCCACCCTACCTTCCGACTGGAACATGCCACTGTCATCATTTTTCTTTGTAATTGGTGTTCTTTGAAATATCAATACAAAGATGTTACCAATACTAAATTCCTTAAATCGACACACAAATGAAGCCATTACTATTACGGAAGCAGGAACATACAAGGAGTAAATATTACTACTATATTCCCAGAATTCCAGCTTACTATCCATCTATGTAAAAATCCTTTGTATTATTTTTGAATGTTTTATTTTTAATTAGGCAACATTCATTTATCTTAAGCAGAGTGCTAAGTGTGTGTTTCTGAAATGATTTACTTCACTATCGCGTTTACATTTAATGACCTAAATGTATGGAGTTAATGTCAGCGCCCCTAGCGGATATTCGAAACAACTAAATTACTCCATACAGATGGATTGGCCAAACACAAACACGGTAGTAAGGAAACGTGACGTGACAGTGACCTAATTTTTAAGATTTTTGGAGTCGTTAACCACTCGTAGTATATGCAAAGACCCCTTCAAGTTTTTACGTAGTACCTACCTACCTAGCGTTCACTCTCGTGGACTATCTCGACAACTTCACTAAACTACAAACTGTCTGTGTCTGTTTTCAATCGGCTGACGTATCAATATACTTCTGACGTAAGTATGCCACTAGCTGTGAGTTTGAAAAGCACGACAAATTCGAGTACAGTCCGAAAATTCTACTGACGAAATGGACTATGTAACAAAAATCTGTC
>NJDC01000457.1:668931-688826 GCA_002245475.1 Calephelis virginiensis
TTATGGTGGTTTTTAAATAGGTGAAAAAAGGGGGGCGCTAAAAAAATATTTATTCTCAAAGTAGGCAGTAGACAAAATAAGTTTGGGAACCACTGCTCTATACCTTTGTGGTATTTGGTATTCGGTGGCAAAAATCCCAGGTTGATCAGTTTTGAATAAGGCACAAAAAATGCAAAATTTATAAACATTTTAACCTTACTTTAATAACTTAAAATATATTCTAGACATGGTTTTGTTACACAAAAATCTTAGTGGCAAAAGCCAGTCCTAAGTAGATAATTTTATATTGTCAAATTTTTACACCAAAACAACAGCCAGACTAGAGCACAACAAATACCATAAACTTCCGTCTTTAATAAATGTGGTGTAGGGTAGGTGTAAGATTAAGTTGGTATTATAGTCTGTATTAAATTGTAATAAAGACTATAATACCAGGTTAAACCTTGGAGTACTTTACTCCGTGTTTATTAATAAGGCAGTAAATAAAATGCATAATAATGGGCAAAGTAAATAGGAAATACTCACTACCTTGAATTTATAACATCCTAGAATTCAAATCATGTATACAGTAATTAATACTTAATATTTGTACTGTCAGTTATACAATATAGCCATGAACATTATTGACATATTTTTTTTTATATAAAATAAGTGAAAGCACTGTAATAATGTCATGTATGGAACATGTATATTGAAAGTAAAAAAATGAATACTTGAGATGTATTTTTCTTATAATTTCACATGCATGCCACCCTATGGAATACTTCCAACCAAAATTAAACTTTTTACACAGTTAATCCAAATATCTCATTAAATGCATAGCTTAGCCCATGCTTCTCTATATATTTGTAAAATTCACTCATATTTGCATGTTTACTAAGTTTTGAAGAAGGATTTTGGAAATGTATTTCTTCAAATTCTTGAAATTTCTGATGGTTTTGTCTTTCTGTTTCATTAAATATCTCCGTATTTCTAATTCCAATTTTCTGCCAAGTTAGTGACTTAATAACTTTCCACCATTCATTACAACTGGTTTCATTGCCTTCTATACAAATAATGCCTGGCTTGCCTGGTAAACAAAATCCTGTCAAGTTTAATTCTTTTGCTAAACTTAATATTTCTTCACGTTTCTTCTTGCTGTATATATGATGTGAGAATATCCATATCCTGACAAATTTGTCATTTGCTTCTAGACATTTATTTTCATTTTGTATAGTGCTCCCTACTGTCTCTAAATCTTGTAACCCTTCAACATGTTCTTGTATCCATGATATGATTGTTAATAGACAAACTTCACCATTATGATTTTCTGTGATAAATGTACGTAACCCCGAGTTTAAATTTGTTTCTTGTTGGCGATTTAATTGATTACATCTGACTGTCATATCTGGTGCTTCAATAGGATAGAAACTCGACAAATTTACAGAAATCTCCAATTTATAGGTTTTAACTTTAAGATATAACATGAAGTCTAAATGTTTAGGCATAAAGTCTATTTCACCATCAACAAATTTTTTAATATTAACAATATCACTCTCTGATAAAATTAATTCATTATCATTTGAATACATTGATTTAAATAATTCCACTTCACTCAATTGTTCAGAAAGGCATTTAAGTAAAGTTCTTTTCATTTCTTCTGCCATATTTATTCATACCTTTTGTGAATATAAAAAAAACTAAGGAAAATATCACTTCATAGACGATTTATTTGTAGACGAAGTCTTAAAATCAAAGAACGATTATTTAACCACAGAGTATTTAACTTTAACACTTGAATTAACTTTAAATACTAAATAGGTACCTATACGAAGTCTTTTTCTTTTTCTTTCTTTTAGTTTTGGCCTTCACGTTAGTATTTAGCCATTAGTCAAGTAGAAATTTGCATCAAATTTTATATCAATTTCAATTAATTTTAATTTTAATTAGTCATCAGTCGTAAGTCGTCAGTAAGTCATGTCAGGCTCTTGGGTAAAGCGGTGGCCTTTTTACACAAGCTCATGTAACGAGATTTGGCGGCAACGAGAAAATATACGATACGCTAATTTCTTTATGATTATTTCATTTGTGCACTTTCACTGAACAAAATTGAACAAAATGCCACCAAAATTGACTAATTTCACTCAATATTAACACGAAATTCAATAATTATGAAAAAACTTCGACCATCTTTTCTCTCGATGGCGCCAAAACCTATACGAAGTCTTTGACATATTATTATAAAGATAGGATACAGACCAGGATCCTGTTTCTCGTATAGACGTATTTTCGCACTTAACACATACAAAATGTTTGCATGTGGGTGTGCTGATATAGGCTGCACTACCAAAAAAATAATATACATACAATTGTAATTAAAATATTGTTATTTATAATATATACGTTATATTTTAATAAATAGCTCATTAACCAATTAATTAGGGAATTGCTGATTTTTCATATTATTTATTTGAAATAACCGGTCACACTGGCCTGCGAGTTTGTTAGAAATCCGAAGCCGCCATTGTTATAAATACGAGTACAATAATTGATTCGTGACGATATTTTGTGTTAAGTGAGTTGTGATTTCGTCGCATCATTCCAATTTAAAGATTAAGGTGTTTTTACTGGTCTCAAGTGTTTATATTTTTAAAAAAGGACGTTCGACGTATTAAAGTTATGCCTGGAAACTTTTTAGGTTAACTTGCTAGTGATTTTTAGAAAATAGTGAAATTGGTGAATTTTGTTTAAAATGTCCGTAAACGATTATAAAAATGCCAAATGAAGACATGAATGTGATTTATAACAGTTTTCTCAACCTATTCTTACTGTTTTCTTGCATTTGCATCAAAAACAACTAGTGATGAAATGTAAAAAATTAAGAATTAAAATGTGAAAACACAATTTCTGTTTTACTTGTTATTTTCTATGCATGATATAATTGCCTTATTTGATAAGAAATTGAGTTGCCCCTAAAATTTCTAATTATTGTAATGTTATTGTACCCTTTGCGTTTATAAGTGTTTTTTGTAAGTTGAATAAACGATTTTAAGTTTTTTAAATTTTAGTGGCAATTTGTTTTTTTTATCAACAAATTAAAAAGTAAATAAATATTAAATATAAAAAAAACCCGTTCCTAGTAGTTTTCGTTTGATATACCTACGGGGCGCCACTGTCTCGTAGCTGTGTAAGGCTATGGTTGCATTTATTGTATATGTAGATACAGTTCTTCTCTGTGAGTAATATTGTTCTGTGATACAGACTAATAAGAGTAGGACTAGGTTTGACTTTTGATCCCAGTCGGGGAAAGGCAAAGGATCTATGTCCATACAGCCACGTCTTCCGTATTAATAAATCTTTTTCTTGTTATTTATTTTCAATTTATGTCTTCCGTATTAATTCTTTATTTCAGTCATTAGTCACTATTTACACAGTCTTGTCTGGGTCTTGAGTAAAGCGGTGGTTTCGTTACACAAGCTCGTTTATGAGATTTGACGGCAACAAGGAAATTCAAGATACACTAATTTCTTCATGATTATTTCATTAGTGCACTTTCACTGAACAAAATCAAACTAATTCCCACCTAAATTAACCAATTTTACTCATATTTTACACTAAATTCAATAATTGTGAAAAAACCACGACCATCTTCATTCACGATGGCGCTAAAACTCGAGTAGGACTAGGTATAGCCCATAGATTTAGGATGTACTAGATAAACAAAGTCAGTTAAAAAGCGAACCCAAAAAAATATGCGTGAGTGTGAGTAAATTGATTATATATGAGTTAAAAAAAGGGTTGATAAAAAGTCACGTACGTTATCGATATCGATAAATTAACAAACAATTATTATCATAAAAACAATATCAAATTTTATGTTGTATGACTATTAAGACATTGTATTCGTGAAATATTGGCTTTATGTATCACTAACATAGTGACTAATAGATGGTAGATTTGTACGCAAAGCCTTTCTTTTAGGGTCACCATCTTTGTCTTTGTCGGCCGAAACAGCAATGTTATTCATTATCATGTACCGGTTACAGCGTAAGGTAGCTGTTAAAATAAGTGGCATTATTATCCCGCCAAACAGATAGGAAAGTACAACTTTTTATATGACTTTAGACAGCAATCAAGCATATGACTCTCGTTGTGGTTATGGAAAACCGTAGATTATTGACATTATACATCCTATAGGTGCATCGCTGTCCTGTGGCTAGAATGTTCAGCAAGTCTAGCTTCCCAAACTTTCCCACCGGAACATTAAATGGCTTGAAAAGGTAAGTGGGTGGATTCCTACCCAGACTAGTGGCTACACATCACAATACCACCAGTGATCTTGTAATGACCCATGTAAACTATGCTAGTCTTTAAAAGCTTCTCTATAGGGATACCGACGGTCTATGATTTTACGACACCACACCAATACGGGGAAAACAAATTAATAGGCAATGGGTGATTCTTTCTATCAAAAGCTAATTGCTTAGTTGCTATCTTATGACATAACAAACTAGGCTAGGAAATAAGACTTAGTGTAAAAGTAAAGAATTTATATTATTATATTAAAAAAATATAATTTAATATTTATTACGTCATACATACATTCATATCTTCACGCCAATTTAATATTTATTGTCCTCTAAATATAATGGTCTTGTTTGATTGAGTCCTTAAAGCTTTGTCGAGTACACTTCAACAACTTGCTTTCGTGCTTGAAACGTAGAATAATTAAGTTTCTACTATACTTTTCATAAGTAAATACCTGTGATCGCTTAGTGGATTTTGATCTAGTTCAAAAACTACATTTTTTGAGTACTTTTAAAACATTTTTAGCAAAAATTATGTCGTCCATTCTTTTTATTTTCATATTTTCTCTGGAAAGGTTTTAAGCTTTACATCACAACGCAACAACATCATTAGTTGGATATGTCAAGTATACATCTTCTGTTTTAGAAAAATCTCTCTTAACAATTAACGAGCTATGACACAGATCGCTTGGGTTTGATAACCAGTCAACGGTCCGCAGCCCATATCGGGTGTCTAAAAAAAGTCCGCTCAATGGTCCCGACCCGATTTGGGCCTCGACTGCCCCGCTCCATTCTTAATTCCAGTTTGTTCAAGTAAACTTCGTGTATCCAAACATTTTTTTTAGTCTGTAGCAGAATAAACAACCCGTCGTATTAAAAAGTTTGAAGTATGTCAACATTGTAAAAAAAATTTCGGAACGAGTTGAGTTGGCATGATTTATTCATCCGTTGCACTTTTTTCGAGTATGTGGTCGGTTAGTGACTTGAAAACAAAAAGTGACGTGAAAATGTGTTAGTTAAGTGTTAAAATTATATTTTGGTAAGTGATAAACAATTTTATAAAACACTACACATCATATAACTGGTTTTACATAAAATTTAGCGATATTTAAGTCGGTCATGTATGTATGTATGTACTTGTGACGTAACGGCCCGCTCGATTTTAACTATTTCTAATTATATAATAAATTATTCTTGTAAATAACATTTGTAATATGTTTATATGACATATCTACAGATAAAACATATAAGTTTTATGAGTGTCTTCCACTAAATACTCCATAATAAGAGATAATAAGAGATTAAATAGCATGTGACACTTTTTCGAACATGCAAGAATTTAATTCTATAGAGCTTGTATTGTAAAATATTTGCATTGACATTGTTGTTTTTGTAATTGCATTCTGTTAAACGTTTCATGTTCTTTCGAATAAAGTATACAGAAGGTAAATAAAACACGTTTGTTTTTAATAACAAATGTTTTTCTTGGGAAAATCACATTTTGTTAGCTGCAAATGGTTTTGAGGTTAAACATACACATTTTTACGTTATTACGTAGCTTAATTCTCAAGGATTCTAAAAATATATACATTTGTATGTTTAAAGATATCATCGTTATTCGCCAATTTTACTTTGCCGCCATTTTTTGCCAAACGTGCTGGCCATCGGGCGGGAAAATCGCTTTTGCTGTTGGAATGTTGACCGGATAATAAACTATTAAAACTGTTTACAACATACCCAGAAACATAAGTGACGATTATCATGGATATTTTCGATAAACAAGCTGTATCGCCTGTGGTCTAACGGTCCAGGTATCGGACTTGACTTTATGAGGTCTCGGGTTCAAATCCCGGGTCGGGCAACAAAAAGAAAATGGGGTTTTTCCATTTTTCTAATAAAAAAAATGTTGCTCGGGATTGGATATGTGCCCGATTGGCGATAGGCTTGCCACCTATCACATTGTGGGACTTAGTGTCTTCGGCTAGTCGTGGGTGCCCTGGTTGTGCCTCTGCCTACCACTTCGGGGATATGGGCGTGAAGATACAAGCTGTATAGTCAAATACCACTTTGTAGCAAAAATCTGTTCTTCGCTTCGTAGATAGTGGTCACTATTTTGCAATAACTCATTAAAAATTTTTCTGGACCTTCGCCACATACCGCATTTTTCTAGATACGTCAAACGCACATACGAGTTCATACTAATTTGATGGTGATTTGTTCCCATTGCATCCAAGTAATGATTCTATCAAGAGTAACGACAAACTTGTTTAAATTAAACATGTAGGTAATTATTTAATTTTTATAACTAATCTTTTTATAATCATATTTCAAGTATTTTAGTTAATGCGGATAATCTTTTCGTCAGCATTATGGTTTTCATATAAAAATAAATTAATAGGATCACGCAGTAAAAGTTACGAGGTAACACACATAAAAAATACCTTCGAATTGAAATCCTCTTTTTTTATTCGGTTAAAAATAACCAAATGTGAGTGATCCAGGGAATAATTTATTAGACATAAATAGAATAATACAAAATTAATAGAACTCGTATGTGCGTTAAAGGCACTGGACACAACTGGCTAAATAAATTAACTCACAGACGCGTCCTAGCACTGGATGCAAGTAACAAAAACACGTAAGTATATGCGTTGGTAGCAGTGAATGCGTTAATGATTAAACTTAATCATATCAAGTATTCATCTCAGTCTTAAGTAGAAATGTATTTTACGAAACTTAAGTTGGTTAAACAACCAATGTTGAAATCTCTTGCTATAGAGTATTTATACTTCTTGGTTGACTTCATCATTCATCGATATTTAGGACGTCACCGCGTTGTCAAGCCCTAGCGTAAACAAACAATTTATTATTTTACATAATATCTTTGCTTATTCCGTTTAAGGGTACAAAATACTCTTATATATAAAACAATGCAAATAAATATATTGTAAAAATCCTTTTCTGAGCAGGTTAATAGCAAAAAAACTAACAAAACGCAGTTCTAAATATTCTTATGTCAAAGTTGTATTTACCTATGAAATGTGTATTTATTAGGATTGTAACGTTTTGTAACATCACAAGCGCTTACAGAACACGACATTGTAATTGCCTTTATAGTTTCTTCTATTTAAATAGTAAGATAATGAAATCATATCACAAAATTCACAGCGACGCACTATGACAGGAATACTATGAACTCTTACTCGCGTAAATATGGGCACATAGGTACCTGACTCTCTCTCTCTGTGTTCCTCTTAGGCAATTTGTATTTAATAAGGACTTCTCTCTCCCACGCTTTGTTGATCTTGTACATTCTACATCTATGGTATAGCCTGTCTCAGCCAGATGTAAATGTCAAATTTGCAAATAATTATACCTGTGTTTTTTCTGTAGTGCTGTCCTATGATACCGATTTTTTCAAAAAGTAAATTAATGTCGATTTTCGAAGAATGGAAAACCTAAATTTGGTTTATTCTACAACCCAAAATTTCTTAGCCACTTCAACTGACATCGAAAAAGAGAACGTTATTTCAAATATTATTTTTTTATTGAAGATGTGGGATACTTCCGAGGTGGTCCCATTGTCTACAAGTCTGGGTCTTCATGAAATTGAATGGAAATTTAGCAAAATTAATAATTTTTGGTGCAATTAGATAAGATTATTTTGAAGTCGAATTTGATTTTTTGTAACTTAATGAGTTGTTAATTATGTTATTCTTTCTTCTTTCAATCTATTGAAATGTTCAAATGCTTTCGTTGTGCCTATAGTGTGCAAGTTATCAATCACCAATCGTTATTTTCTGGACTGTTCTGTTGCATTATTGTTTCACTATAATGCGTCATGTTTGAAAAAAAAGCCCTTGGGCCTCTATAAATTACAAAAAAAATATCTTATTCTAGGAAATGAAATGCTTGTGTTATTGGTGTTAAACAGGGATACTAATAATGGATATAATTGTTCATACATACATACATACATATCTTCACGCCAAGTCCCTTACGGGGTAGGCAGAGAGTATCGAGTGCCAGACCTCACGATCCTGACAAACCTGTCTTGCTTCCTTCACATTCATAACCCTTTTCATACAAACACGCCGGTTTCCGAGACTCTTGACACCACCCTCGGATAATATCCGATTAATCTGATCGTGAAATGTCAGCCTTGGTCTCCCCGGGTACCTACATCCATCCACATTCGCATTGTATATCTGCTTTGTCAATCTTTCATCTGTCATTCTTTCCAAATGACCGAACCAGCGGAGCATGCCCTTTCGCATTTTAACACCAACACTTTCTTTCAATCCCACTCTTTCTCGGATCTCACTGTTACGAATGCGGTCAGCGAGCGTTACACCACAGATTTTCCGTAGTGCTCTCATTTCGACCGATATAATTGTATAGTTACAATTAAGATAGTATGTAAGTACTTGTATATTTGTCACATGTTCCTTTGGATCCTCTGTGTAAAATATCCTAACTAAGTGAAACTTATGTCTAAGGCTTATTTTAAATCGTTATAAATCGTAATCATTTTGCTTCGGAATGTTTTGGAAAGCATAATGTTGATATTTCCCCGTGTTGGTCGGGTCCTTCGTATAGACTAGAACATCTGCCATCCTGCCTGCCTCCTAGCAGCTTTCAAAAGGCGAGCAAAGGCGAAGTGGCTCATTACCAACAAGACCACTGATGGTAGAGTGCTGTGCAGCAACTTGCCGGGACAGGGATCTACCGCCTTACCTGTTCCTGCCGCCATAGTGTCAATGTCATGTTCTAGTTCGGAGGGCAGGGCAGCCGGTAGACTTGCATAATTGACCCAAACCCCTGCCCTACAAAGACGTGGTAAATTAGTACAGTTTGTTTGTTTTGTTACGCAAAAAATAAGACTTATTATTAAGTTAATATGAAGCTTTAATATAATTTATTAACTTACAATTACGAATGATATTAATTGTGTATTTATTCGTTCTAAATATACATGTTCCGAGTGTCCACTGTAACTTGTAAAAATCGGTAATAAATTTTGTTAACATTTTTCGATAATGGCACGACACTATTTATGAATGGAAAAAAAATTTGCAAAATTGCTAATGGGAGTTTTGGCGCTACCGAGAGAAAAGATGATCGAAGTTTTTTCATAATTATTAAATTTCGTGTTAATATTGAGTAAAATTAGTCAATTTTGGTGGCATTTTTTACAATTTTGTTCAGTGAAAGTGCACAAATAAAATAATCATGAAGAAATTACCGTATCGTATATTTCCTCGTTGCCGCCAAATCTCATTACATGAGCTTGTGTAAAAAGGCCACCGCTTTACCCAAGAGCCTGATATAACTTACTGACGACTTATGACTGACTAGCTGCTACCTGCGGCTTCGCCCACGTAGTCTATTTATTTAATATTTAACTCTCCAACGCTACCCGTTGAAATTTTAAGATGAAAAACGGCCTACGTCCTTCTTCAAACTTTAATCTATTTTTATTTAAAATATATCATCTAAAAAGTAATACACGATGATGTTCCGGAAAGAATAAATTTAGAAAGTAGTGCACTGAGCACAACCGTTCCATAAAGATTCAACCACGCGCATACCACGCGTCTGTGTCGCGCAGTCTTTAAACTATAGTGTTAACGTAGTGATTATATTCTATTTGATAGTGTTATTTTAAAACTGCGATATCTGCTAAGACATTCATTCAAATCGAGAGATGTGAAATGCAGTTTTGTTTAAAATTAAATACTTGTGTTGAATGACGTATTTTTTTGATAAAGATTAACATTTTTTAAGACTTTTAAAAAGGAACAATTCTTTCATACATGAATTTTTACGAAACTTTCACCGTTATATAGCCTTCTTCAATAAATGGACTTTCTAACACTGAAAGTTCAAGCAAACAAACAAACAAACTCTTCAGCTTTTTAAAATTTGCATAGATAGTATAGATTTCGGTTCCGAGCTCTTACAAAAAAATATAGACGAACTGCTTTCATACCAACTTAGTCATAAAAGGCGAGCATAAAAGGAGAGAGAAAAATCTGGAAAATTAATTTGTCTATACTAAACACATTTATCGCTGACGTGGTATTGCACGTTTCCATGTTTATTTTTTTATAGTACGGTTTATAAGTATACTTTTAATTAAATTATCGCTATAAAAAGTTGTGTTCGTTCCTCATTAAGTGTCTAAATACAAAGTTTCACTGTTATATTTTCAAAAATGACGATTTTCCATACGAACATTCATCATCTGTTTTTACCCCAATTTTCGCTATAAAACTAGCCTATGTTCTTTCATTACTAATAAAGTGTCTGAATACAAAGTTTCACTGTTATATCTTCAAAAATAATGATTTTCGATACGAACATTTATCACCTCCTTTTACCCATTCTCCCTAATTTTTTAGTGATAAAAAGTAGCCTATGTTCTTTCGTTTATCATAAAGTGTCTAAACACAAAGTTTCACTGTAACAGCTTAAAAAAATACGAATTACATATAAACAGTCATCCCCTCTTTTTACCCATTCTCCCCCATTTTTTGCGATAAAAAGTAGCCTATGTTCTTTCGTTTATCATAAAGTGTATAAATACAAAGTTTCACTATTACAGCTTTAAAAATGACGAATTTCTAAATGAATATTCGGATGAATACCATTTCACCTTTTCACCTCTTTTTACCCATTCTCCCATAGGCTACAAAAAGTAGCCTATGTTGTTCCTCAGGGCCTATTCTAGCTCTGTACCAAATTTCATCAAAATTGGTTCACTGGTTTAGGCGTGAAAGCGTAACAGACAGACAGACAGACAGACAGTTACTTTCACATTTATAATAATAGTAGGGAAGTAGGGATTTTTAACCAATTTTGCTACTATGTGTATCATAATTTCTTTGTGTGTTTTTCGTTAATGATAAACTGATGTACGTGGTTCATTGTTATGGACTTATGGTAAAAAAATACTGTTAAATATTTTTCGTACGCAAATTGTACCACCCCGTTAACCCTCATATGGGTTGATTTTCAAAAAAAAAGGCTTAGATATGTATCTCATAATTTGTATTGCAGAGCATTATTTCAGTGTCACGCAAAATAACTAACTGGTTTTGACAATTTAAGCACAACAATATTAAAAAGTGTTGCTAGTGTAATATCAAAACCTCTGTGTCATATTTTTAATTTATCATTTTTGGAAGGGAAATACCCAGAGCGTTTAAAGCAGTCAATTATCAAGCCATTATTTAAAAAAGGTGATACATGTGATATGAACAATTATGGACCTATAACGTTAATTCCAGTCATTTCTAAGATTTTTGAAAAAATAATGTATGAAAAACTTTCCAACTATTTACTCCATTTCAACTTGTTAAAAAATAATCAGTATGGATTTAGAAAAGGCAGGTCTACATTATATGCGTGTTTTGACTTAAAACAAAAGGTAACTGAATGTCTAAATAATAGAAAGCATCCACTTGCTGTATTTTTAGATATGAGCAAAGCATTTGACTTTGTTTCACATAAAATATTGTTAACAAAACTTGAGAGATATGGCATTAGAGGTAAAACATTAGATTGGTTTAAAAGTTATTTAGAAAAAAGGAAGCAGTGTGTTGAGATTTCAAAAATAAGTGGAAACCGCAAAAAAGTCTATACTTCAAACTATCTCATTAATGACTGCGGTGTGCCACAAGGTAGCATTTTAGGACCATTACTTTTTTAAATTTACATAAATGATCTGCCTGATATCAGTCATGATTCTATCTTATTTGCTGATGATACAACTCTTCTCATCAAGTGCGAAAACAAAAATGATCTAGTCACAGAAACAACTAAAACTTTAAACGAAGTAGCAGTTTGGTTAAATGAGAATAATCTTAAATTAAATCTAATGAAAACAAAATTAGTCGAATTTCAAACTCATTATAGAGAAACTAAGAAAGTAGATGTTATTTTCAATAACACTATTATAGATAACGTAGATTTTACTAACTTCCTAGGTATAAAAATCGATAAATTTTGCAATTGGAAATCACATATTGATTCACTTTGTAATAAAATTGATAGGTTTGTATATGTATTAAGAAGAATAAGAGAAGTAGCAGGTCTGAATGCATCTCTCTTAGCTTATCATGGATATGTTTCTTCAATTTTGCAATATGGGATCCCCATTTGGGGAAATTCTGTAGACTTAATTAGAATATTTAGAGTACAAAAGAAGTGTATACGGGCGATATGTGGAGTTAATCAGTTACATTCATGCAAACCACTGTTTAAGTCGCTCAAAATTTTACCTTTACCATGCTTATATATCTTGGCTGTATGTGTATTTATAAATAAACATCATCATTTGTTTCAAACAAATGCTGAAGTATTAAGAATTACACACTTCAGAAATAGTAAGAAACTACATGTGCCTAATCAAAAACTTAATATTTATAAAAATAATGTATATTGCATGTCCATTCGTATATATAACCAAATTCCGGATAGTCTGAAATCACTTCCAGTAATAAGATTTCGAAAGAAAGTATTTGATTTGCTATTAGAGAAGACATATTATAGTGTTAAAGATTTTCTTGCTGACAAGCGTAAATAAATAAAATATATATATTTATTTTTATTAAATTTAAGCCTAATTTAAGTAATAAAATCGTGGTTGCCGGGGAGTTTGTTTCGCCGTTTCTTCTCCCGACGGGCTAGGTTTGGAAACGGTGGTAGTGTACGGTAGATAGGATTAAAAATTAATCTACCTTTAAATTAATTTATTACAAATTATGAAACTTATGTTCATAAATAAATAAAATGTTTTATTAAAATGTAAATAAGGGCTGTGATTTAAATGTACAGTTTGACAGAAATATGTAACTTCTTAAAATTAACTAAATATTTGCACACCACAATGTGGTAGAATATGTTGTATTCTTAAATATCTTTATAACAACTTTTTAACACACGTATTCCGCAAATAAATAATTTTCATTTCATTTCATTTCAAAATACTTCAATAGAATTAATTTTCCCATACAAACTTAGCTACCCCCTTTAACCCCCAATGGGGGTGAATTTCGAAAAACCCTGAAATATGTGTTTCATCATTTGTACTAAAAAGCATTAATTCAAAGTTTCATGCAAAAATGTTCAATAAAAATATTTTTCTCATACAAACTTCGCCACCTCTTTTAACCCTTTTAAGGGTTGAATTTCCAAAAAATAATGTGCCTATGTCCTTTTCATGAATGTAAACTATCTACATACCAAATTTCAGCAAAATCGGTTGGGTAGTTTAGGCATGAAAAGCTAACAGACAGACAGAGTTACTTTCGCATTTATAATATTAGTAGGGATGACTAATTATAATTGATATAAAACAAATATAAAATTTGATGCAAATTTCTACTTGACTAATGGCAAAATACTAACGAGATTGCCAAAACCTAAAGAAAGAACATTGCCAATGGAGTTTTGGCGCCATCGAGAAAAAAGATGGTCGTAGTATTTTTATAATTATTGAATTTCGTGTTGATATTGAATGAAATTATTCAATTTTCGTGGCATTTTGTACAAATTTGTTCAGTGAAAGTGCACAAATGAAATACTTAATCATGAAGAAATTAGTGTATCGTGTTTTCCTCGTTTCCGCCAAATCTCATTACATGAGCTTGAGTAATGAGGCTACCGCTTTACCCAAAAGCCTGACATGATTTACGACGACTTATGACTGATGACTAATTATAATTGATTAAAATTATCAATTTTTGATGCAAATTTCTACTTGACCAATGGCAAAATACTAACGTATAGGCCAAACTGTAAGAAAGAAAGAAAGAAAGTACATTGCTAATGGGAGTTTTGGCGCCATCGTGATTAAGGATGGTCGTAATTTTTTCATAGTTATTGAATTTCGTGTTTATATTGAGTGAAATTAGTTAATTTAGGTGGGAATCAGATTATTATTTTCAGTGAAAGTGCACAAATCAAGTAATCATAAAGAAATTAGTGTATCGTCTATTTCCTCGCTGCCGCCAAATCTCAATATACGAGCTTGAGTAACGAAGCCACCGTTTTACTCAAGACCCAGACATGACTTACTGACGACTTATGACTAATTACAATTGATTAAAATTTATTTAAAATTTTATAAATTTTTAAAATTATGTCTACTTGACTAATGGCAAAATACTAACGTGAAGGCCAATACCTAAAGAAAGAAAGAAACATTGCTAATGTCAATTTAGTCTCCGAGATTAAAAAACAGGCTATAGAAGTGATAATATTATAATCAAATTTAGATTTTACACTCCATCTGGACTGGACCATTTAGACTGCCATCTGGGGAACATTGGCGTTCAATCGTATGCTAGAATTGAACTCGACATCTAACATTTGTATTTCTTTTTTAAATTGCAAGTAAGCTGAAGAAGCTGAGAAGTTATCTATACAGCCAAGTTTTAAAATGAAAAATGCAGGCAGGCTATTCTACGTTATTAATAATTTCAATGTGACTTTTATAATAAAAAAATCAATGATTTTATTCATATTTTATTTATTTTCCGTCAAAGACATTTCAATAACGCAATACAAAATTGTAAATGTAACATGATGTCTAGCACAATGCTGCTGCTACCAAGTTGCTCTGCACACCCGAGTTTTTCATGACCTGAAAATAATAATAAATTAACGAACGTAAGTATCTTCCGTTGAGTTTCACCATGGAGTATTGCGTCAAAATTAAAAGATTTGTGTGTGCACATCACATTGATATTTAGCACCTTGTAATTCTGAACACATTTCTTATTACCTACTACACTTTCGTAGAACCAGTTATAACGGTATTATTACCTAATGCATTTCAAACCTGGAATTTTACAACAAAAGAGCGTAGTTATTGCTTGCGGTCGGTAACGCGTTTGTGGGATCTCTTGCACGACAAACTGAAGATCTAGGTCTCACAATGTAACAGATGGCAAGCCTATCGGCAACCGGGCACATGTTCAATCCCGGGCAACGTTGCTTTTATTTTTGAAATTATACACATATTGATATAAAAAAAAAGTATCTTCACGCCCATATCCCCGAAGAGGTAGGCAGAGGTACAACCAAGGCACCCACAACTAGTCGAAGACACTAAGTCCCATAATGTGATAGGTGGCAAGTCTATCGCCAACCAGGCACATTTCCAATCCCGACCAACTTTTTTTTTTATTAGAAAATTGGAAAAATCCAATTTTCTTTTTGTTGGCCGACCCGGGATTCGAACCCGGGACCTCATGCAGTCAAGTCCAACATCCGGACCGCTAGACCACAGAGGCGATACATATTGATATAGTCGAATCTTACCCCAGACCACTAGACCACAGAGGCGACAGAGTACGAGTTTCAAGTACGTACTATGCACAACAATTAAACAAAACTTATACATACCAACTTATCACTTAAGCATCAACAATTTTATTGAAGTGGTAGTGAACGGGCAGGGCATACGAATTATCAATGTCATGTTTTCTTGAAGTGAAATAGCCGCCTCATCATCTATATATATATCATAATAGGTATGTAGAAATAAAGTTAAGTAGGTAATTTAAGAAATTGATTTTTGTCAATGTCCATGTTTAGTTATGTACATGTAATAGTTGTACTATCTACAGTAGTAGTTTTTAAATGTAATTACCTGTTTCTTGTGGTTCAACGGTAGAAGTCTGATGCCCAGACCAAATTTTCAGGTTTTTACCAAACTATTGCTCACTGTTATAAAGCACAATTTTTATGTGGCGGGTAATGAAATACTTATCAAAACGAGAACATTATGCTTTCGTAGATTTAAAGAGGCGAATTAAATCAAGGCAGAAAAATTTTTCTTAAAACCAAACTGATTTAAATAATTTAAAAATTTAACAATTTTCATTTTGACTTTTGCGTCAATCAAAATTTAACAAATCTTGACATTTAGATGAACTCTTTGGTTTTTTTTATTTGTACTTTTTGGTTTACAATGACAGATTATGTCGCGTGGAAAAATAGCACTGCTACCTATACGGTTGAGAGTTTTGGCGCCATCGTGAATGAAGATGGTGGTATTTTTTCACAATTATTGAATTTAGTGTAAAATATGAGTAAAATTGGTTAATTTAGGTGGGAATTAGTTTAATTTTGTTCAGTGAAAGTGCACTAATGAAATAATCATGAAGAAATTAGTGTATCGTGAATTTCCTCGCTGCCGCCAAATCTCGTAAACGTGCTTGTGTAACGAAACCACCGCTTTACTCAAGACCCAGACAAGACTGTGTAAATAGTGACTAATGACTGAAATAAAGAACTTATACGGAAGACATAAATTGAAAATTTATAACAAGAAAAAGATTTATTAATACGGAAGATGTGGCTGTATGGACACAGATCCTTTGCCTTTCCCCGACTGGGATAAAATTCAAAAACAACAACTATACGGTTGAATTTTTTTAATTTACAATTTTACATTACATGGCGTGGATGTACCTATTCTGAAATAATGTTTGTGTTGTAAACAGTGCGTGCCTTTCTGGACTGTTATTTTACTTTTAGACGATTTACTAAAAAACAACAAAGTGGAGATAAAAAGAAACGTTGAGCTTACATTATAGTGTTACAATGGCTATTCTTCACAGAGCACTTTTTACTTGGTTCATTTTTTTAGTATTTTTGATCCTACTTTGCTTGCGATTAGAATCTAGAACACATTGGAATTGGTTTATAGTATTTATTCCTATGTGGGTTTACGATAGCATATTACTAATCTATGTATTATTCCATATGATTTCGCATTGCCGTAACGGCATTGAAAGATTTAGGGGAACAATCAATAAAAATGTATGGTACATAGCTGCTATAGGATTAAAAATGGCAGCACAAATCATAATATGTATAAAGTTGGAGTACACTAAGATAAATCTTCCCATATATGTAGTAATGACCCCCATATGGATGCTACTACCTGTGCTTTGTGTGGAGGTGTTTATGCATTTAATCAAATATACAAGTGGAAGTACTAGATATTAGAAAACTCAATGTACTTAAGAGCTATAATTAAACTACAAGTATTGGGTAAATATGAGGATAAAATTAGACTTGGCACAAATCCATTAACATCATCTGATTATACCACAATGCCAAGGTATAGTCTAGCATTCTTGAAAAATTGTGACATTTGACTGAGTAAAATTGAAAAAAAATTGGAAAATGGCTTCACTAAGTGATAATACTTTACCAGTTGTTACAACAGAAGTTGCAGCGGGTTCTAAAGTTGTTCTCAACTGCGACAGTAATGATTATCAGCATAATTTCTTACTTTGGATTTTAAATGAGAATACTGTGATTGGCCCTGGAAGTCAAAATTATGACAATAAAAAATACAAATATGAAGTGTTGTCTGGAAAACTTCACATAGATGTAAGTAGAACTAAATTACACTTGCTTGTTGTAAAATTTTACTTGTAATTATTAATGAAAAAAAATCAAACTGGAGCATGTGTTGCTCACAAAATAATTGATAAATAAACATTAATAAAGACTGGCAGCAGAATGTTTAGCTTAACTTAAACCTACCATCTCTAAAAATATTAAAGTTTTCTGACCTAAGAATTGTGTACTGGCACATTAGAACTGGTAACATATAGGCTTTTTTTAGTCTAATATTTTTAGAAGGGTATTCTTAATTTTTGTAAAATATTACATGTATTTTTAGTACTGACTTGTACTGTGAATGTATTTAATTGTTACATTTATTGGAAAAAGGTTTTTTATCATACAAGAAGACAGGTCTCCTGATTGTAAAACTGTGATTTATGGACACCATAGATGTAACATGTGCTGTAAGAGAAAACTGTGTGTTTATGGACACTATAGATGCTATAGGTGTGTTAGGCAAATTGTGTGTCTCCTGGTTACCCTACTCTCTAGATGGGAATATAACAAGGTCATGTCAGCAGGAATAGTTTAAATGGTAGTTGCTTGCAGTCTATCACTAGTGGTCTTGTTAGTAATGACCTATTTAGCTATTCTACTTAGTGGACAATGACCTACACGAAGAAAACTAAGCTAGGGTAGTATTAATTGAAACTGAGTTTAGTACTTACTGCACCTGACAAGCAGAATTAGTTTTTAAAATTCTCAAGTTTAAAATAAATGAGTTATAGAAATTGGTTTTAACATATTATTGATCTCAAACAGTTCAATGGTTACTACCAAAGACTGGTTCAACTCTTGCAATTGATAAATGCTTGTGTCATTTGATTGCTGTTTGATTAATTTTAATTATTTAATACTCTAATATACGTGTATACACATGTATTAAGTTATAGTAATATAAGGAGGCATACCTACAACAATACCAAAGTTAATTTTGTTCTCAGCATGTAACTCCTGCTGAATCTGGTGTTTACAAATGTCTATCAAGAAAACTTGATGACTCTGAAGTTAAAGTGGGAAATGTAGAAATGATTGTTCGTGGTTCAGCATTTACAGCAGCAGATGGTGTGAAAATAGCTGCTATTGTGATTTCCCTTTTGGTTATTATTGTTTGTGCTGTTATTTACTTCAGATTAAGAAGAGAATGGAATAAATATGATGGAAGGGCAATAGTAGCAGGTGAGTGTGTACATTCAGTATTTTCCGGGAAACAGAATTAATCTTTTAATGTAAATACATATTTGAGATACAAGACTAGACTAGAAGAGTAGACTTAGACAGTTTAAAATATTCTTTGCTTGAATCTTAATGGGTTCTAATCAAATAGGCGATAAAAATTTATTTAATAAAATTTATTTTAGACACCTTGGACAAATTACACAAATTGATCAAACTTCAAAGTAAGTAAATTATATGCTTCTGTTATGAGCGTTAGCCATTTATACTAATACATAGAAATATTTAAAAAAATACTAAAGCAAATTTAATATACTGGGAGTATATTAAATTTACTTAAGTATTTTTTTCCAGATCCAGAAACATTCATCACATAAATGTCGGAAATCGAACCCATGTTCGCAGTTGGTCGGTGATGTTGGACGTGTACTCTAACATTTAGACCAACGAGGCAGTCAAACAATAAAAGTCAAATATAGGGCTTGTATTATTAATAACTTTGGTCCTTTAGTTAAACTCTTTGATAAAGAATAATAAATAGTAACAAGAATTTATATATGCAAATGCAGATGATAACTATGTTATATTGTTTTTATTTCTTGTATTTAACTATGTGTAATTCAATTTCTAGTTGATGATACTGAAGAAGAAGATGGTGAAGAAATATACAATCAAACCACAACATCAATAAGCCAACCCATGCCAGGACCAAGTAGAAACCCATCATCAGAACACCTGATATATGGTATAGACAACCAGGGTTTGGATACAGATTTTAACTCTGTTTTTGAAAATATCCAAATTAAAACACCACATCCAAGTTTGATTTAATGTTCTCATCTCTTCTGTTATGTGATAATATGTAGTAGTAGGATTTCGGAGAATTTGTCAAATATATTCAATATGTGAAGATACTCACTATAAGGGATGCTGAAGATCGTTCATAGTGGAGAAAAATAGGAATAGGAAGCAGACCCTGGGGCAGCCCCCCCCCCCCCC
>NJDC01000457.1:696063-716180 GCA_002245475.1 Calephelis virginiensis
GGTTATGAATGTGAGGGAAGCAAGACAGGTTTGTCAGGATCGTGAGGTCTGGCACTCGATACTCTCTGCCTACCCCGTAAGGGACTTGGCGTGAAGATATGTATGTAAAAGCTTTTTATATCCACAACTGAGCTTTACCTTTTAGATTTTGGGATTTTACTAAACTGACACTGCATTAATGCTCTATCTACTACGCATTTATTTTCTCCGTGCTGAAAAATCTTTATAAGTGTGCTAAGTGTAGTCCAACCAGGCAGCTCGACGGAAGAAGCAAGTACAGTTTTATTTGCGTTTGCGTAACCGCAGTTGTTTTTCGATGTGGTCGAATGATGTGGTTGTGATTTAGTCGATTATTGGATTCGGCTACAAAATGTTATCTACATCATTTTAATATGAATTAATACCTGATTACCTTTGAGACCTGTGTTGTGGGAAGTGTGAAACCAGGTGGCAGAATTCTTTGACGACTTGGATTTTACCTTCTTACCATGTACAAACATGGAAAAGTATGGAAACTAAACCTAGTTGGTAAAATACTCACCTAGACTCCATTGAAGTAATAGGGCTGCCATGTTTTTTATTTTATTTTAGCATCTATCTATTATAGTAATCAATATCATCATTGCAATAACTACGTAGTTTACAAATATGTAATGATGAAGTTAAGTTCATGGCGTTGGTTAATCCTAGGAAAGAGGAATATGCTTGAGTCACTTTTAGAAAGATCGC
The DNA here is from genome assembly GCA_002245475.1 of Calephelis virginiensis. Lineage (NCBI taxonomy): Eukaryota > Metazoa > Arthropoda > Insecta > Lepidoptera > Riodinidae > Calephelis > Calephelis virginiensis. The sequence goes on from NJDC01000457.1 coordinate 696,793, forward strand.
GAAAACAAAATGCGACTACCTGCTCGTCTTGTTGCTATGGCAGCACCACGAAAATCCCTTAGGGGCCTTGTCGGTGTGCATGGTCGTATGAGTGTGTCATTTCGATCGTTTGTAGGATATTTTCCATTCTGTTTTATATTTGGTCTTTGAACTTAACTACGTATATCGTAGCGGAATGACGTCGGTGCTTCCAATTGTCATAGTTCGATTATTGAGTTGGAACAAACTGTTAACATCCCAGCTTTATTTGCTTGCTTTGCTTTACAAATGCTTGTTTGCAGACGAAAACTATTTTTTTTTCCTGTTTTATTTGAAGGAGCAAAACCGTAACAACTATACATAAATAGTTACTATAAACTATATAAATATACTTTACTTTAAAATAGAACCTTAAAAGTTTTTTATTACCTTATAGCGATCTGGCACTCGGATAAGGCCTCTCAGTTCTGCAAAATAGTAAGTTAAACTTTGTCCCACAATATTCAATTGCTTCAATACTAACTTCTGAATAGTGGAATAACTTAACTCAACTGAACTTCCAAATTTTTTTAATCCTTTTGCAGTCAGCTCTCGAAGTAAAAACACTTCTAATTGATCAGATGGATTTCCTAAAACAAACAATATCTTATATGTAAAATTCTCGTGTCACAATGTTTGTTCCCATACTCCTCCAAAACGGCTTGGCTGATTCTCATGAAATTTTGTGAGCATATTGAGTAGGTTTAAGAATCGGCCAACATCTATTTTATATACCCCTAAGTGATAAGTGTGACTCAGCCCCAATTTTTTACTAAAATCACATTAAAAAAAAAAGATAGCAGAACAACGTCTGTCAGGCCAGCTAGTATTTAGTTATAAAATAAATATCTTCAAACCAATTTGCAAAGATAAATGTAATTGCTATTTGTAATTAAATAATAAAAGCTTTTTACTTAATGCATTCAGCGTTACATATATTTAAATAAAATGTAATGACAATACGTCTTATTAAAAAATACTATTAATTTTTGCTTTTAATTTTCGATACTCTCACTTGACGTGAAGATAATATGTGTGTATGTGTCTAATTTTCCAATAATCTGAACCGATTTTGATGTATTACATTCGCTGTTAGCTTTAGATATAAGAAAATTGATACAGAAGCCCATCTATGTATGTCTTCTGACTTCACTCATTAATCTGACCATGTTTTATGTGTTTGTTACGAGAGGACTTGGCTAATACCGAATGGAATTTGATGGTTAAGGTAGAAATTATTAAAAATTCAGATGTGGCCCTATTTGAATTTGATCAAGATCCGACTAGCGGTTTTCGATCCTTACGTTTTGTGTACCTTCATGAGGCAATAATGCAATTGGAGTTATTTTTTTGCAGTTTTACTGCGCGTATATTACATACCTACGTTTGGGTTACTCAAAACCCGCAGTAAATTAATAAATATCCCTGGAAAAGTCACACAAATTGAATCTAACCTCAAAGTAAGTAAATTATATGCTTGTGTTATGGGTATTAGTCAACGATTCTAATACATAGAAATATTTAAATAGATATCAGTATATATTTAATAAACAACCAGACCCGAAAATGCAGGCATCTAAATGTTAATTACACAAATGCCTGCCCCCGTCGGGAATCGAACCATTAATATCAACAGAAGGTTGATTGAAGTTGAAGGTATTAATGGTAAAAAATCGACTGGTGCTGCTGTTACGATGGGTGTCCCCCAGGGCTCTTTTCTTGGTCCATTTTTGTTCCTTGTATATATTAATGACTTACCTTACTACGTAAGAGACAAACACGAAATTGTATTGTTCGCGGATGACACTTCACTTATATTTAAAGTGAAAAGACAACTGGGTAAGTATGACGAAACGAACAATGCGATTTCAAAAGTTGTACACTGGTTCAATGTAAATAATCTTTTTTTGAATGAAAAAAAAAACTAATTGTATTAAATTTTCAATGCCAAATGCGAGTCAAGTAGATACCAACATACAACTTAATGGGAACAAGTTGGACCTTATAGATTCTACTACGTTTTTAGGAATAACAATTGATACGAAATTGCAATGGGGCCCACACATTGATAAACTTGCAATTAAATTAAGCTCAGCAGCGTATGCTGTTGAGAAGAAAATGAGACAATTAACTAATGTTGAAACTGCTAGGATGGTTTATTTTAGTTATTTTCACAGCATCATGTCGTATAGAATTCTTCTCTGGGGGAGTTCTGCCGAAGTCAATACTATATTTATTTTATAAAAGAGAGCCATAAGGGCAATTTATAACCTAGGCCCAAGAGTTTCCCTGAGAGAAAAATTCAAAGAAATCAAAATTCGAACTTTAGCATCCCAGTATATCTTTGAAAATTTAATGTATGTTTACAGAAATTCAAGTTCATTTAAAAGAAATTGTGATATACACTGTGTCAATACAAGAAATAAAAATAATCTTGCTGTGCATGTGTCTCGTCTCCACAGAGTAGCCATTCTTTCATGGGCCTATGTATACAGTTCTACAATAAACTTTCCAATTATATGAAAGAACTTCCAATTAATAAATGTGTTAAATGTAAATTAAATCAAAAGGGTTATTATAACATCGCTGAATATTTAGCAGATAAGACTGTTTGGGATTAATTGCTCCTCATGCCAATCTCTTATAATATATAATGTATCATTACATAAATTATTGTAACTAAGAAAAAAAGACAAGCCCGCTGAGTTTCTTGCCGGATCTTCTCAGTGTGCGGCCGCGTTCCGATCCGATAGTAGATTTATTATTATATAGACCCGTCACAAGTGCCTCTTGTACGTTTATGTGAAATAAAGATGATTTATTATTATTATTAACTAAAAAACATCAATTAAGTGTACAGAGTTACTTTTTAAAGACCGACCAAATTTAATATAAGGAAATTAAGGCTAAAATGATGGCGCGTTTTATATATTATTGCCTAATCGTAATATTTACTTTTATAAATATTTAAAATAGCCCACAAAAATACTTTACTTGTCAATCTAAGTTGTACCTAGTAAGATTTATACGTCACCAGCCTGTGTTCAATCAATCAGTTGAATGCTTTGTTGAAACGAAGTTCCTTACGGCAGGCTTAGAGGAGATAGGGATTTTGCTGAGCCACCGAACTGAAAATATGTGATACTAAAAACCATAATTTAAAACCGTTAAATGCGACGTGCGACCGTAAGAAAATTTCCGTGGAATAAAACCGTTAAATGAGACGTGTGCAAGCGCGACAGTTGCTACCGACACACAAGCGAGTAGTGTATAATACCTTTCTTTCTCCCTCACTCCAGCCCGCCAATGCATAGTATATTCTCATGAATTGTGTCGATTCTACATTAGCCGAAGGAACTTCGTTCCTACCTGGTGTCCCACGACACGTCATAACAATGCAACTTGTGTTTTTATAATAATAATAATAATAAAGCTTTATTTATTCCATGCAAAAAAAAACATAATTAACTAAACATAATTATAATGTGATAACGCTTTGAGAATTATAAAATTTAATTACAATTTAGAGTGTTAAATAAATTAGATTTTCAATTATAATAATTAAATTTGTTTTTCAATTATAACACTTAAATTTGATTTTCAATTTTTATAACTTAACTTGATTTTTCATTTTAATAATTAAATCTGATTTTTCAGTTACGATTATTGATAATATTATTCTAATGATACTTTAATTGATATTGGTTCCGATTTCTAATGCATGGACCCCGTTCGACCCCTCTCTGTCTTTAGCTCTTTCAAGCCACCTTTCACCTGCACATGCTACTATTTCAAATGCAAATGTAGATTGTATTTTTTGTTTTAAAAGGTGTTCTTGGGGGTTTTGGTCGAACTCTCCCGCGGTGACCGGCCGTATTGGGAGATTTTGTGTTTTTAGTTGGTTAAAAATTTATAATCTGTATTTTTGCAACTTTCTATTACTTTGTAGAACAAAGTGTTACGCCATTTTTTAAACAAAAAAGTTTACAGACATGTACTATTCTTGCACATACAGCGGGTACTCCAAATTAGTACATACCTAAATCTAGTGTTTTAATAGTAAAATTAACACTATATCAGACAGATCCAAGTTTAGAATGTAAAAAAATTAAACAATAACCTTTTAATAGGTTGAAAAAAGGCTACATAAAACAGAACTTGAATTTTCCCATGCTAGTAATTTTTAGTTTATATGCCATTGAGTAGTTTTAGTTTTAACTGGTACCATATTTAAATATCTAAATTTGTGATTTAAATAAAACAAACTGTTGGTCTTTCTTAAGACCTGTTTTTTTTAGATAGAATGTCTATTCATTTAAAATTGACCCAGATGAGACATTGAGTCAGAAAGGAGACTGAGAAAGCTTTAATATATTAATTTGACACAAACCTAACATTAGAAGTTCAAGAAAGTCTGCAGAAACGCCACCTTCAGGTACTGATGATGCATAATATGCCATTTTTGTGTCCATCTCGAGCAAAATATGTTCCCAAGCTTCTGTTATAGATATCATACTTTTATCTAGATGAGAAATTAGCTGAACTATTTGGTTATGTTTATTTGCCACTACATACATTTCTTCACAATATGCTGATAGCACACTAGTGTTTATAAGTGATACATATATATTGTTGGTTATTTTATCTAAATATAGTACTTGCATACAACTAAAATCATCAGACAATGTCATATCTAGCACTTTATATTCACCACATTCATCTTTGGTAACTTGGGTAAGGTGTAAGGTGCCTAGTGGATATCTGCCATATACTCTCAGATGAATGTTTCCATTTCCATATGCAACCATTAACATATTAATCTGCTGATCAAATGTTATTTTATGACTTTTTGTATTTTCATCATTACTTTGACCTTTGTATGTACTGCTTGATGATGGTGGTTTAGGCAAAAATATAGAAGCATCTTCCTGTGAATAAATTTTAGTTACTTTAACATAATTGCAATATAAATTATTTTTTTATTGACTGGGTGCTAACAATTATTAATAATAAATTTAAAAATACAATGCACATTTATTCCAATGGAGGCCTATGTAATCACACATACTCGGTAAGGCATTACTGTAATAAAATTCTTTAAATGATCCAAATGTACTCTTTTAGAAAAGCTTAGTTTTTGGGTGCAGTCATGGCCTAAATAATATGTATGAAAGGGCCTAACTTTACTTACATATAAGTTATACTCAGTTGCACTCTCTAAAGTGCCAGCTTTTACTGTCCACATAATACAAGGTATTCCACAGTTATGATCTTCACAAAATTCTTCTGAATACTCCTCAATAAAATTTAACTTCTCAATAGTCTCTTTATCTTCAATATCAACTATAACTACTGTTCCAGAACTATATCCAATAGCCAGCGCCTATAACAAAAACTGGTTGTGATTAAATAAAGTTCTTTCTCCACCTTGATACTATGTAATATATTATAAATATCTTTTTATACATAAAAATCAATTGCTGCTCATTAGTCTCACTAAAACTCCAGAACAGCTATACCATTTGGTTAATTTTGGTTTTGAATTATTTGTGGAAGTCCAGGGAAGATTTAAAAGTTAATAAGATAGGAAAAACTGCAAACAAACTAGGTAAAACTACATTTTAAGTTTACCCATAGAAAGTACAAACTGAGAGGGTGGAACAAAGTTTGCCGGGACAGCTAGGATGTATACAAAATATTACTTTTGCAGGCAAATTAAAAATGCTTAGGTCGATACCACCTATTACTCATGCAATATGTTTTTAGCATTTTTTACGCCCTGTTCCCCTTGTTTAGGTTTAATATTACATCCCTTACACATGGTAAAGAAGTTAGTGTTATACTATACTATATGGCCTGCACATGGTGGCCTGTGACAGCCTCTTATTATACAAGAACAACAACTACTCATTTTTGTACAGTTGTTATTTTAACCTGCATCTCAATCTAAATTTCTGGTCACATAAATGTACAATCAGAAAGTCATAAAAAGCAAAAAATTTGTAGTAATACACATCTTTGACTTCTGAAATAGTACCTTGCCATCAGGTCTCCATGCCATTGATTGCACTTTAACATTTTCTTTAGGTGGAGATAAATTCCAAACCTTCTGCCAGTGTAGTCTGTGTACTTGAACTTCACCTACAAAACAAATTATTCCAACATTGTTATTAATAGTTTTCCAAGTTGCAACAAGTAATATGACTAACAAATCAAATTATTCAGTCTAAATAACAAAATTTGACAGGAGCCTACCTTTAAAGTTGCTTAAAGCAAGTAGGTCAAGACGGTTGCTCCAAACCATTAGATCCACCTGATTAGCAACATGTTTCTCCTCAACTTGCCGCATACCACAGTGAAACATTGCGTTAGCACCTACCTAATACTATTTAAAAATAAAATAATACCAAAATTGTAACTATACGGCACGTAAAAGCTGTGTATAGTAGCTTTGCTTAACGTAAAACAGGTCTGTTGCAATAAAAATTTAAATAATTGAGGGTTTGAATATAGTTTTTAAATTCTTTTTAGCTTAGAACCCTTCTTTCGGAGAATCAAAATATGTCTAGGATAAATTAAAAGCAAAAATACATTTCGTGCACAAAAATAAGAACTTCATATTTTGTTTTCTCTCTAGATATATGTAAACGTAATACCTAATATATTTTAAATATTTACTTCGTTTGAAAATTCAAGTTCAAGTACCCACTTTTTTGACAAGTGACTAGTGTCAAAGAGTTTGTAAATACTACGTAATAAGAGGCGGGACTTCTGTAGATACATAGCAAACCCGAATTTTGTATGAAATTTACTTGAAAAGGTATAACCCGTATAATTTGAATGTAAGCCTAAAGGGATTCAGATATAAGGCAACTAGTGTCATATGATTTGGGCGAATTAAAAACATAGCAAATTTATTTTTTTGTATGAGAGTTGAGCTAAACTGACTAGTGTTACCAAAGAGTATAATAATATACCTGGAGTTTTGGCGCCATCGAGAGAAAAGATGGTCGAAGTTTTTTCATAATTATTGAATTTCGTGTTGATATTGAGTGAAATAAGTCAATTTTGGTGGCATCTTGTACAATTTTGTTCAGTGAAAGTGCACAAATGAAATAATCATGAAGAAATTAGCGTATCGTGTATTTCCTCGTTGCCGCCAAATCTCATTACATGAGCTTGAGTAAACAGGCCACCGCTTTACCCAAGAGCCTGAAATGACTTCCTGACGACTTATGACTGATGACTAATTAAAATTAATTGAAATTGATATAAAATTTGATGCAAATTTCTACTTGACTAATCGCTAAATACTAACGTGAAGGCCAAAACCAAAAGAAAGAAAAAAAAAGAATAATATACCTATACAGGAAAGTGTTGAGTTTTGGCGCCATTGAGAGAAAAGATGGTTGAAGTTTTTTCATATTTATTGAATTTCGTGTTGATGTTGAGTGAAATTAGTCAATTTTGGTGGCATTTTGTACAATTTTGGTCAGTGAAAGTGCACAAATGAAATAGTCATGAAGAAATTAGCGTATCGTGTATTTCCTCGTTGCCGCCACATCTCCTTATATGAGCTTGTATATTGTGGCCGCCGCTTTACCCAAGAGCCTGACATGACTTACTGACGACTAATGACTGTTGACTAATTATAATTGATTAAAATTGATATAAAATTTGATGCAAATTTCTACTTGAATAGCAAAATACTAAAGTGAAGACCAAAACTTAAAGAAAGAAAAAGAAAAAAGGAAAGTGTTACCAACAGGCAACAGCTAAACTAGCTTTCCACCAGATATATGTCTTAAAACCACCAGAAAACTACTAACAAGAGATGATCCTACATTCATAACCACCATATTTTACACTAAATATTTGTGTTTCGAAATGCATTAGTTATTTAAATTGTAAAGTGGTAAATAATTGTAAAGTAAAAAGAGCAATTTCAAAGCAAGGTTTTGATTGAGTCAAGATGATACACTCGCTTTACATAATTCTGGGCTTATCTAAACTTTACGAAGTGCCCTTCAGCACTAAGAAAATTCTAGAGTTGCGATCGCTAACCGCATTCACATTAGTGAGATCAGAGAGCAATCAATCAATCACTCAAAAAAACTTTATTCCAACCATACAAGTGGTACCTGTGCGCCTGTGTGTGCCTGTGTATACAACTACCGGATCGGAATCGCGGCCTCACACTGAGAAGATCCGGCGGAAGAAACTCAGCTCTTTTTTCAATATTAATAGTTATATTATAAACTAGGTAAAAAATACACGATTACAATTTAACTTTTAACTTACATAAAAGGTAACTAAGTACAACAAATCACATTGCACATTGCAGTGGGAGATTGAAACTTCTATCCCCAAGCATGTTCGTCTTCCAAATCAAAGAGTGTTTAAATACTACGTAATAAGAGGCGGAACTTCCATAGATAGATGGCAAACCCAAATTTGTATAAAGTTTACTTGAAAAATTATAACCCGTATAATGTTAAAGTAAATCTAAAGGCATTCAGATATAAGACAACTAGTGTCATATGATTTGGGCGAATAAAAAACATAGCAAACTTATTTTTTTTATTTTTTTGTATGAAAGTTGCATTAAACTGTTATAAATACTCTAAGACCTTATAATAGCCTTTCTTACATAATTTTGTTTTTATACATTTTTTAAACTTATTTAAAGGTATATCTCTATCATCAATGGAGAGCTTATTGTAGAAACCATAGATTTAGGATGTCCTAAATCGATGGTAGAAATGTATACATTTACCCAAAAAGGATTTACTGATTTTATTGAGATGAGTTTTGTATACGGCTAGATTATTTTTGTTTCTCGTATTTACATCGTGAACGTCGCATTTTTTTGTAAACATACATAGATTTTTTTAACATACATTAGGTTCTCATAAATGCATTGAGAACTGAAGGTTAAAATATTTATTTCTTTTAATTTTTCTCGGATGGAATCCCTTACATTAATATTATAAATAGCTTTAATAACTCTTTTTGTTATACAAATATAGTACTGATATCTGCAGAATTTCCTTAAAGAAGAATCCCATAAGACATTAGACTATGAAAATAGCTAAATTACACTATTCGGGCCGTTTCAACATCTGTTAATGTTCTTATTTTTTTAACTGCAAACGCTGCTGAACTAAGCCTATTTACAAGTTTCTCAATATGAAGGCCTCAATGCTATTTATTATCAATTGTTATACCAAAAAAGACAGTGGATTAACAAGATCTAGATTAGATAAATTTAGTAGTACATTGGTATCTACTAGCCTAACATTAGGCATTGAACATCTAATACAATTAGTTTTATTACCATTCAAAAGAATGTTGTTAATTGTGAACCAATGTACAACTTTGGATATCGCATTGTTCACTTCATTATACTTACCTAATTGCCTTTTCACTTTAAATATAAGTGAAGTGTCATCCCCGAACGAAATAATATCATGGGTATACTCTTATGTAATAAGGTTAGTCATTTATATATACACAAGAAACAGAAATGGACCAAGAATAGAGCCCAGCGGTACGCCAATCGTAACCGCAGAGCTTGAAGAAGTTTTATCATTTGTTTTAACCCTCTGAACTCTATTGTTCAAGTATGAGATCATGACGTCAAGAGCTTTGTTCTTGATTCCCATAATAGCGAGACAGGGATTAAAAGAAAAAGTTTGTGTAAAAATAAGGAAGTGCATTCTTATGGTTCGGTCATGTATAAAAAATGTGAGTCAGTATAGGTTGACATTCCACGACCGAATTGCTCGGCTATTATCCGACAATGGTGTCAAGAATCTTTGATACTGGGGTATGGATATAAAAAGACCAATGAAAGTGATATTTAGCCAGGTCTGAAAGGATTGTGACATTTGACAATAATCTCGATAATCTCTGCCTACCTCGTAAAGGAAAGAACTTAGTGCATGTATATGCGTGTACGACGACTTGACCATTTTGCGAGGCTCGTGTTCGTTTCTCGACGGATACAAGCATTTGATTGATGAACACTTAAATGTCTGTATTTTTGGGTCTGGTTTATTAAATTCGTTTTAGTATTTCTATGATTATTATTGTTCATGAACAAATTAATGTGAATAAAATATAATTTAAAAAAATAGTCAATTCATTTATGAGCAATGTTGGAAAACAAAAAAAAATCCTACTTAAGTTAATACTTTTTCATTATAGGACTAAAACGTATAATTATTTGTTAAAATTTTTATAATAGAAAAATAATTGTGACTTTGATTTAATCATCACTTAGCGAAGAATAAACACACAGCATAACAATGTAGAAAGATTAAACACACATAAGTTATGCACGGTGTTGAAACAAGAAATGAAAGGTTTTTTAATCTTTGTGTAAGTAATATTGAATAGCCTCAACAATATCAGTATACATTTTGTTTTCTTTATGTATAATTTGCCCATTTTCAAATATCTATTTCTTATATGCGTTTGTATATCACTGAACTCCTGCTGGTGCGATTTTGATAAATTGTTTTTTGGGTGTTCAAGGGGATTCCAGAATGGTTTAGTTTCACAATCTGGTCCACTGGAAAATATTTGTTTAATTAATTTTTTTGTTTGTAAGAATTCGTTGGTTTTGGAACATATTTCATTGAATCCGACAGACTGCGCTATTATCGGAGCATCAAACATTGTGTAGTAGGTAGCTGTTAATGACAAGTGATACGAAGTTTGCTTGGTCAGCTGGTTGATATATTTAATGTACATAAAAAGAGGGTAATTAGAAAATGAATATAAAATTTATATCATGAATGTGTGTGTACTATACGAGCTCGTAGCAAGCTAAACACGTGTTCAATGTGTGAAAACCTTTGAGTATTCAACCAACATGGACACGGTAAGTGGTAACCATAACTGTGCCACAATCTTTTAAATACCTTATTAAAATTAGATGCCACACAAATATTGTGCCAACTTGTGAACTATCATTCTAACATGATTATACCAAACAACAAAGGCCAACACCATTCGCCACAATATTATCTAAAGTGTAACGAGAGTAGAGCATGCCCATTGACCTCTAAGTATATGGACATGAAATACCTACGAAAAAAGCCTGCCGTCGGCTACTAAATATATAATAATATATAAGGCTCTCAAAAAAAAGTAGAGTACCGATATCGATACATAATCTATTAGTGACGATTGATAGTTAAGTTTAGGCAAATAGATAAGAATTATTATTTACTTACCGAAACAAATCACAGCTGTTTATCACCTTACTTACTTTGTACTACTCAATTAGCTTACACCTTAATAGGGAAATGTAAGTAAACGACAGAAAGAATATTTGATTATTTTTCGCGAGCACGTTATATTATGTTTATTCCCTATATAAGTTAACTCTTTATATTTATTACAAGATTCATTGTCATTACAAAAAAAAAAATATCAGATTACATTCAAACCACTTTCTTTACTTTTAAGTGAGCACTTGAAAGAATTCTCATTAAGCTACACTGTGATTGATATTTTCAGTGGCAATGGTATATACATTCTTACCTTGTCCAAATATTCTTTTCTGGGAACATAAAATAAAATATCGATAGTACATCGCTATAAAAATTGAACACTAAATATGGATTCTTGGCAAACATGAGAACCGTCATGACGTCACTTTAAATCGACGCCAAAATGAGCATAGACAAAAATGTCGTTATCTCTTTCGGCGTACATAATATCAACATTCATTAAAAGAGACAAAGAGATGTTGTTAAGTTATATGTCGATTCCAACGGTATTTATACAACTAAATTTGCTATAACATTGTTGCACTTCTTTATATATTTCTATTTCTTCTCATGCATGCCCATAAACTAAGACCGGTTCGACTTAAGACGGGTAATACCAGCGCTTAAAGAAATGAAGCTCAATTTTACTAAACTGCTAGAAAACACTAATTTTAGATTAGGTCAGCCAAAAATAAATGACTTGTTAGGTCGTATTTGTCCGGGTCCGGGGTTGCAGGCGATGCGATATCGATGTGATAGCGATGCCATAGCGATGCGACAGCGATGCGACAGCGATGCGATAGCGATGCGACAGCGATGCGATAGCGATGCGACAGCGATGCGATAGCGATGCGATAGCGATGCGACAGCGACGCGATAGCGATGCGATAGCGACGCGATAGCGATGCGATAGCGACGCGATAGCGATGCGATAGCGACGCGATAGCGATGCGATAGCGACGCGATAGCGATGCGATAGCGATGCGATAGCGATGCGATAGCGATGCGATAGCGATGCTATAGCGATGCGATAGCGATGAGCAGCGCCTTGGGCGATATTTTTACAGTCCCCCTAAATGCAATTAATTAATGCTGATAGCCTTTTAGTTATACCTACTTTTGCCAAAATTAAAAGTCCTGGGCGGCATGCCAACCGGGCACTATCCTAACGCTGCCACTTGTTGTCACCAATTACCAATAGTGGCGAATCCACGAATACCAACCAATATTACTAATAATATATTATTAATATTACCAATAAAACACAAAATTATCTAACATCCTCATTTAATACATTCAATAAATTATAATGTCTACCTGAACCTAACTCCAACAGATTAATTAGCTCATTGAACTATTTTTTTCGAAATTTGAATAACGTTTTGCAAAAGAAAAAATTCAATTTCTATGGGGCAGTCTAAACCACGTTCAAAAATTTTATTGAATACCTTTCGAATGGTTATTATGTATTAGTTTCGTTGGCTAAAACCCATAACACAAGCATATAATTTGCTTACTTCGGGGTTAGATTCAATTTGTATAACTTGTCCAGGAACTTAAAAAAAAATACCTATGAAATGGCAAATGTGCATAGGAAACAATGGTTCATACTTTGATACTATAAATATATTACATTAAAATATTCGACTTATGTTCCTCCCCTACAAAACGCCAATTACAGACGTAAGGACCTAAGATATTCAAGTACGGATATTACTCTCAACCGCAAAAATGTGTGATCTTGAGACGTTGTGTTGCATAGCTGCGATGTGACGTGCAATAACAAAATGCGATATAATCCGTTACAAGATCATACTTCATAAAATAAAAGGCATATTGATAAAATATATTGTTCGTATTAAATATGTCTCATCCCTAATGTTACATGTCTGTATTTAAATATGACGTTTTGTCATTGCAAGGGCCAATAAGAAAGCAGTTCCGCGCTTCCCCGCACCTCAGCTATTTGCCAGAATTATTTCAAAGCAAAATTATAAAGAATAGGCCTCTATTGGGATGTATGGTCGCTGCATTTGATAATATCTTTTTTAGCTTTACTCCGAACGGAGTATGATTTTTTAGATAAAGACTGTAAGCTGTGAAATGGATGACGGATGTCATTTTTGTTATACGAGACGTAGTCGGTAACCTCAAATTTGTTTACATAAATTTCAAAATATTGTACTTAAAGTTTTTTAATAAACAAGATATTGCTTACTGTTTTCCGCTACATTTTATGATTTCGTTTAATTTTAGAGAGAATTACTTTTAAATTAATGAAAAATGTTTATTAGTTTTTGATTTTCTGTTATAAATACTGTAATTGAAAGTGATATGGATTTGTGTGAAAATATTTTCGGAAATAAATAAGTAATAATCATTAACATATGACAAACTTATTAATCTAGCTGTTAAGTTTACAGGTTTCAGTTTAAAATGCTGGTATCCATTTCTTTGATTGTAACTGCGATAAAAATATTTTTTATACCGTTGTAGTAAGTACAAAAAATGTTCATTTATATATTAAATATAAATATGGGTTAATAATTTTTTATTCAACATTTGTTTTAGTCACTCTACAGACTTTGAAGTCCACAGAAACTGGCTGGCAATTACAAATAATCTCACATTGGATCAGTGGTACAATGATACCACTTCAAAATGGACATTAGACTATCCACCTTTTTTCGCATGGCTAGAATTTATGCTTTCCAAGGTGGCTAAGTTTTTTGATCCTAATATGTTGAATGTACAGAACATAGATTATGCTTCACCTATGACTGTATTATTTCAAAGATTATCAGTCATACTACTGGATACATTATATATTTATGGAGCAAAAAGGCAAGTATATTACAGTTATTAAATTTAAGGAAATGAAAGAAGATAGTTTAAAACAGTAAACAAATAAACCACTAGAAATTTTAAATTCCCTAGAACTGAGTTGCAGTCATAAAAACTTAAGTTATCAATTGATTATAGAGATAAAAGTTAAAAAAAAACAAGTATGACTACAAAAAGTCAAATACATAATATTAATAATAATAATAAATCATCTTTATTTCACATAAACCTACAAAAGGCACTTGTGATGGGTCTATATAATAATAAATCTACCACCGGATCAAAATGCGGCGGGCTTGTCTTTTTTTTCTTACTTTAAAATACATTACAATAATTTATGGAATAATATGTTACATATTATAAGAGATTGGCATGAGGAGCAATTAATCCCAAGCAGTTTTATCTGCTAAATATTCAGCAAAATAACCCTTTTGATTTAATTTACATTTAACACTTTCTTAAAATTATTTTAAGTTTATAGTAGAACTGTATACATAGGCCCATTAAAGAATGGCTTACTCTGTGGAGAGGAGACACATGCACAGCAAGATTATTTTTATTCCTTGTATTGACACAGTGTATATTACAATTTCTTTTAAATGAACTTGAATTTCAGCAGACATGCATTAAATTTTCAAAGATATACTGGGATGCTAAAGTTAGAATTTTGATTTCTTTAATTTTTCTCTCAGGGAAACTCTTGGGCCTAGGTTATAAATTGCCCTTATGGCTCTCTTTTGTAAAATAAATATAGTATTGACTTCGGCAGAACTCCCCCAGAGAAGAATTCCATACGACATGATGCTGTGAAAATAACTAAAATAAACCATCCTATTTTTTTTTTGAATGACTAACTTGTTGCTAATCTTGCAATTTTTTGCAACTTCACCGAACTTTGTGGGCCGAGTAGAGTGCTCAGCCCGAGACATCATTATTTAGATGGATTGGGCTGTTACCTACAACGCCAGCACCAAGGGCTGTCTCTCGGGAGACCGTACCTCGACTTGGTGCTGCGTTCTGGTTACTGGGTGGATTGATAGAGGAGTATGTGGCTCGTCGCTCGGCGTTAGGCGCCGGGCGCAAGAGAGGTCTTCGTCGCCGAGACCGGCGGCGACGGTGTAGTGTAATGTTAATGTGATGTGAGTTTGTCGTGTTCTGGTTTGGAGTTGGGAGAATTGCGTTTGCCGCGGTTATTGGGTCCGGAGGATCCGATAACACGTGGCGAGCGTTCGCGACCGGTGTGTAGTCACACGCGGATGCTACCGCCGGATTCGGGTGGGCAGCCGTTTTTTCGAGTACGAGCAGTACGAACTTAGCCTTGTTTGTGACGCGCGTAATATGCGGTTCGAACGACATATTTTTGTCTAGAGTGACCCCTAGGTATTTTGTTGAATTTTCCCAGGAGATCGCTCTTCCGAACAGTTTGATGGTGACCGGGCTACGCCTGGGACTTAACCGTTCGGGTGTGAGACCTCGATTAAAGTGCGCCGCTGCACTTTTATCGGGATTCACTTCTATACGCCACTTCCTGAACCAGTCGTCCAGGAGAGTGGCCGCGTTTCTAAGATTGCAGCCTATTTGTTTACCGCGACGGAGGGTTGAATATAGAGCCGTGTTGTCCGCGAAGAGGGCTATGTGGACGCGCGGCGGTCGGGTTACGTCGTTCGTGTAGAGGGTGTATAGTATAGGTGAGAGCACCGAGCCCTGCGGCACTCCCGCCTCTAGGGGCCTACTGCTAGAGAGAGTACCTTCTACACGAAATCTGAATTTGCGATTTGACAAATAGTCTCGTACGATGAGAACTAGTCTGTCTGGCACGCCCATTTTGTAGAGCTTGTAGATCAGGCCGTTGTGCCAGACCTTATCCAACGCCTTGGCCACATCGAAGAATATCGCTCCCGTGTATAAGGGTAGTCGTCTATTCAGGCCGTCTAGTATGTGCTCCGTGAGGCGGTGCACTTGATTTGTACATGAATGAGCTGCCCGGAAACCAAATTGCTCATTCATTTACAAATGTTTCTCGGTTACGACTGTCTTAAGGCGGGCGAAGATAAGACGCTCGTATATTTTACCGAGTGAATTGATGAGACTGATCGGGCGGTAACTACTCGCGAGGTTACGGGGTTTACCCGGTTTATGCATTCCGATGACGGTGGCTTCTTTCCACTCGTCAGGAAAGGCACTGCCTGCTAGTAATACATTGAAGATGTTTACTAGTAGGTATATGAGTGCGGTAGGAAAATATTTAATTATCCTGTTTGAAATACCGTCAGGCCCCGGGGCCTTTCTATTGTCTTTGATTATATCTTTCACTTCGTCGTGGTCGGTGGGGGGTAACGGTTCGCCCTGGGGAGGTTCGGATGCTCTACGCGCTACGTAATTGTCTACGATATTTATATGGTTCGGATCACTCGGCAGAGTGGAAACTGTACACTGCGATTGTACGTTGTCCACTAGGCATTCGGCTTTGTCGGCATCGTCAAACACGGGAGGTAGATTGGGTTTGACGAGGGGAGGTATGTCGACTTTAGGGTCGTTTTTAAGAGTTCTCGCCAGTGGCCAATAGGCCACGTGAGACGGCGAGATCTCGCTGAGAATGTTATCCCAGCGTCCGATCGTGTAATCGGCTACGCGCCGCCTTACTTCTCTCTGTAGAGCACGAAACGAACGCCGGTAGTCGTCTGACGGGAATCTAACGTAACGCCGTTGCGCGGCATTTTTACGCCTAATAAGATTCTTGATGTCACTAGGGAGATCTAATCTATTTTTAAAAACGTCCGGGACTGTACTAGAGGATGACATCTACTACGGTCTGGACGTGTCTAGTTAGCAAACTAGTGGCGGACTTGGCTTCCTCGACTGTGTTTATTAGGTCAGGGATTTGTTCGAGGAGCTCGGATTGTAGAGACTGGATATTTGTGTTGAGTTTTTGCCAGTCTACAACTTGTTTGGTTTTAGTTAATAATAGGGATGGATCGTCAGGCCCTAGTTTGAGCACTACGGGCCTGTTATCGGAGTATAGTTCGTGTAGCACTTCTACAGAGCGTATCTGTAGAGAAACGCCGCGTAGCAGTGCTAGATCTAACGTTCTGGGACTGTGATTGGTAGCGTGATCGTGGTCTATGTGAGGATATCTTGTAGGCTCGGAAGGAGCTACCAGGTTGAGGTCTAGCCTGTCCGTAAGAAAGTCCAATACGATGCCGTTGGGGTTGTTCAGCTGGCATCACCACAGTACATTCTTACAGTTAAGGTCGCCTCCTACGAAAACTGAATCGCCCATGTTGAAGAAGTTTTCTAAATCTCTCTCCAACAGGAGCTTATTGGGGCTGAGGTAGGCTGATGCTAGTATGACGGACCTGTGTCCGGTCATACTCACCTGACATACTGACACCTCTAGGTTCTCCAGCTGCGGAGGATCTCGAGGGGATATCTGTAGGCATCTTTTGTAATAGAGTAGGGTGCCGCCTCCTCGGCCTAATCTATCGTTTCTCACTATATATAGTTCGCGATTTTGGGATCGCGCCTACACGGTTTGAGGAGGGTTTCTTGTACTAGCAGTATGTCTATATTGTTTGTTTTTACAAACTCCCGTACTTCGTTTATTTGCCGAGCTAAGCCGGATGCGTTAAACGACGCTATCGATAGGGAGTACGGTTTCACACGTCCGGGTGGCCTATCCATTTAAGTTTTGGGAGTTGGAGAGTTTCCGGATGGATTTTATCAAGGCCGCATGCCTTGCAATAATAAAGATGTGACGCTCGGGAGGCGTCACTCTGAGTTCCCGGGCGAAGTCCGATACTTCGTCCGGGTCAATGGCGTTAGCCAGCTCCGTGATGAGAGCGAGGTCGGCCTCGAACTCACCGGGAGCGGCTTTAGGAGGTGGAGGGGAGGCCTTAGGGGCCGGGTTGCGGGGGGCATTTGTAGGCTTGGGGGTCGCCTTTTGGGGCGCGGGAGTAGCCTTGGCTACTAGTTTGCTGGCCATGCTTGGGGGCTTGACCCAAGCATTTGCTGGTGGAGGAGGTGGAGGCCCCATGGGTAGCGACAGGAGTGCCGTTATCTCCGAGTGAGATGTCGGCTTTCTCGTCGTCTGTTGAGGAGAGGCCTTAAGGGCTTGGGGTTGCCTATATTGGCGCGCAGGTCGCGAGCGAGGTCCACGTCTGCGTCGCTGCGGAGCCTTGGGACATCCGCGATAGTTCGCAGGATGGCCGGCAGCCTCGCAGTTGACGCAGCAAACGGGCTCGGCCGGAGGGGCCAAGCTTAATTGGACGCGTTTGGGGCGGGTACAGTTTTCTGTACCGTGATCGCCCAGGCACTTGACGCACCTGGGACGCGCGTTGCAGAAACGGGCCGAGTGCCCGAAATTCTGGCAGTTGTGACACTGCCCTGGGACGCCGCTGGAATACGGCTTCTCGACTGATAGGCCGGAGAGGCCGAGAATGCAGGAGATATTGAATATCGCCTTACCTGCATCTGTGTTATCCAGTACGACTAGAACCATGTCGTACTGTCTTTTGCTGCGTGCGTTCTATGTACGTTGCACATGGGGAGGCTTTTATTTAAAAGATCGGCCTCTATTTCAAAGACCGGAAGTTCTTTTGGGAGTCCGCGGATGACTACGCGCAGTTGGCGTTCGTCCGCGAGAGCGTAGGTATGAAAACTTACGCTCCGTTCTCTGAGGAGAGCCGTGAATCGGCGGTGATCGGTAGTCGTCGGGACGACTACTTTAATACCTTCGCTCGTGGATCGAGTTTGGGTGTAGTTGATGTTTTTGGCGTGAAGCGCCCGGGATAGATCATTCCACTTCGTCTTATTATGGATGATAAGCGGAGGGATCTTGGAGCTCGGAGATGTCGCCGTCTCGACGTCGCTCTGGGTGGCTGGGAGGGTGACGGTCGCCTGAGAGGCGGCCGACGCCTGGGACGTCGTTGCCTGAGGGGCAGGGGTGGGGTTTGCCACGGCCTGTATATTGACGGCAGGTGGTGGGCTGGCTGGGGAGTCGTAAACTTGGGAGAGCTCGGGGGGGAATGGCCGCGCGAGTTTTGCGCTTGCGAGAGCGCTTAGACTTCGCGCCTTGTACTTCGGTGAAGCCGTCGTCCGAGGTGGATTCATGAGCCGTGCTCATGTGTTCGTCCGCCAGAGTGGCGTTCGAGTAGTGCGAGGGGGTGGGGGTGGCGTCCCGCGAGGAGCACGAGACGGGGCTACGCGACGGTGCGGGAGATGGAGAACGCGCCGCGCGCACGGGCG
>NJDC01000458.1:11807-25546 GCA_002245475.1 Calephelis virginiensis
TTTCTCAAATAAATATATTTTCTTTCTTTCTTTCATCCCTCATTAGTTATTAGTTCTAAAGGCGATTTATTATTATTATTATTATTTATTAGAATTAGTTCTTTTGGCGATTGTTTTTCAAAAAAAGTAACAATTTAACACGGGTCTTCACTAGGTATATAATTCACATCAAATTTCTATAAAATTGGTCTCGAGATTTAGCCATTAAAGCGTAATAAAAAAAAAAAAAGTATCTTCACGCCCATATCCCCGAAGAGATAGGCAGAGGCACAACCAGGGCACCCACGACTAGCCGAAGACACTAAGTCCCACAATGTGATAGGTGGCAAGCCTATCGCCAACCGGGCACATTTCCAATCCCGGCCAACATTTTTTTTTAAATTAGAAAATTGGAAAAATCCAATTTTCTTTTTGTTGGCCGACCCGGGATTCGAACCCGGGACCTCATGCAGTCAAGTCCAACACCCGGACCGCTAGACCACAGAGGCGATTAAAGCGTAATAGACATACAGATAGACTTTCGCATAGTGTGGATTCCGCCAAAAGTCAACACGTATTACTTGCTAGTATCAAGAAAAAAAAATTCTTCGTACAACAAAAAAAATGGTGTTTTTCTTTGTTTTCCAATCTCATTAAAATGTGTAAATAGTGAACTACATATTTCATTACAGATATGTGTATGAACGCTCTTGACTTTGAACGGTTAGTTAGTAATATTTGAGATAAATATCGTATCATTACTTATGATGAAATAATACTTACGTTACGTAAACGTTAAGTATTTGGGACGTTGACAAACGTTAGGTATGAAAATATATATGGTTTATTTATGCTTGGATATTATTATTATTATACATCTCTGGATTACACAAATTGAATCTGACTCTAATTAAGTATTTTTTTTTTATGATATTGGAAGGCAAACAAGCAGACGGATTTCCTGATGTTAAGAAATTCACGCCGCCTAGAGACACCAAAGGTGGTAATGGTGTGTTTCCAACATGAGGTCGGGATGTCAGGCCTCGAGCAAAAGTAAGTTTACCGGCTACCTTACCCTCCGAACCCGAACACGTCATGACGTTATGGCGGCAGGAATATGTAAGGGCGTGGTACCAATCCAGACGAGTCGCTGCTAAACTCTACCACCTAGTCAGATGTCACGGTGTTAGTGACGGTGAGCCTATGCTCGCCTTTTACGAGCTGCCTGGCAAGGAAAGCAGAAGGTCTATTCTTCAAAGGAACCCGGACCAACACGGGGAGAGTAACCAAAGTAATATAGGTAGGTTAATTTTAATGATGAGTTAAACTGTCAAATTGAAAGCGATACAACCCTAGTAAGATGTTAACTCAGAGTTGAATAGTTAATTCAGGAACGTGCAAGCGGTCCTTACAAGTTAAATGTGACTTTATTGTGTTTTTTGTTATTGCTTATTAATTAAAACTTAGTAATAGCGTGAACAACTATAACACAAACACTTTATTGGTGTTTGAGAGACAAAAATACTTTTATTGAGATTAACTTTAAAACCACTTGTTGGATTTAAAGGGGTATAAAGTTACGGCGTCACGTATCTGCCGACTGAAAGGTAACTAGGAAAAATAACACAGTTTTTTTTTCATACAAAATTAACGGGTGAAATAGCTAGTTTTATTATGAAAAATGGTAACATTCTTTTGCCAAGCAACGCAAAAATATCTGATAATAAATAGTTTGTGTGGGAGTGTAATGATAATGCTTTTCCTTTTTTTTTAAAAGGGTGAATTTTTTTTTGTTTGTCTTAGTAAGGATTTGTTGAATTGGGACCTGTTCCAATGTTCTATATCTTTTACATTTTTATAATGTAGCAGCAATTAGCTTTCTATATTGAAACAAACTAAGATATTAAACCTACCTTATTACCTTATTAAACTTGTGTTATGTTGTCATTTTGTGTTATGTTTCATGTTCTCTTCGGTGAGGTAGAGTAGCCGGATGACTTGCGTGTAAGAATAAATACTCCCGCCACCACCTAGTCGTCGTGCTTAACCTAGACGAAACTCTGCTTCAATCCCCTGACGGAACAATTTTTGGGGACTATGGTTTAAAGCTAGATTAAAACACTAACGTTCCTGGGTTAAATATTTAACTTAAAGTTAGCTTCTAACATAGGACTAATTCAGTACGTATTTGAAAGTTTAACCCGTAATTAAACCTAACAAAGGAACGTGCAAGTGGCCCTTAATGACTTTCAATAACATGTTTCGTATATTTGTCAAATTGTATTTTACAAGGAAGATTATACGACCGACTCCTATGACTGAAGCGACAGCAAGAAATCAAATAGAAACGATATTAGCACTTGATCGGCTAACCTAATAATAAAATTGATATATTGATTTTTGTGAATCATATTAAATAAATTAATTCAAAAATATATTCATATATATTATAACTTATCATACAAACACACTGGGCTTGGAGACGCTTGACATCGCCCTCGGATATCATCCCGAGTGATTTGATCGTGTAATATAAAAGATACTGAATTGCCCCGCCGATCTCGTCGTGAAAAAATACCGTGAAAAAATACCTAATTTCTATTATTTACTAAAAAAATAAACGTGTTTTTAATAAAAAAAATGTTGGACCCTCCATGTTAACGTCAATATGTTCTAATATGGTGCTTCTGGAAATCTATTTATATAAAAGAAATTCGTGCTAGTTATACACTGTTATAAAAATATAGATTAAAATAGGGGGTTCCTCCATCTTGATAAAAAACTTAATAATTTAATAAATACATTTTTCCTAAATTTCATACTAGCAGATTAGCTTTTTCAATGAACAACATTTTCTAAGTCTAACATTACAATATTTATAGCTGTTTAATTTAAAATTGGCTTTTGAGTTAAAATAATGATACGTAGTTGTAAAAGGCACCTTATTCCGTGTAGGTCCTGGCTCCATTAGAGTAAAGCATAGCAGGTGAGCATAGGCTTAGCGTTATCAAGACCGTAACATCTAGCAACCACCGCTTGATATCGTTTACTACTGTTTGGAAACACTGCCTTGACTATTTCTTTAGCCATAGCGTCAGTGTTTGCCGTTGAAGTGTTCCGGCTCGAAGGATAAAGTAGCCGGTAAACTTACTTTTGTTCGTGGTATAACATCCCGGCTGGCAACGCACCATCACCACCTTTGGTGTCTCTAGGCGGCATAAATTTCTTATCAGGAAATCCGTCTGCTTGTTTGCCTTGCAATATCATAAAAAAAATCTGATGGGTATTTTAAATCGATTTAAAAACGTCACATATACATGAAGGCACAATTTTAAGATGATATGAGTACAAAAATAATTTTTTTGTAAGCAATTTAAAACACATTAACATGGTATTTACACGTTTAAGTTTTCTACATGACGAGACCATCTGTTTCCCTTCCAGATAGTTTCAAAGAGTAAAGTAATTGTCTGTAAACAGGGCAGCTCGTATGAAGCGAGCAAAGGTTAAATGGGTTATTACAAATAGGACCACTGGTGAACGAGTACTTAGTAGCACAAATATGCTATATCCTAAACTAGTTGTTACCTGCGGCTGCGCCCACAAATCCTAGTATTGAAATAAATTCTAGTACTTATAGAATAATTCATAATGCAGAAGTTATTTCATAATAATTTGATCAAAATATAAGTGGTTTTGAGTTCTTGATGGTAGAGATGGTTAGAAGCGGACGAATTTCTTGATGTTATAAAATTCACGACGCTTAAAGACACCAAAGGTGGTAATGGTGCGTTGCATACCTGGGCTTGTTAGGCCTCGAGCAAAAATAAGTTAACACGTTAACGGCAAGCACTGACGTTACGGCGACAGGAAGAGGAAAGGCGGTGATACCAATCAGGGTGAGTCACTGCGAAACTCTACCACCTAATCAGATGTCACGGTTTTAGTGACGTAAGCGTAGCCTTTTACGAGCTACCAAATTTTCAAGAAACCTCTTCTTCTTGAAAGTAATTTCGTGGATGTTTAAAAAGTATCTGCTGTCCGAGACTTCGTATAGAACACATTGAAGTCACTTTTCGTGATTATTGAAACTAGTGGTCGCCTATTGGTCGAAATTCGACCATAATAAATTTCAATATCTTGTTGATAAGAACGCCATCTTCATTTCTCAAGACCAACTGCTTTGTTTCAAACTTTTTAGTGCGCCATCTGTGATCTTTTATCGTTATCATCAATATATTTGTTTGTGTGTGTGTGTCAAGTGCACGGTAGTGTGGGTAATGTTTTCAGCAAAATAAATCTTATATGTGGACCCGGGCTATTACTGATACTATAAAAATTAGGTAAAAATCCGTTCAATAATTTATGCATGTAATGTGACCCGACAAACCTACAAACGTTATAAATAACTCTTTTTTTGGGTTATGTATCGTATAGAGTATAGATGATATAACAATGTATGATGATTGTAGCAATAAATGTTATGAATATAATATAACATGTACACACTGATTTACTTTTAATTACAAGAAGAAGTATCTCCCAACTCATATCCTCAAAAAGGTAGACAGAGCCGCAACCAAGGCAACGACGGCTAGATAGGCTTGCCACCTATCACGGTGGCAAGCCTATTGCCAACCGGGCACATATTAAATCCCGGGCAATGTTATTTTTTTTACAAAATTGAAAATATAGATTTTCTAATTCTTCTTGTTGCCCGACCCGGGAATCGAACCCAGGTCCTCAACCTGGTCGTTGAACCGCTAGACCACAGGGGCGATTAGTTTTAATATTTTTTTTATTATAAGCATAGACCAAACCGACTGGAATGCAGGATCGCACAAATATCATAGCGCGGTTTCCTATCCAGAACGCTCGAAGAAGCTGTAAGTGTATAGTACAGTTATTGCTTATTTTGAGGGTGGGTTGGATTTCCAGATCAAGTGGTTTCTGCAAGTTACTGTTCGGGAGAAGCATTGGCTTCTAGTCTTCCTTATTACAATGTTTATAATAAACCCCGGTACATCAAGACCCTGAAATACAGACATATATGGCCGTCACATAAATACCTGTATCCGCCGGGAATCGAACCAAGCCTTGCAGACCAACTTTGGCGTAGAGCGCTCAACCAACGAGGCGGTCTATAGAGTAGGCGGCATATAGATATAAAGACTGTAATTATCTAAAGTAGCAATGGGAATTCTTATCATAGACAGTACTCAGGGTAGTTATATAATATTTATCAAAGAGTTTCCTGATAGTCAGTCGTGTGACACATAGGACTTACTCATAGCTACGATACGGATAGTTTACATTGCCTTATTATTATTATACTTATGTAGATATCAGACTGTTTTGATGAAATTGGAAGACAAACAAGCAGACGGATTTCCTGATGGTAAGAAATTCACGCCGCCTAGACAAAAAAGGTAGCTATGGTGCGTTGCCAACCTGAGGCCGGAATGTAAGGCCTCGAGCAAAAGTAAGTTTACCGACTACCTTACCCTCTAAGCCAGAACACGTCAATGGCAAGCAGTGGGCGTTATGGCAGCTGGAATAGGTAGAGCGCTGGTACCAATCCGCGCGAGTCGTTGCGGATCTCTACCACAGAGTCAGATATCACGGTGTTAGTAACGGTAAGTCTATGCTCGCCTATTACGAGCTGACTGGCAGGAAAGCAGCTGGTCTACAGTTCTGCAAAGGAGCCCGGATAATCACGGGGAAAATACTACGAGGAATAGTCGAACTTTGGACTAATGGTTTAGTTTTATGTAGGGTGCAGTGTTTTTTAATAGAAATTGAATTTTGAAACTTTTTGATAGCCAATCAATTTCGATGGTTCTTTTTAGAAAGAAAGGTCATAAGTCCGAGGTGGATAATATTTCATCAATGATAATGTCATCAAGACAAGGGAAAATTTATGCACTAATTTATTATTTAAAAAGTAGGTAGTAGTAGGATGTTTGCAACAAATATCCACGTATTGCTATCAAAGACGCAAAGCACAGAGGAAAGGCGTAAACGGAGCTTAATATATTTGGGATCTGACTCCTGGTAAGTCCAGTTCATTTAATACGAACAGTCTTCCCTGTTTGTGACGTGCAATAATATTTTTTAGTGGAAAGTTGCAAAATATATGTTTTATTTTGTTTACCTAGGTACTGTGTTACGTGTAGTACCTACCTACTTTAAAAGTCCTAACGTCAATGCTTAGGGTTTATTGAAATGAAATAAAACTGAAATGAAAAAAAATATATGCGGATTATGCGTGTTAATAGGATGCTAGAAAAACATTTAAGTATACCATCATGGAATAACGTTTACCAAATTTTGGTGTGTAAATATTTTGATATTTATGAAAAAAAATGTTTTAATTTTTAAGAAAATCTATGCAGGTACTTTAAAAAGAATCACTCATTGCATCTCACCTGAACTGATGGACCAATTTTGCTTATTATTTTTTCATTGTATTAAGTAAGTTCTTATGAAAAGAAAAATCAAGAAATTGAATGGAAAATGAAAAATGGTAGTTTTTCCATTTTTTCCATCGCCTCTGTGGTCTAACGGTTCAGTTGTTGGACTTGACTGCATGAGGTCCCGAGTTCGAATCCCGGGTCGTGCAACAAAAAGAAAATTGGGTTTTTACAATTTTCTAATAAAAATGTTGCTCGGGATAGGTCACAAAGTATCTTCACGGCCATATCACCGAAGAGGTGCCCTGGTGTGCCTCTGGCACAACCAGGGCACCTACGACTAGCCGAAGACACTCAGTCCCACAGTGTGATAGGTGGCAAGCCTTTCGCCAAACCGGTCACACATCCAATCCCCAGCAACATTTTTATTAGAAAATTAGAAAAACCATATTTTCTTTTTGTTGCTCGACCCGGGAATATAAACCTGGACTTCATGAAGTCAAGTCCAACACCTGGACCGCTACATTACAAAGATGACCACAGAGATATTTTTGTTAAGCGGTATGAAGTTCGATAGGTCGGCTAGTTACTTAATATTGTAACGACTTTAATTAATTATTAAGAAAAAAATTAAAAAAGTAATAAAACTTAACCCTATGTAAGTACTGTTAGCCACCACCGTTGCCAAACTTAGCCAGTCAGGAGAATAAACGGTAAAACAAACTCCCCTGCAAGCAGTATCAGTTTTACCAGATCATGACTTTAACAAGTTTTAATAAGTCTGAATTATTCCAACCAAACCTTACATTTACCAACTTGTAAGATTTACTAGTAAGCACTGAGGTGAATAAGTACCTACACAAAAATAATCACAAGTAAAAAATATCTACAAAACTAACTGTAGCAGTATAATGTTATTTATTTCTCACACAGGTCCAGAATAACCTATGCTATTATTAACCTAGGTCAGCATATGTATAGAAATCGGTTCATACACGGTGCTCTTGCCATTTGTCTTGCTCGGTTCAGAATTTATGGAAAAACTGCCGTCATTTTATGTAATAGTCAAGTTCCATGCTTTAGGATAGCCGGTAGATTTTCATATAATATAGCCTTAAATGCCAAAACACATGTGATAGTAGTGTTCATAGGGATACTTTAGGTATGTAGTGTATGTTGTTGATGTTGCGTGTGTTGTGGTCATCTCCTACCATTTAGTGAGTCGCTTACTTGTTTGCTATACAGTAAAAATTCGGAGGATAAGTCAACCGGTAAACTTACTTTTGCTAGAGGCCTAACATCCCGGCCTAAGGCTGGCAACGCACCGTTACCATATTTAGTATCTGTAGGCGGCGTGGGTTTGCCTTCCAATATCATAAGAATAATTAAATATAAGTTTATAATAATGGGATTAAGGATATTTTGCTTAGACGATATACAACGTACTACGAGCAATATTTTTATTACAAATACACATATCCAAAAAGTCCAAGCAACAATCACGTAATCCAATGAAAACATTTATTTTAATTTATATTTTGTTTGAAATGTTGGTAAGTACTAGTATGTAAATTTTTTATTCTAGTTTACTTACTGGTTGTGCAGTTAGGATTTTCTTTTGATTTTGTTTTTTCTGTCGTAGTCTGTGTCTTTTGGGTAGAATAGACCATCTGCTTTCTCGCCAGGCAGCTCGTAAGTGTCGAACAATGGTTACAAGTCTTTACCAACAAGGCCACTGCCACTTATTCACCGCCTTACCTCAGTATAAGTATATTTACACTGAGGGCTTACCTAGTCAGGAGACTAGGATAGTCGATAGATACGTTAGGCATATTTGGCCGTATAACTCGACCATAAGATAGCGATGCGAGTTTTGGCGCCATCGTGAATGAAGATGGTCGTAATTTTTTCATAATTTTTGAATTTCGTGTTTATATTGAGTGAAATTAGTTAATTTAGGTGGGAATTAGATTAATTTTGTGCAGTGAAAGTGCACAAATGAAGTAATCATGAAGAAATTAGTGTATCGTGTATTTCGTCGCTGCCGCCAAATCTCAATAGACGAGCTTGAGTAACAAAGTCACCGTTTTACTCAAGACCCAGACATGACTTACTGACGACTTATGACTGATGACTAATTACAATTGATTAAAATTGAATTCAAATTTGATGCAAATTTCTATTTAAGTAATGGCAAAATACTAACGTGAAGGCCAATACCTAAAGAAAGAAAGAGAAAGAAAGATAGCGATGCACCTACCTACAACATATGTTGTCTATAGGCCACAGCTACCAAATATCATCAGGAGTGAAGTGGGCTTGTTCGATGTGTTGTCACTTAAAAAATGATTAAAACATCATTTAAATTACAACTTGAGGTTGTCTAGTAGAGATTGTTCCAAAGTGAAGTGTACACACAGGCGGACTTAACGCTTTGATCTTATGTTAAATATTATTTTGTAAGTGCAACAGTTTACAGTGACTAATATTGTAAGGTTTGGTACATAACACAGTTATTCCTTAATTCTGGTACCTGAACAAGTGCTGGCAGAGTAGGTAAAACTAATATTACTGACGCATCTGAAGGTGGCTTTCATCAGCGGCGTGTCTGCTCATTTTTTGTTACGCGAAGACTGTAAAATGAACCATTCCTTAACACAAACATTGTGTCACGTTTAAATTTATAAATTCCTAATCAAAAGTTAAATTGGAAACAGTCGACCCTTACTCCATCCCTAATCAAACATTTCTCAACACCGTCTGGCTGTAGGCTTCACATCAAACTGTCCACAATGTATTAAGGGTATGTAATATAGAAATAGTTGGGCACTAAAATTAAGGCACAATACACACTCGTCGTTTTTGTACTCGTTGCTTTTTGTAACTACATCGGCACTACTAACTTTTCTCAACTTCTCGTATCTAATAATTTGAGCGCCTAAGCAGAAATATGTGGGTAAAAAACAGCCAATTAATATATTAGAACACCTAAATGTAAGACTTCAAAAAATCTGTACAAGCCACAAAATTAATGGATCTGTTTTTTCATAGCACATTTCTAGTCAAAACATGTTGATGTCATGAAATAGTGTTCAAACAGTCTTTCATATTTAGAGCGTGGAGTACAAAAGTAATAAAAATGCTAATAAAGTCAATACACACCAAGTAAGACCAATTAAAGCGGCGAGCTAGATTTTCACGATTGGACACTAAAGTGTCCGTTACGCGTTATAGTTTTGCTGAATATTTTCCATGAATTATTATAGATTACGTTCAATAACTTATGTATCTATAGCGCTTTTGGGATGAAAATTTGGTCATCTTAGTACCAGTAGAAGAGATATACAAAGTTTGCAAAGCAATATTTATGAAGACATGTCATAGTAAGGGCTGTGTCAAATTTTCCAGTCACTAAATTGACTGACTAGAGTGTAACTGAGATTTGCATGAAGTAGATATCATTACGTTGGTAATCCAACATTCAGCGACCGTGGAAAAACTGACACCAAAATCTACCGTATATACTAACGTAAGTTAAAATAATAGACGTGAACGAAAAAGTGAAAAATAAAGTTCTTATTCAAACAAATAGCTAGCCCTTATTCAAATACGTGAGCATAACCCTATTCTTATTAAACCAACATTTCGAAACCCTTTTTAGGCTTTGAGCTTTTACCAAAGTGCTTGCAAAGGACTGAGGGTATTGAATATAGAAAAAATGGAAATGAAATGTAGTGGATACAATTTGCGCAATAAGTGTGGTACCTAAGAAATTACAAACTTCTTACGTGCATATTATAAGGTAACGTATTGCAGTGGGCAAATGTTTTATTTATTTCGTTAAAATTAATGTCCAATAGTGCACAAAAGTATTTAATTTTACAAAGTATCTTCACGCCCATATCCCCGAAGAGGTAGGCAGAGGCACAGCCAGGGCACCCACGACTAGCCGAAGATACTAAGTCCCACAGTGTGATAGGTGGCAAGCCTATCGCCAACCGTACAAATTGCCTATCCCGAGCAACATTTTTTTATTAGAAAATTGGAAAAACCCAATTTTTTTTGTTGGCAGATTCGGAATTCGAACCCGGGACCTCATGCAGTCAATTCCAACAACTGAACCGCTAGACCACAGGGGCGATGTTACATGATGCTTATGATGTTACATGTAGATTTCTACCTGTGTTGAACCTAACTTATTTTGAAAGTAATCCCAATTTTTTCTTAATAAACCCCGGCAAACCCTTTACCTAATTAATACAGTATTACACTAGTTTTGTTATATAATAATTTGAAAAACTTTTTAAAATAAAGATATACTATTAAATACAATTTAATATTTTTCTTTGTCTTCTCATTTTGTTATTCTTTCTTTCTTTAGGTTTTGGCCTACACGTTGGTATTTTGCCATTAGTCAAGTAGAAATTTGCATCAAATTTTTCATCAATTTTAATCAATTATAATTAGTCATTAATCATAAGTCGTCAGTAAGTCATGTCAGGCTCCTGGGTAACGCGGTGGCCTCATTACTCAAGCTCATGTAATGAGATTTGGCGGCAACGAGGAAATACACGATACGCTAATTTCTTCATGAGCATTTTTTTTGTGCACTTCCACTGAACAAAATTGTACAAAATGCCACCAAAATTGACTAATTTTACTCAATATCAACCCGAAATTCAATAATTATGAAAACACTTCGATCATCTTGTCTCTCGACGCCAAAACTCCATTTTGTTATTCAGACATTACTCTTTTTATGTTTTTAAATTTTGAAATGTTTTTTTATTTTTAAATATTTTTCTTCTAACTACAGCCAGTAGCATTTGCATTGTCATGCAAGCTCTAAAAGTTATGATGCCACTGACAGACACACATAAAAACACAGAGAACTTCAAACGTGCAACTCATTTTTACGTCCGGGATTAAAATATAGCTTAACAGAAAAAATATTTAACTAACTGTTGCATCCGGTGTTGCCTGCGTAGTTAATGGTGCCACAGGAATATTTTGTCAGGACAAAAACTATCCAATATTATCCTCCATGTGTGTGTCAAATTTCACGTAAATTGTTAAGGCAGTTTTTGCGTGAAGGAGTAACAAACAAACAAACATACAAACTTTCACATTTATAATATTAGTAGCATTTGTAATTATGACATATACATGTAACACTTAGTACCTATTTAATTTTTAAAATCGCCTCTTTGGTTCAGTGGTCAGGTATTGGCGTTGTTTGAATGAAATTTCGGGTTCTTTAATTTTCTGATGAGGAAAAAAGGCGGCCCGAGAATCGCCACTTATTACAGTGCGGGACTAGAAGGTGCTTCCAACTAGTAATAGGAGCTGTGGTTTTACATCTGCCTACCTCTTCGGAGATACGCTCACAAAGATATTTACCTACGATTAAAATTTTAAATAACATATGCCACACAATATTTTACCAAGTAAATAAAATTTGTTTTCCTATTTTTTTTTACAAGCCATGTTATTATTTTAAATGACATTGTAGTATTGTTAAGGCTCAATACACACGGAGCGAAAGACGTAGCAAGTCAGATATGTTCCCAAAGAGATATGAGCCTAGTTGTTTAAAAGGTTCTTTGATCTAAGGTTCTCAAAGCTAGATAACAAGGTACCAACACTCAACCCTCATCCCTTAACCCTTAAGCTAACTAAGCATTGTTTGACTACGTCGAGACTTAAACTTCAAGTCCTAATCCTAAACTGTCTAAGAACCTAAAAGGTCACGGAATAATTTAAATGATAACAACTGCTATTTGTTGCAAATATATTTACACGAAATACTTGTTAAATATTTATTTTAATATATATATATCTTGCGTTCGTATGTTTGTCACTGAACCCCTCCTAGACGACTAGAGCGATTTTGATGAACTTTTTTGTGTGTGTTCAAGGGGTTTTAATAATGTTTTTTTATTAATAGTTTTTTTAATAATACTCGTAAGTAGTTGTTGATTTTGGAATGTTTCACATTGGATCCGACAAACTGCGCTACTATCGGACCATCAAATAAGTGATAGCTGTTAATGTCAAGCGATACGAAGTTTGCCGGGTCGGCTAGTATACTTGTATATTTATCGTGCCGTGTTTAGCTAACACGATGTCAATGCTCCTCATTGCCCTGTTTCGTGTTGAAGGCTAGGATTACCGGTAGACTGACACATGTGTTCTAAAATTAAGTCCTAGAACCTTGAGGGCAGTTTAGTTTCTTCATAATAGTCCATGGGGGTAGTTCCAGTTGTTGCATAACTGTTTTACCCGCGTTTTACATGAATGGTCGCATAAGTAATAGAACAGCTGATTAATTGCGTCTCTGCCTCCCCCTTGAAAAAGAGAAAAAAAGGGACAGATCCAAAAAACGATAGTTCCCGTCCTTCATTTCATAATAAGTAGTACAGGGAAAACCACGTAATCTTGGGGTTACATAAAAACATAAACAACAGCATCTTATTTAATATTCGTAATGAATT
This sequence comes from Calephelis virginiensis, assembly GCA_002245475.1. Taxonomy (NCBI): domain Eukaryota; kingdom Metazoa; phylum Arthropoda; class Insecta; order Lepidoptera; family Riodinidae; genus Calephelis; species Calephelis virginiensis. The sequence goes on from NJDC01000458.1 coordinate 24,694, forward strand.
ACATTAAATAAACAAACAAACAGAAATCACCATATTGTTTGCATCCTTCAGTTAACACAAATATTTCCACTTGCAACGTCACAAACATGTTTATAGTTAATACGAATGCGTATTCCAGTATGTGTAATATTATGATATGATATCTAATTGAATTATATCCGGCTAACCGTTCAAAGTCAAGAGCGTTAATGTACTTGCGTAATAAATAATTCAGTTAACTATTTACTATTTTTAATGGATTCCAAAAATGAGGGTGTTCTCAATTTGTCTTTGTGTTTTTTATAGTTTCCTACTCAACAACCCACTCCGTTAGTATATCCTACTAATACTATAAATGCAAAAGTTTGTATGTTTGTTTGTTACTCCTTCACGCAAAAACTGCAAACCGATTTTCATGAAATTTGGCACACACATAGAGGGTAACTTGGGTTAACATATAACATAATTTCATCTCGAAAAAATGTTCCTGTGAAACTGTTAACCGCGCAGGCAATAGCTAGTATAATAAATGACATTACATGATTCTTTTTCACACAGGTCATTATGCAGAGCTGGACTTACATACCTAGATTTTTCATGGTATTGGAAGGCAAACAAGCTGACGGATATTCTGATCGTAAGATATTTATGCCGCCTAGAGACACCAACGGTGGTAATGGTGCCGGGATGTCAGGCCTCGAGCAAGAGTAAGAATACCGGCTACCTTATCCTTCCAATGGGAACACGTCAACGGCAAGCACTGGCGTTATGGCGGCAGGAATAGATAAGGCGGTGGTGCCGATATTGGCCATTCGAATTCTTTTATTTATATTTATTACGTAATAATGAAATTGGAAGGGTTTTTTGCAGTTTG
>NJDC01000458.1:27194-50825 GCA_002245475.1 Calephelis virginiensis
CTATTTACTATTTTTAATGGATTCCAAAATGAGGGTGTTCTCAATTTGTCTTTATGTTTTTTATAGTTTCCTACTCAACTACCCACTCCGTTAGTATATCCTACTAATTCTATTAATGCAAAAGTTTGTATGTTTGTTTGTTACTCCTTCACGCAAAACTGCACAACTGATTTTCATGAAATTTGGCACACACATAGAGGGTAACTTGGGTTAACATATAACATAATTTCATCTGGAAAAAATGTTCCTGTGAAACTGCTAACCGCGTAGGCAATAGCTAGTATAATAAATGACATTACATGATTCTTTTTGACACAGGTCATTATGCAGAGCTGGTCTTATATACCTAGATTTTTCATGGTATTGGAAGGCAAACAAGCTGATGGATATTCTTATGGTAAGATATTTATGCCGCCTAGAGACACCAACGGTGGTAATGGTGCCGGGATGTCAGGCCTCGAGCAAGTGTAAGAATACCGGCTACCTTATCCTTCCAATGGGAACACGTCAACGGCAAGCACTGGCGTTATGGCGGCAGGAATAGATAAGGCGGTGGTGCCGATCTTGGCTAGTCGAATTCTTTTATTTATATTTATTACGTAATAATGAAATTGGAAGGGTTTTTGCAGTTTGGTGTGATTGTTGAATAGGAAATACAACAAACAATTTCACGCCTCTGTAACATATTTACTTGTAATATGTACATCCTACTAACCTTGTAAATATCTTCATGTTTTTGACTCATTTTAATATGGGGTTCCTTATGATTGTTATTAATTTTACTCTTATTTTTCCATATTTGTGGGTTCATAATCCTTTTAAATCACAGAAATATACTAAAATTTACGTTTTTTGACATCTTTAATGAAACTAATGATTACTTTGAAGATGTCAAATACATTTCTTTGTTTAGGAAAAGAGGACGTCCGGAATTCACAATTTAAATCAAGGGAAGGGGAAGGGATGAAGGTTGATTAAAAATTGACGATAACTAAACGTCCTCTTTTCCATAAAAAAGAAATATTTTTTAGTAGGATGTACATATTACAAGTACATGTTACACCACCCACTACCTGGGACCATAGCAGCGCATATAAACTTCAAAGATGTTTATGGAGAATTGTCAACCTGTAGCCCTACATTTGAAGCCTTTAAAGCAGATCGTAATATATTGCAAGATAAGTAGTAAGAAGATTAAGTAAGAAGTAGTAGTGGTAAGATAGTAATCATTGACGTCAAGGCGGTCTGAATATACTATAAGTAAACTAAATTTTCGATAATTTCTTTGCTTATTGTAAGAATCTCGGTGAGATGTTCTAGAACTATCTAGTCTTTCTTGATTAGTATCTTCAAAGTATCTTCATGCCCATATCCCCGCCGCCCATATGTCTAAAATTGTGTTTATTAATAAATAATCATGTAATCTCAAAACAAACAAAAAACAGTGTGTAAATAGTAATTGTGAATAATTAATTAAAAACATATTAAAATATTTGCACACCACAAGTTGGTAGAATATGTAGGAAGGCTTAAATAATTTTGTAACATCTTTGTAACACTCATATTCCGCAAATAAATATTTTTCTTTTCTTTTTCTTTTTCTTCTTTTCCCGAAGAGGGAGGCAGAGGTACAACCAAGGCACCCACGACTAGCCGAAGACACTAAGTCCCACAATGTGATAGGTGGCAAGCCTATCGCCAACCGGGCACATTTCCAATCCCGACCAACATTTTTTTTAAATTAGAAAATTGGAAAAATCCAATTTTCTTTTTGTTGGCCGACCCGGGATTCGAACCCAGGACCTCATGCAGTCAAGTCCAACACCCGGACCGCTAGACCACAGAGGCGATTATCTTTCTTGATTATCAACTGAAAACCGATTCTATTAGAGTTCAGTGACATTTGGGTACGTATTTCCAAGTTTATTATTTAGTAATCTAGGATTTGTTTTGATTTAAGAGCGAAGGTTATCAGTGGCTTAGAACTGGGGATTTGTTGACTACATCGTGGTTTCGTTTTCTTTCCGAACACAAGATTTAAACTCTGTGTAATACTGTTTTACCCGTGTTGGTTCGGATAACCCGTATTGGATAGGTCGTTTGCCTCGCGAAGAAAGATACGATTTTAGGCTAAATAGGTCATCACCAACAAGTCCACAGGTGGCAGAGTGTTATGTAGCAACTTGGCTAGGTAGGGATCCACCGCCTTTTATATTTCTGTACAATTCTCAAGTTAAAATTTTTAACGTGAGGTCTGGCACTCGACACTCTCTGTCTGTCCCGTAAGGGACGTGGCGTGAAGATATGTAATGTAATTTTTTTAATGGCTTTGACAAAACCTATCTGCACTGTTAAAACCATTTAGCTTTCAAGTTATGCATAAGAACACTTAGAACCTTCCAAGAATAGAGCGGATTTATTTCTGAAAGGTAGACATTAAATCTGTGATTCTCCTGGTGGACATCATCATCTGTGGTCTCCAGTTATCACTTGCCATTAGTTGATACACTTGCCCGTTGCCTCCTCTTCTATAAAATGATCTCTGCGGGAAAAACGAGGAGAAAATGCCGTGGGTAACAGCTGGTATATTGTAAAATTAATTCTAAAATTCTTATAATAAAATATGTGTTGTCAGTGTGTATATATAGCCAGTAATGAAACTGGCTGGTTAATGCTGGGGCTGAAATTAAAATAGTTAATTTGGGACCGACTAATTACTGTCCGCTGCTTTGCCTCGTTTGGAAATTATTCAGAACTCTCACGCGAACCTCAATTTCGAAACTATCATGAGATTTTTAAAGTAAAAACTTCTTTAGTGGCGGCGTTGCGCACTTTTTTGGAATAGTAAAAACTTCTAAACTCGCGTCAGGACACGTAAGCTAATTCGTAAGATAAAAACTCGTAAGACGGCGCAGGGCGCTTGCGTAAATGTTCGTGTTGTCCTGTTTGTGTACGATAGCGCAATAAATGAATATTGTATTCTACCACATAAATGATAGTACTTTCACACTGACAATTCAAACAATTCGTGCAAAATTATTCCCTAACCTTTTGTCCTAGGACTGGATCTCTACCATCTTGGTAGAGATCTTGCACTGCACTTTGTTACCAATTGTGAATTATTCTTATGAGGTGCCAGGTAGTGAGGCAGTCGGTCTATTCTACACAGGAAGCCTGAACCACCAGAAAATTACAACTTACAATATCATTGATTAAGTATATCATTTTTAACAAGCAACGTTATACCTACTAATGTGCATTTTACATCTGTGAAAAGTGAAATATCGCATTGGAATAATAGTAGGAGAGCTCAGGATGGTAAACATGTATTAACTTAAGTGTAAAGGGGACATATTCGATTTTGTCGATTACAAGGTGAATAATAAAAAAGGTAATTAGGAGTTTATATTTTCGGCTGTGGGGGAAGCGTAGAAAAGCTAAAAGAATTGCAGTCACTTGATCATACGCGAACTTATTTGATATTAATACGTATTGTACAGTCGTAGTTTATCTCTAATGACAGAAATATATTAATCATAGAAATCGCTAAAACGTGCATGATTTGTTTTATAAAAGTATCTGAACCTCCTACTCTAGATGCAAAACCTCACCGTACATTAATCTGACATGCCCGAGTATGTTTTTAAGCCAAAAAAATTAGGTTACAGCTAGATTTGCTACATAATTTTGGTGTTTTGCCATGGTACAAGGTTTCCCCATATCATAATTTGATGCGTTTGAATAAGTGACCAAATTCCCTCTTTGGCTTCCCTAACATAAGTATAGAATTATTTATTGTTAACTAAACATGAGCACACGCCGGACGATCTTTGGCCTGATGAAATTAAAGTATGTTATGTGCTCATTTGTCATATCACTGCGAGTATTCCGATTTTATTTATTTATTTAAACATTGAAATATATATTATCGCTTTAGTGATACAAGTTTTATTAGCTTAAAAATGATGCAACGTGCCCTCATTTTAAGTTACTGTGTACTTTTGTTGCCGTAAACTTGAATATAAATACTGAGATAAACGGGACCTGAATGGATGTAGGTACCCAGGGAGAGCAAGGTTGACATTTCACGATCAGATCACTCCGATATTATCCGAGGGTGGTGTCAAGAGTCTCCGAAACAGGCGTGTTTGTATGAAAAGGGTAATAAATGTGAAGGAAGCCAGACAGGTTTGTCAGGATCGTGAGGTCTGGCAGTCGATACTCTCTGCCTATCCCTGTAAGGGACTTGGCGTGAAGATATGTATGTGTGTATGTATAAACGAGATCTTACTCTAAAAATTAGCAAATTATATACTTTTACTATGGATGTTAGTCAATTAATACATAGAAATACTAATACATAGAAATACTTAAATAGAGATACCAGAAAAAATTTCATAAACACCCAGACCCGGATAAACAGACATCTAGACGTTCATTATACAAATGTCTGCCCCCGTCGGGTATTGCGCTTCGAGGTTAGTCTGTGGCGTTAGGTAGGTCTTTTAGCCAACGAGGCGGTCAAACAATTATATAAGCTTTTATTTAGTTTCACTTGAGCCGATGTTTGTTAACTTGAAATTAGCATTGCCGTTAACGATTGAGCTGACATCTTCGTGCATGGGTAAATTGAGCGACTATGCAAAGTTGTTATGTCATGAAGCTGATCAGATGGAGGAACTCTTAAAATTCTTAACATTATCCCTTTCATAATAGTACTTCTCAATGTTCCAGGTGGAGCAAAATTGTGAAAAGTGGTGTGTAGCAACCTAGCCGGGTAGTAGCTTTACCTTCTTCTGTCGTTATGACGTCAGTATTTATCATTGGTGGATAACCCCTAACTGCAAAAACTTTGACCTAAGCAAATAGATCTCACCCAAGTTTTCCTTGAAAAAAATGGATAATCTGTTAAATAGCAGCAATTGAATTAATTTCTTAAAATCTGTCTATTGCCCTGAAGTCGTTGTAAGTATTTTTCCCGTTTGAAGTGCATCAAAATCCTTGAGATACTATCAAGAGATTGAAGAAAAATTCTCTCTAAGGTGATTCTATTGGGTTTCATAATTACATTAGTCTAGAAGTCCTGCACAAGCAGTGAAAATTGAAAAAAAAAACGATTTCACAACACGAATATTTCACTTAACTATAAATATGCATTAAGAATAAGTTTGAAAACCGATTTCGAAGCTGAGCATTTTAGGGCTATATCACTTGATTTCAAAGAAACAAATGATTATCAAAATGGTTCCATCCAGTTAAAAATTTCTGAGGTAAGTATAATATCTATTGACAAATTATACCATTTGTTATAACCACAAAGTAAACGAATAATGTTTATACATTGAAATAGAAATATTATATTAACCAAAAGATATTTAACTAACACCCAATTAATATTCCTCGCAACATACAGTCTAATTAAAAACCCCACGCTTTTTAAGAAGTTAGTTGAAGATTTAGCTTTGAAAACATCCGTATCTTGTTTCTATGTGATTTATTTGAGTACGTAATAACACTAAGTGCTTGAATGTATTTTCTGAACAAATCTTTATAGATAAACTTCAGGTGAGAATTTCCCATTTTAAGTGCAATTGTTTATGAAATAGCAACACCGGATATGGACACTATGCTTAGGGGGTAAGATTACATTTTCTTTGACAAATTGCATACTTTCAATAGAATCTATATTTAAATCAAAACAATTTACAATAGTTTCAATAATGGAAAGTCCTAGTTTAGTTCTAGGAAGTGTTTTCTGTTTATGTTTGGACACATGACGTTACTTTTTTGATAAAAACGCAAATAACACATTAACTTTACACTTTTTATAATTTTAAGAAGAGTATTTTACTATAGATATGGATCAAATATGAATATCCAAAGAATACAAGATGAAGGTTAAGAATATTTCCAAATAACATTTTTGAAGTGAAAACCTCTTTAGTATAAACTTCTACACTCGCGTCAGGTCACGTGGATCACGAAAATTCGTTAGACGGCGCAAGGCACTTGCATTCCAAAATTAAAAAATGCACAACGTTAACATCCAAATTTTCACTTCTGCCGGCACTCCCGGAGTGCAACCCGTCGTTTTTTTTTATTAAGGCTGCCTTTTTTTATTACTGTTATGCTTGTTGATTTCGCTGGTGTTGCCCCAGGTCTCCTATAAGTAGGTCTATTGTGGCAGGTTGTGGTTGCTATTCTCAAGCTGCCAGACAGATTGCTAGTGTCTATAATTTGACGTGTGACGTGTCTATAATTAATCGCCTCTGTGGTCTAGCGGTCCGGGTGTTGGACTTGACTGCACGAGGTCCCGGGTTCGAATCCCGGGTCGGCCAACAAAAAGAGAATTGGATTTTTTCAATTTTCTAATTAAAAAATGTTAGTCGGGATTGGAAATGTGCCTGGTTGGCGATAGGCTTGCCACCTATCACATTTTGGGACTTAGTGTCTTCGGCTAGTCGTGGGTACCCTGGTTGTGCCTCTGCCTACCTCTTTGCGGATATGGGCGTGAAGATACTTATAATTTGACGTGAGTTTTCGAAAGGTAGGTCTTGATTCTAAAATGGTCTCATATAAATAACATCCGTTGACTGGTTTTTGAGTTACACTGAATAATGTATAACTCTGTAACCACTTGTTTGATCTTAATAAAATGTAAATTAGAATTACTCGTATTATATCCATTTTTAAGAGCTTAAAGGAACAATAATAACAAGCAGACGGATTCCCGTTTTCAAGTGTAGAGTAGCCGGTACACTTTTTTACAAAATTAGTTTAACACTGCCTTAGGTTGACAATGCAGTATTATTTATTAACACATATAGTAAAAGTTATACTTTTCATCGTCGGCACTTGGTGGAATTCTACTGAATACACATTTTTTTTAATATCACTTGAATGTTTTTACAGCATCATCAAACTTTACAACTAAATATAAATATATCTATTTCACTATTAATACAACACCATAAAGTATTAAATAAAGTGTTACTTAAAATGTATATACAATGGAATACTACTAAGTATCGAGGATGAAAAGTATAAATTCTACTAATAGTGTTAGTACTAAGTTGTTAATTTGTAGGTCTATTATTTATTAGTATTATGAGTTGGAAACTCGTAATGACGAGCATTTTGATAGTGTAGCGATAGGAATTGGTTAATTAGTCGTAAAGTTTACCTAATCGTGGTCACGGTATTGGTGAAAAAAACAGCAAATATTTGTTTCTGTTTGTCGGTAGAAGAGATATCCTACATTCCAAAAACGGAGGAGCTTCCCAATTCGACTGTTATAAGTTTTGTATGTTTTTACGCGATTACTCATCCAATAGCTAAGACAAGAAGCAACTTCATTCTATCAAAGAATATTCTAAAAACCATACAATCTTGATATTAATCACTTTCTCTACAAATAATGGAAGGCCAAATCAGATAGTTAATCAAGTTGCCCACTCGAGACAGATCTCAAGAGCTAAGATAACACTATCAAGCACTAATGAGATATGTCAAGTTCAAGAACTAGTTTAACATATACATAGATAATAATATTGTAAGCCAATACACGTCATGCATGCATATAATATGTTGTTTGTGTATGTTGTTTTGGTATTGCGTTCTAGTTTTTGATTTTACAACGCACTTGTACTTTTTAAATATTTTACAAGATAGCTTACAAGCAAGTGGTTCTCCTAAAGATAAGAGACCGACCTATAAACACCGTCGATGTTATAGATGTGTTGCTGAACTGTGGCTAGGGTGTTAGACCTAAAGTGCAACCACTTTTACTTCCGAATCCAGCAGTGAGCCATAATAGTAGGTGGTAGCCGAATACACTAAGTCCCACAATGTGATAGGTGGTATCAGATATAAGGCACATCTCTAATGCCAAACAACATTTTTTTTTGATAAAAAATTGGAATAACCACCTTTTCTTTTTAATGCCCGACACAGGGATCAAACCCGAGACCTCATGAAGTCAAGCTCATCACCTGGATTGCTAGAAAACCTAGGTTATGATGATACTTTACATTATTTATGAAAAAGGGAAAGAAGCAACAAAAACTCAAACTTTATTAAATAAATCATTAAAGTTATTTGTGAAACATACATGCATATCTGATACATAACGCTAGGACACTGTGCGATGTCATAAATTTTTTTCACCCTCTAAAAAGTAGCCTGAAAGTTCAGATATGACTTCTTTTCGATAATAAATTTACTCGAAACCAGTGACACCATTTTTAATGTAATGGCCATAATGTTGTAAATTTTTAATGTCACGTTTCTTAGATTTACTAACAAATTGATTAGATACTACTCCTTATTCAGAAATCTAACTTTCAAAGAGTCAAAACCCAAAATTAAACCCATGATGGCTGATGCGATAATAAAGACATAAAAAAATTAAATAACTAAATTATTTTATAGTACTAAAACTGCAAAAACCCGTCTTCGACTTCAATATTATAACATGTAAGTGTAGAAAAGTTATGCATTTTGCTCTGGTTCCTTGGGAAATGGGAATTAATTATTATCAAATGCAGACTTGGTAGCAATGTAAGTATACGTAGCAACTTTAGAAGTACTCTATAAAAATAAAAAAAGCAATTTTTAAAATCGTTTCAGAAATTATTTAGAAGTCGATTAAAATACATGAAAAAATAAAGGAGACAAACGTATAACCTCTTCCTTCTCTAAAGTCGGTAATAAATAGGTTTGAGTTTAAAAATGGCTTTCCAAAAACTACAAACATTTTTTTTTAAATTAAAGTCTTAAATTATGTGGTGAAAGTTTTATTAGTTAACCCGCGAGCGTCTCAGAATATAACCGATTTGTATACAAACTTTCACCTTCCAATGTCCATAATAGTCATGAAATATTTAAAAAAATATATTTTTTGAACTCATTTGTTAAGCTACATGCACGTCAAATGTCATCAAAATCGGTAGAGCGATTTATCCGTGAAAGCGTGATAGACAGACAGACGGATTGCGCATTCACAATATTAGTATGGGAGTATGGATTTCATGTAATGGGTTTTTTATTGGCTCAAATGGTTACAGCGTCTCTATTAAGTTATTTTTTTCCTTTACCTCACATATTATGGGGTTATAAAGGATCTTACTTTCATTCATGGGCATGAAACACATAACACTTGCCTGCAGCCGGGTGATAACTTACTTAATGATGTAGCTTGTGTGTTTAGTACTCGAATGTAGGTCAATCGGACTATTAACCTCTTACGTATATGGCATTGTGCGACAAATCCTTCGGTTTTTAAGTCCATGAAACTCAGACCCCGCCAAATTACATATATACAGCTATAGTATATCCCTATCGATCTTAAATTCTTTTGTGAAAGTACGTTATTTTTAGTTTTTGAAGTGAGTATACTCTGGTATAGTATAATATTGAACTTAGTTTTAAGGAAAGAAAAATTTTAATTATAAGATTAATTTTCAGCCGATTCCAAGGAAGAGGTTATTAATTAAAATGTATGTATGTGTTTTGTTTTTTTATATGTTTGTATCGCGTTTGTTCAGCCAATAATGAACAGATTTTGATTTCCTCTTGTTAAAAAAATAAATTAAATTTTTTGTCTTTATAAGAAGCAAAGAAGCTCTCCTGATGAAAAGTAATCACCGCTGCCTAGGTACACCCGTAACACCAGCAGTATCACAGATGCGTTGCCGACCTTTAAGAAAAGTAAATATTGTTTTTGCATGAATGATAATGCATGATTTTTTTATACTCGTTCTAAGTACTTAAAGCGATTTCTTACCTCGATATCACTGTGCTGACGTTGTAATATAATTATATATGTTATACAATCATCCCCCACATCGTCAGATAATCTGATAAATAAGTATAAACTTATAAACTTACTTATAAAAATATACTGTTTTATATTTTTTGACATACACACATACATGTATTTTTAATAATAATACACTTGACAGTATGTGGGCACTGCAGTGCCATTTTTTTACGGAAAACTGTTAGTGTCACTACAGTGCCACAATCTCAAAGCGTTTGTAAAAACTTGTTTCTTAGGAATCGGTTGTGTATCTGTGCTACAGCTGTAGTATTTAATGTTAAGAAAGAGTCATAGATGACATAAAAACCTAGTTCAATCCTTTTAATGCACTGTTTTATAAACAGAGCGATTTCAAAATGACAGATTTTTTTTACTGTGATTGAGCAAAAACTGGTGAGGAAGAATGTCGTCAGTACTTTCATTTTATTACTTAAGTCTTAAAGTATGATGTATAATTTTCTAGATAAAATTCTCTTTAAAGTGACATATAAATATCATAACGTTTCATTCTGCAAAGTTCACAATTTTAAAAAACAATATAGTCAAGTACTGTTTGTGAGTAAACATGGCTGGTTTTATTGTTATTTACGGATTGTCGAATTTAAGTTTAATACACTATACATATTTTCAACTTTATTGATGCCTTATTTTAATACCTATCTAGCAGTATTTTTTTCACAATTACAACTATACTCTTCTTTCTTTCTACTAAAACGTTTTTATAGGGACTGGTCACTCGATTTTTTAGCACCTATAGAGTGATAGCGCCGGATGGCACATCACTATTTGTTAGCGCGAACAGTCAAGTGGAAATGCTATTTTATAATTAATGTTATGTTATTATTAAATAAGGCATTATTGACATTAAAAAAATGTACTCATACTTATTTTGAATAAAAAATGCCATATCTTAGAATTATGCTACATGTGCTATGATATAACCTGGTGTTATATAAAAAACTAGTAGATACATGTTTGGAAAACCCGCTTTAGGTTTCTCATTAAAATTTTATAGAAAAATACAACTTATTTGAAATTTCGAACATAATAAAAAAGTTTGATGAGATTATCAACAAGTTTCAAGACGAATAAGCAAACAGCCTACGTGTGTTTTGAAACAGATTATGAAAGGTGTTTGTATTATAAAAGATCATTGCAAATATTTGCATGTTTTCTTAGGAATTTATACTTCAATATTGTAGTAAGATTAAGATGGTTTAGTTATATCGTTTTCTCGTGTTTGAAATATTTATCTATATATGTAAAAATGAGTCGGGTTTTCCTTCCTGATGGTATAACTCCTTAACGCACTAACCGATTTCCACGGTTTTGCATTCGTTAGAAAGGTCTCGGGCTCCGTGAGGTTTATAGGATACAAAATTCAGAAAATTTTGAACAGAAAAGCAGAAAATCAGGGAAAAATCATTATTCATATACTGCGCCATCTCTGATACTTAGCATGTACTACAAACCAATATGGTTTTGCATGGTGGTAGAGCAGATGGTGCCAGTATGTGTTGTGTGAGTATAATACGACCTGGTGGCGAAGCGGAGTTCGCCGAGTCGGCTAGTTACATATAAAAAAACTGAAGTGTCTGCGTTTAATTTTTAAATAACTGTTTTTATACAAGCATATAAACACTTTTACCAGTTTAGTCTGTCTTTGTTTCAGCTTATGTAATGAACACAAACTACAAGTGTTATAGATTTCGACACAAAACTTACCGTACAAAATCTCTACCAACTCATGGTAAAGGCTCTGTACCAGTCTTTATTTTGTCATATTGCTTTTTCATTTTCGAGGCTGTTATTTGGTTTTTAACGTAGCTTGGTTTAGGTAATTGTGTGTCGCTTTTATACTAGCACTAGCAGTTTCCCGCGGCGTTACCCGCGCGGTCCACTGGAACATTATTTCGCGTTAAAAACTATCCCATTTGTTAATCCAAGTTACCCTCTATGTGTATACTAAATTTCGTGAAAATCGGCTTTAACAAGGAGTAACAAACAAACAGACAAACTTTCGCATTAATGACATGAATGGGATTAAATCGAGAAAATTTTCGCTCAATATTTTTTTACGATTTTTCCTGCGGCTTAAGTCAACAAGAGAGTTGCCTTCAACTGGCATTTGGTGATGAAGCACCATCACGTAGTTCTGTGTATTCGTACTCCGGAAAATTACGAGATTATCTACGTGAAGAGCGGCTGGCGATTGCGGTTACTGAATCTAATATTGATTCTTCATACGATCAGCAAATTCAAGTGCAAAACATTTTGTAACTGAAGGTTCGAAAGCTCTGCACTTTATAGATACCGCATGATTTAACGGAAGACCAAAAACAACTGCGTGTAGAGTGGTGCCGAAAAAACTATAGAAAAGTTTCATGGAGGGGACTTATTATAGCATTGTCACAGGTGGCGAAGCTTGGGTGTATTGTTTCGAGTTGAAAAGGAAAAAAGGAAAACCCATTCAACAGAATGGTTGAACAGTTGCCAACAAAAGTATCGTGCCAAAAAGAGTTGGAGTACTGCGTTTTTCTTCGAAGAAACTGGACATTAGATATGTATCACTTCAACTATCGCTGTTGAAAATGGAAGAGCAGTCATTGCAAACTTACCTACCTAGAAATTAAAAAAAAGTTCTCAAAAAGCGTTTACGCAATCATGATATCTTTTATCACGACAATGTGTCCACACATTACCCTAAGAAAATGAATGCGTATTTGAAAACTTCATATTATGTGGAGCTGATGACGCATTTGCTGTACTGTCCGGACCTCGCACCTGGCACCTTAAGTCTTTTTTTCCCAAAAATAAAACTCAGAGGCTTACCATTGTCACACCCAGAAGCGGCAATGAATGCATTCTAAGAAGCAATTAAAGTGGTCCCTACCGAAGACTGGACCCAGTGCTTTATTCAAATGGTGATTCTAACGAATCAAAAAATAGCGAGGGTATATACTTTGAAAAGCATTAAATTAAATTTAAATATCTTATCTAGTGTTATTTCAGAATTCAGAAACTTTCAGTATACTGTCATGTGCATGTAGTAAAAAGCGATTATTTTATTACTACAAACAGACAATCCAATTCATTTGCTTGAATAAACAGATTAAGTAGTTAGATACGTCAGTTTAGCTTAGATGATCCCTACCATCAATGATAAAAGTTAATGCCATTAACTGACACTTAAGTAAATAAATGCTGAACGCTGAGTAATCAAGAAGACTTGGAATCAACCAAATTAACCGACTATTTTATCTTCAAACAAGATTACGATGACAGACTTTTTATCAATATTTCCCTACTTGATAAATGTCTCGTGCGTAGTAGTTAGTTTAGCAATACTAGTTCTAAGCCAATATATCCAGATCACGAATATGATAAAAAATTATGACTGTACATTATGAGAAGTAATATTTTTTTTCATTATTATCTTTCTTATCTTCCAGCTGCAATGCAGAGATTTGTCTCATATTTTTCTATAGCTTTTGTTAAAAGCTAGAGCGTTTACTAAGATTAAAATATTGTTAGCTTCATGTTAAACTTTCATTAGTTTTTAAGCTAAAAAAGAATGGAGGTTGATCTCAAATTACACAATATTTTTAATGTATTTATAAAAAGAAGGTTATCAATTCGACTCTATGATTCTTGTTTGTTTGTTACGCGATTACTCGACCGATAATAATCAGACGATGGTTCTTTTTTTGAAAAGTTGGCTTTTTGATCTAATATAAATTTGGTCACGATCCTATTAGTGGACAGAGAGACACGATATCGTATCGTCGAGGAACATGCATTTCAAAATTCAAAAACCACTTATCACATTAACATTTTAAGTATTTATACGGGACACTCACGATCTCTTTTTATTTTATTTGTCGATATTTCGGCCTAGTTGCATTAGCCGTAGTCACGACGGGACTGAACACTTATTACATCTTGATCAAATCTATTTGGGACGAACATTTAAAATTATGCATTTAAACATACACTTAAAGTATTTATATTACACCACGAATTTTTTTACAGGATACTCTGAGTTTGATAACGATTGGTTGATTGTATAGATTACTCTCAAGATAAGTACAAAAAGGGGTGATTGATTATTCATTTGTTGTACTTCATTTTACATTTTGTCTCTTTATTTTCAGTAAAGACACCAGCATCAGGTGGGTTACCATAAGCTCTCAATAATACTTATTGTCATCCGAGAAAGACAACCTTAAGACGTATGGTTAAAGTTGCATTTATAAGTCGACATTTAGCTTAAATAATACTGCTATAAACGTTCATGGTAGGGCCCCAAGACATTTTTACTGAGGATTTCTTACCGCTTGCGTTCGGCTTCGACCAGACTGCAACTGGACCTTGATCACGCAAGATTAATCAATGTAACAGATACCTACGTGCTGCTGAATAAATAACATCGTGTAAATATAGCATCAATTGTGGAAAGTCTGGTGTTACCCGACGGAGGCAGGAGCATATGAAGTTCAAGGTAGCACGCTATTCATTCATATTAACTAATTGAAAATATCTAAATTAGACCAAGAGCTCCTGCTCTACAGGCAGCCAAATCTTCGTATCGTATTTAGAATCGCATTTTTATTACAGTTTTTCAGCTGATGAGATTTACCTACAAACTGTAGGGGTCTAGATTCTAAAACATTCTTCTTTGTATCGAATAAATACCTTCGCGATTCTTTAAAACTATTTGCAAATCTGGCGGAGAGAAAAGAAATTGTTATTTGATACAAATTACAAGTAATCCGTATCAGAAATTTACACAATTAGTTAAGTAAAAATGAAATTTCATAACTTTTTTGTATTGCTAGATTATTTATATATACCTAAAATATCTCTTAAAATTTTTTTATACTGGTTTTTAACCAAGTTCAAAAAAACGAGGAGGTTCTCAATTCGGCCGGTATATTTTTTTATGTATGTACATCGATTTCTCCGTGGTTTCTGGACCGATTTACGTAATATTTTTTTGGTTTGAAGCGGAATAGTTTCGAATTGGTCTCATAAAAATTGAATGCAGGTAGGCCCATTAGTTTTTATTTTATGAGCATTTTTTACCTATTTCCACCTATGCCGATGATTATTTATATTAAATTTAAACAAATCAGCAACAAACTAAAAAAGTATTAAATAAAAATAACTACGTTACTTCAAACTGACTTCAAAACTAAAAAGTAAACAATAATAAAGATTTAATATTAATTATATATTACTTATTACTTATATTTGCTATTTACTAACAGGTTTGAAGGCGGTGCCAATCCAATTTCATACTTATTTATAATATAATTATTAGTTTAAGCTTTGGCACTGACTTCAAACCTGTTAGTAAGTGGCACATACAAGTAATAGGTAGTATATAATTAAAAATACATCTTTACAATTCTTTACTTTTTAGTTTTGAAGTAACGTAGTTATTTTTATTATAGAAGTGGTAGTTGTCATCTACTATGAAAAAAGTATTTTAGTAGTACAGTATGTATAATGTGTCACTTTTTTTGTTAAATAACTTGTTTATTATAAACTTATTTACAAACGAGTTTAGATGGTAAGCTCTCCGACTATACGTCTGGCATGCAGTCTTTGCATGTTTAGTACGTGTTAGATACAGTAATGATAAATATATGTATATAACGCGACGTCAATATATACTACCTGGTTTATTCCTTCAGCTTTGCTTTCATTGCTATGAAATATAAAATAATGTACAAATGCATAAAATATTAAACGTTATTCCGAAACAATGTATGTGGCGGGCCTTTTTCAGGAATATTAAACAGACGTAAATTTTATATGGTTTTATATGTTATGTGTTTTTAATATTTAACATATAAATTCGCATTTCACCTTTCGTTTACATGAACAGCTTGAACGATTTTAGTCTTTTTATTAAAAAGCAGACAGCTCGTTTGAGATTTAATTTTTTTTGAGATTTTTTATTTTAATTTACATAAAACAATGAAAATTCGCATTCTGTTTATAATACCTACGTAGAATTATTCTAGACTCATTAATTGCTTGGTATTATGCAATATTCCCCTGTTTGTGTAGGGATATGTAGCAACCAAGCCGACATGGACAGTTTATACATAATTATGGCTCAGTGCTTAAATGTCATAAGAAATTCTCAGCACTAAGGAGACATTTTACTGCCTCGTTGGTCGAGGGACTAGCGTTCACACCTAACTCCAGTGACCAATCGTGAGGCTCGGGTTCGATTCCTGACGGGGGCAGGCATTTCTGTGATAAATATTTAGGTGTCTGCATTTTCGGGTCTGGGTTTTTAATAAATATATTCTGGTTTCTATTTAAGTAATTTAAATATTTCTGTGTAGTAGAATCGTTTACTTATAACCGTATAACAAGCATTTGTTTACTTTCAGTTAGTTTTAGTTGGTATAACTTGTCCAGGGATGTTTTCTCCCCCCCCCCTCCCCTTAAGGGTCCGAGCCTTGTCGTGGCGGGGGGGCTGAGTAACTGGGGTCGAGCCGGAGCCCCGGTGAATCCAATTCGGACCATGGAGGGCGCTCCTCAGTACCTCTCTCTGTCCAAGAGGGGACACGAGGAGCGCACACAGGGTGGTGGGTTATTTGGTCCGCGTGGGATGGCGGCAGTTCGGCCCGCGGAGGAGGGGGACGGGCTTTCCATCTAGCCCCCCCGGTCTGTATGGGGTTGCGGCAGGTACGGGGGTTCCTGTCTCCACTGGAAACCCCAAAATGGTACACACTGTGTCTCCGTGAACTTTTGACGGTATACACCCTTCTGTTGAAAGGGGCTGCCTAAAGGGAATCGCGAGATCCAGCGCCGCCGGGCTGTGGAAGTGTGCGAAAGCATTCCCGGAGCTGCGGTACCTGACGAAGGGGTGGACACCGTGGGGTTTTAGTCGGTAACAGTCCGACATAACCCGTCACATCATCCGAAAGTGGCGGGTATCGATGAGGATTGTCCCACGAAAAAAAGGGTTGTTTTATTCGTGGGACAATCCTCACCATACACACTGTTCCCTGCACACACTCTCCTTTCTACATCCGCGGTGTTCCTTCCATCCCTGCTAAAAGCGCAACCAAGATATACAATTTTATTGACTTGTTCTAAAACTGCATTTTCAGCTAAAACTTTTACATCCGTCTCTGGCTCCGTCTCTTTCAAACACCATAACTTTGGTTTTCTCTTTCTTTATAATCTCCTTCCATAACTGTGACCAGTGTTTGTACCGCAGATGGTATAGAGCCCAAAATGACGCTGTAGTCATCTGCATTAAGCAGGAATTTCAGTCTTCCATACGCATTTAATAATAAAATTATGTTTTTAATAAGAAAAAAGTTTACTTATGAAATAAATTTAATTCTAAGTACAAATATGGAAAGTTTTTATTTCTTACACATACAATGTATCTGTAGAAAGAAATAGCAAAATCATTAACTGTAGGTTATATGTAACGCATAATATTTATTTCTTCAATTTTTGTACATGTTATAGGTATAAAGTGAAACAAACACGTTCAGCATTCTTTATCAGCCAATCTTTGGGCCATAAAATAATAATCGCAACTGGGTGCATTTGACAAAAAAACGAATTAAAACTCTGTACTTATTATTACATCAATAAATGTGTTAAAACATTTTCGTCTCCTCTTTCTTTCTTAACCCCTTCGGCCAACGAAGCGGTCATAATTAAATGTCTACAAAATATTTTTTTCTTGTCTTCTAATAAAAAAATAGTATTTACAAGATATTCTGAACTTATGGAAGTTCACAAGATGATACTCAACAAGTTCTCCCTTACGCCATAAAAAGGAAAAATTGTCAAGAGCTCTCGTGCCTAAAACGAAGGAAAATTTATTGTTTATGTCCCCTTGACCTTTCGAGTATCAGTGTACTTCTGATATCGGCTTATAAATTTTTCCTGTTCTACCTTCCTGTTAAAATATCTTCTTCCTGTTAAAATGTGGGGGAAGCAAAATTTATTTGAAAATAATAGTTACATAAGTTGTAAACAAGCTCTTTTTTATATCGCCTCTGTGGTCTAGCGGTCTGGCGTCTAGCTTGACTTCTAAAGGTCCCGGTTTCGATCTCAAAACAGATCACAGAAGGTACAGCAACAAAAAATTAGAAAACGTGTAATTTCAAATTTCGAACAAAAATAACGTTGCCCGGGATGGAATATGTACCCGATTGGCGATAGGCTTGCCACCTATCACATTGTGAGACTTAATGTCTTCCATGCCATGGGCCATGTTTGTGCATCTGCACTTCGGGGATATGGGCGTGAAGATACTTACTTATTTTTCTATTATTTTTAAGATGAAAACTTCTTTAGCGGCGTTGCTCACTTTTTTTGGAATGGGTAAAAACTTCTAATTTCGCGTCAAGACACGTGACCTGATTCTGGTTGCGCGAATAAGACGGCGCAAGGCGCTTGCGGGAATGTTCTTGTTGTCATGTTTTTGTAAGATATCGCAATAAATGAATATAGTGTTCTACCATATAAATGATAGTACTTTCATACTGATAATTGAAGCAATTCGTACAAAATTATTCCCTAACCATTTCACAATATCAAAAATGCACAACGTTAATATTCAAGTTTTCACTTCTGTCGGTGCTGCAGCAGAAAGCAACAAAAAACGGTTTTTTTTTAAAAGAAAGTATCTGTTTTATCCATCCACAGTATTACAATACACGCAGTATTAAATGCTTGAATAATGAAGTATTTAAGTCTACAAACAAACAATCAAAGGATTTTCCAGTATTCCGGGAGTTCCGGAAGAAGTGAAAACTTAAATATTAACGTTGTACACTACTACATATTATAAAACGAAGTTGCTTTCTGCTGTATGTTTATATCTTTAAAACTACAAAACGGATTTGGATGCAATTTGCGCTGTTAAATCACTTATTCCTGTAGGTTTTTTGGACAACACATTCTGATTAAGTATTTGTATAGTAGAGAAAATTCCATATTTTTTGACGAAGCCATGAAAAAAAACGATTGCATGCGATGGCTAAGCCATTTCAAATAAGTCCTACGGAAATGTATATCATTAAAAGGCCTACGAAAACATGCCCAATAGCATATCATATCTATCTCTTAAGGTTAACTCAGAGAGTAAAGTTTATCTTTTTAAAAATACGTTTAAAAACTATATTATTTTTGAAAACTAGTTTCTCCTAATCAAAATTTATCTTTATCCAAATAAATATCTAAGTTACCTCGACCATTTAATGTAGATCAAAGTGGCACGTTACATTTTATCATTTGATTGAGTACTTTAGAAGTTATCACAGATTGAAAATTACACGCAACCAAAACAATGATTGGAGCGAAAGGGTAGCCGTCGTCAAGCATACTTCTTGCGCTGTTCCTTGCCTATGCAATGCCGCGGCCGCGCCACCCCGTCTGATGAATACCAGCGTTCGTTACGTGCACTACAGAGACAAGTAAGGCGGGTCGTAGCCGAATACACGAAAGGACGCTGGGATAATTGCCTTAGCGAGGTCTCGCCATCTCACGTGGCCTAAACTGATCACTGGCGAGAACTCTATAAAACGATCCAAAAGCAGATGTCCCTCCGCTAGTCAGACCAAATTTACCTCTCGCGTTTGACGATGCCGACATAGCCGAATGCCTAACTGACAATGTTCAGTCACAGTGTACCGTTTCTACTCTGCCGGCCCGGAATATATCCGCTTTGTAGATACCTTAGTAGCGTGCAGAGCATCCGAATCTCCCCTGGACGATCCCTTACCTCCCACCGAGCACGACGAAGTAAAAGATCTAATTAAAGATCTTATAATAGGAAGGCCCCCGGCCCGGACTGTATCTCGAATAGAGTAATCGCACTCATATACCTACTAGTAAACATCTTCAAAGTATTACCAGCAGGTAGTGCTTTTCCTGACGAGTGGAAAGAAGCCACCGTGATAGGAATTTACAAACCGGGAAAACCTCGTAACGTCGCGAGTAGTTATCGGTCGATCAGTCTTATTACTTCTATCTGCAAAATATACGAGCGTCTTATCCTCGCCCGCCTTAAGATGGTCGTAGCCGAGAAACATTTGTTAATTGATGAGCAATTTGGTTTCCGGGCATTCCTTCCGGGCCCATTCATGTGCAAATCAAGTGCACCGCCTCAAGGAGCACGTATTGACGGCCTAAATAGACGTCTTCCTATAGACGGGAGCACTATTCTTCGACGTAGTCAAGGCATTCGATAAGGTCTGGCACAACGGCCTAATCTTTAAGCTCTACGAAAAGATCATGCCAGACAGACTAGTACTCATCAAACGAGACTATTTATTGAATCGCAAATTCGGGTAAAAACGAAATTCAATAATTACGAAAAAACTGCGATCATCTTTTACCTCGAAGGGGTCATAACTCCCTACTAAACGAGCTAATTTAAGCCCATAGATAAGGGGTGGGCTAACTTTTTTGACCGAGGGCCGGTAAATTAAAAAAACCTTGTGGCGGGCCAGTAAACTAAAATATATCTTTAGGCGGACCGGTTAGTTAAAAACACCTAAAAGAGCTGTAAATATAACGAGTGTAAAACCTTGTAATGTGTACATCATAAGGCATTTCTTTTTTTATTTTTCCAGTCTTTTATTAAAACAAAATCGATTTATGAAGTCTTAATATATGAAATACGCATTATATCTGTTTGAAGTATAGACTCAGTATCTTAATTGCTCAAATTTAAATAATCTTGAACTTTTCGACTATTATTTTTTTAAAAGAGGTTTACATTTTTTCTAAAAAAAAGATCGGCTGCCGGATTATAACCTATCACGGGCCGGATTCGGCCCGCGGGCCGTAGTTTGCCTACCACTGCCATAGACGAATGTGTAAAAAAATTCCTGCTTTTAAGGACGAATGACACCTTTTTGGTTTGTTAAAGCCGTTTTGTTTGTTAAAACATTCGCGGCGTTTAAGCTGTAAGCAATAAAAACATATCCATTTGAGGTAGTCGGGTGTAAAAGTAGAAAAGTTTTGCAACAAAATTCCAGAATAGGTCTAACTATTTTAAACAATACGTAGCTTAATTTCCAGAACAGCTAAAGGAAATGGTTAAACTAATACAGGATAAGGGTAGAAGGTCAGTCTCTAATAATGAAAACTGTTACTATTTTAATCTTCATTGTAAGTACTTTTGTTGCTCCATTTTGTAAATGCGAAAGTTTGCATAAATTGATGCTTATTTCGATAGAAAGGCTGGATGGATTGAAATGAAATTTGAACGAGAGAAAGAAAAAGTTTTTAGGAAAATACAGACGTATCTATAGCGTAATTGTTTTTTTTTTGCAACAAGCCGGTTATATTTTTTAAATATTTCAATTAATTTTATAAAATTCTATATCTTTTTCGCTACGGAAATAAGCATGTGCCTTATCTATTGGTAAGACTATTTGCCTATTTGCTATTTGCCTCTGTGGTCTACCGGTTCAGTTGTTGGACTTGACTCCATAAGGTCCCGGGTTCGAATCCCGGGGCGGGCAACAAAAAGAAAATTGGGTTTTTCTAAGTTTTGATTGAATATGTGCCCGGTTGGCAATAGGCTTGCCACCTACCACATTGTGGGACTTAGTGTCTTCGGCTAGTCGTGGGTGCCCTGGTTGTGCCTCTGCCTACATCTTCGGGGATATGGGCGTGAAGATACTAACTAACTAACTAATACCATAAATCGTTGCTATATGTGACTGGAGCACTATACCGGACCGGAGCCTATAGTGCAAGTCTAGACATTGGATTCCTACTCGGAAAAGTTGCTGCAAAGCAGTCTCCTACCACTAGTAGTCTAGTAGGTAATAACTCATTTGTTCTTGCCTCTTAGAAGCTGCCGGGAAGAAAGGCAGGTCTATTTCACTCAGTCTAACCAAACTAACACAACAGGAAAGTTATTGCTGTCGTACTTTTAGCACCCGGCGAATAAATGTTGTCGACGAATAAATAGTTTGACGTGTCTGTCTTTTTTTGAAGTGAAAACTTCTTTAGCGGCGTTGCGCACTTTTTTTGAAATGGGTAAAAACTTCTAAACTCGCGTCAGGAGTCCTGAGTCCTGACTCAGGACACGTGACCTGATCGAAAATTCGTAAAAGACGGATGGAGAGTAAGCAGCCGGTGCGGCGTAGGAGAGAAAGTATCCCCCTCTTTTTCTACGGCGCGGCGAAAATGTACGCCTGCGCCTGCTGTTTCGTTTAAACGGTGCAGGGCGCTTGCCCGAATGTTTGTGTTGTCATGTTTCTGTTAGCGCATAAATCACATAAATGATAGTACTTTCATACTCATATTTAAAGCAATTCGTGTAAAATTATTCCCTAACCATTCCAAAATAACAAAAATGCATAAACTTAATATTCAAGTTTTCACTTCTGCCGGCACTCCCGGAGTGCAACCTGTCGTTTTTTTTAAATATCTTGTATATTTGAATATATTGGAAGGCAAGCAAGCAGATGGATTACCTGATGGTAAGAAATTCATGCCGCCTAGAGACACCAAATTTGGTAATGGTGCGTTGCCAACCTGAGGCCGGGATGTTAGGCCTCGAGCAAAAGTAAGTTTACCGGCTACCTTACCCTGCGAATCGGAACACATCAACAGCAAGCATTGACATTAAGGCGGCAAGAGTAGGTACAGCGGTGGTACCAATCCGGGCAAGATCCTGCGAAACTCTACCACCTAGTAGAATGTCCCGGTGCTAGTGACCTTAAACCCATGTTCGCCTTTAACGAGCTGCCTGGCAGGAAGGCAGATGGTCTATTCTGCAAAAGAGCCCGAACCAACACGGGGACTGAACGTGTGTGCGTTAATGCGTGCCTATGCGTGTGTATTTGTCTGTGACATTAAAACTAAAAAAATAGCTGGTTTCAATGTGAATATGTTTTATTCGAAAGCTGACGTAATCGCGACATTTCTTTACTAAATTGGACGTAGTTAAGCAGAAAGGACCCAATCCACATCTAAATAGTTTTGAGATAATTGATTTTAAAGTTTATATATTTATAATAATATGTACTGGCCATATACAGCGTGGAGAAAACAATAAGACATTAAATGAAAATACAGGCAACAACAATTCATAGGAATACTTTGTCACTATCAAATAAATCCTGACAACGAAATTAAAAAAAAATTCGAACAAACTACATAGCATAAAAATGGTAATGAAATAGAACATCATTTGTAGTTATCAGGTCACTAACCTGTGAGTACTAAGATAGAAGCGGCAACAGCGCGGTGCGAGTAGGTACCTACGTTTCCGATGCGTCGTAATCACAATTGTCGTAATAAAACAATCACACCAAATACACACAGTTCTCGAGATTTTTTTTATGAAATTATTAATAACACTCACTTGGTTAAATTACTTAGTTTCATATTAAATTTATAGATTTTCAATATGTCCGCCATGGACTCGAACTCATAAATGACATCGTCTTATAATGTTATTTCTCACTCTTGATAAAAGGTCGCCATTATTGGCCATATTCTTCAATTTGTCAAAAGATCTGATTATTCTGTTTTTTAAATCATCTACAGAATCAACTTCTGTAGAATAAACATCATTTTTAACATATCCCCACAAGAAATCTAATGGCGTGAGGTCCGGTGACCTCGCAGGCCATCGCGATGGTCCATGACGGCCAATCCACTGCTGTCCAAACATTTGAGACCAACGCTCTCTGGCAGACACCACTGAATGAGCAGGTGCTCCATCCAATTGGTACCACATTCGGCTATACACGTCCAACGAGAGCTCGTCCGTGTACTCCGTGACGGCTCCA
>NJDC01000458.1:56780-74457 GCA_002245475.1 Calephelis virginiensis
AGGCGATAATTAAAGTAGTAAAATACAAATGTAGCCGTATAGCGCGATAGACCTATGCCAGACAACCTTAGGGTGAATCTTGGAGTAGTTACACATAACTCTGTGTACTAATATTAATAAAGACAACGTCACCCGGGATTGAACAAGTGCGCGTTTAGGGATCTTCTTGGCACCTATCAACAAACCTATCACCCAAGATTGACCGAAGTAGTTACCTTCGGCTAATCGTGGGTGTCCTAGTTGCAGCTCTGCTTCGGAGATACTAGCGTGAAGACACGTACTTATTTTGAAATTATTTTATAAAATTGTGTGTCTGTCTACCGATTACCGATTTTGGTGCGGAAATTTTGTGTGAAAGCTGACGTGATCGAAATGGTTTTTAGCTACATTGCTGGTAGATTGTGAAGGGGTTACTGATTTTTTTGTTGTGTTATGAGTATGCACTAATTTATGCACTTAATAGTGTATGCTACTTTTTAAAGACATGAAGTTTCGATCAACCAAGTCTTAATAAATTAAGTAAAAGAAAAAGGAAACGGAAGTTTTCAGGATCCCAGATGTTGCTATTACAAACAATGCGTAGTTTAACTTCCGGGACAGCTAAGGACAGTGGCAGAGCGGAAGGTCATTCCCGAGTGATGAAGCTACTGCCATGATAATGTACCAGACTGCAAATCATGGATATTTTATTCACGGAGATACATTCAACTTGGCGCTCTCTCACATGTCTTATTTATGAGTTTGTGACGTCAGCGAACGTAATATGCAATGATAAACTACATGCATTTTAAAACGAATAGTCTCATTTTAACAATGCTTTTGAGTGCAATGTTAAGCATGACTTCAGGATGCGATAACCCCATCGCTCGCTGGTAAATTATGTTACTGGTTTATTCTGCTAGTTAATCCTATGCTATTAATATTATAAATGTGAAAGTTTGCATGCTTGTTTGTTACTCCTACACGCAAAAACTGCTAAACCGATTTTCATGAAATGTGGCACATAATGAACACATAGTATAGTTTTTATCCTGAAACGTGTTCCTGTGGGACCATTGACCGTGCGGGCAACGCCGCGAACAACAGCTAGTCAGTCATAAATAGGTCGTAAGTTGCTATCAGTTAATCTGGAGTAGCAGAGTAGTAGTAGTAAGTTGCCAATCGCCTTACCAATACCTTCGTTTGTCAGTGCTCGTCGTCGTCGTGTAGGAGCTAGTTTTAAATAAGTATCGTATACATTTATTTTAAAACTAGCAGACTCGGCGAACTTCTTGGCACTCGATATTTTTTGCTTACCTTGCAGATGGACTTGGAGTGAAGTGATATTCAGGTATAAGATAAGATATGACCTGTATTTTCAAATGTTTCTTTGCATTCCGGATTTGTTTATTTATTTATTCACTTTATACCGAGTGTTGTTATGCCTGCGATTTCTGAACAACAAAACTTCCAACTTGGAAAAAAATACGATCAATGTGTTAAAACATATATCTACTTTACAAAAATGAAATCCGATACCACGTTGCTGAATTACAGCCCAATTTACATTTTAACATTTAGTTCTCTCCCACAGGAACCCTTTTAGTAAGCGGAATATAAAGTATCCTATAACCTTCCCCGGAACATAAAGCACGTACATACCAGACAAATTTGGTTACTGTCAGTTTAGTAGATTTGGAGTAAATTGCGGTCGGGTTACAGACAGACAAAAAAAAAAGAAAAAGAAAAAGAAAAAAAGCTTATAATATGTGTTGTGTCCATTGTTAGTAGCCAGCCATTTTTTTTAAATATCTATAACATCCAGAATTCACTTTTCTGCAGTTTTATTATAATTATAGATATCTGTATATATGCAAAAGAAGGTCGTATTAGTAACACTATTCACAACTCAAGAACGGCTAAACCGATTTGGCTGAAAATTGATAGAGAGGAAGCTTCCATCGCCCATAGGATGCTTTTTATTACGTTCTACTGCAAGAAAATTAGAAAAAAACATTTTAATTTTTCCCATACAAACTGAATTGTTGGAATGGAGTTTGCCGGAACAGCAATATTTGTTAAAAACATATTTTTATATAATTTTAAATAAGTGGTATACAAAATTGAAACTAGGTAAACATTATGTCTACATTGCATTAAAAAATGGTAGATAAGATTTAATATTCAAATAGTCGACCAACATTCAAACGCTTTGACAAAGTCACATTAATGCAGTTTACTTTGAGGGGAAACGATTTCTGGATTCGATCAAGTACATAGCGACGAAACGTGCACTTCAATATATTTTGAGATAAATCGACTGTTACTCTTGTCGGGTATGCTAAGGCTAATATTATTGTTTCATTTATTTTCAACCGATTTCCAAATACATACTTATAATATTCGTAACAGTGATCCGAGAAAGAGTGGGGTTGAAAGTGTTAAAGTGGGATAGGACACTTCGTTGGTTCAGACACGTTGAAAGAATGACAGTTGAAAAAATGCGGTCAAAATGAGAGCCCTACGAAAAATCGGTGGTATAACGCTCGCTGACCGCATTCGTAACAGTGAAATCCGAGAAAGAGTGGGATTAAAAGAAAGTAAAAAAAAAATATGAATATTTGGAAGTTTTACCAAGCGCCGACGATGGAAAATATCAAATATATTAAAAGAAAGTGTTGGTGTTAAAACGCAAAATGCTCCGCTGGTTCGGTCATGTTGAAAGATTGACAAAGCAGATACACAATGCAAATGTGGATGGATGTAGGGACCCGGAGAGACTTAGTTCTATATTCCACGGCCAAATCGCTTGGGTGTTATCCGAAGGTGGTGTCAAGAGTCGCTGAAACCGGCGTGTTTGTAAGAAAAGAGTAATGAATGTGGAGGAAGCCAGGCAGGCAGGTTTACCAGGATCGTGAGGTTTGGCACTATATACTCTCTGCCTCAATCGTAAGAGACTTGGCATGGAGATATGTTTGTATGTATGTGTGTAATTATATTATTAACCGACTTCGAGAAAAGGACGAGGTTAATGAGGTAAAGGAGGAGGTAAATTTTCGACTCCTTAATATTATTATGCAAATTCTAAATCGGTTTTGATAAAGTTTATGCCTTACCATTATTGCAATTTAACAAAATTAATAGAAACATTCGATATTGACCGTCCAAATGTTGGCATCGCACCATTACAAGTTTTTGTATCTCTAGGTGGAGTGAATTTTTTACCATTAGGTAAGCGTCTGCTTATTTGCTTCCAATATCATAGAAAAAATAGAAAATTAAAAATCTTTGGTGCAGTATCGTTAAAATTGCAAGCGTAAACTCGTTAAAATGTTGTCAAATATTAAACTGCACGCTTCGTCACTACGTGGTTACATGAACGCAGAAATCGTTTTCCCTTAAGCAACATTAATATCATTTTAACGTCCGCGTGAGATTTTTCCGAGTATTTGAATATTACATTTTATCTTGTATATTTTTAACATACTGTTAATATTATATTTAAACCTTTTAGATATGGGTGCAAACTTGTTTATAACACTTACCTATTTTCATAATATCCGTTATTTTGCTAACCGTGAGGTCGGATTTAAGGAGCTACCTGACTAGAGAATACATTATTTATATGGATTTGACCAGATGAAGTGGCTGAATTTGGACTTGGTGCTGCATTCTGATTACTGGTTGAAATATTCTACAACACACTCTTCGGCGTTTGTTGTGAGAAAAGAATCTGTGTCGCCGAGACTGACAGCAACGTCTTTTTTTTGTTGCCTAATATGTTGCTATCGTGTTATATCGTATTGTGTGATATGGTTATAGTGTATGTGTTTTCGGGGAGATTTGCGTATATCGTTATTATGGGATATTTGGTATCCCTTCATAAAGGGATCTTCAAAACTTAGTGGGACGTCCGCGGCTGGGTTGTAGACCACAATTGATACAAGCGCCGCTTTAGTATTTTTTCAAATATTAAAGTTTAAAATTTGTTTCTAGTCATGACTATTCGAATGCATAAACTACTTATTTTGATAGGGGTTCTAAACAGTTGTTAATAATGGTTGTAAATATTTGCTTACATCCACCTAGACCAGCCTTTCCCAAAGTGGGCGATAACGCCCCCTTGTGGGCGCTGGAAGCCTAGAGGGGGGCGGTATAAATCTTGAAAAAAATGTTTTTTTTTTAACTAGGCGCAACAAATATGTTATTGAGGTTATTGACAAGAAAAAAACGAGGGGGGGGGGTGCTACAAAACAACTGATTTTCAAAGTGGGCGTTACATGAAATAAGTTTGGGAACCTCTGACCTAGACCGTACATTTAATCAAATTATAATAATAATCGGAAACTGGAAACAAATCTTTGTCCAAGGTTACCTTTGTTGGAAGGTATTTGTTCAGGTCTAGAAAGTATTTAACTATTAAATCATCATTTGAAAGCAGACATTTGTTTATTTTTTTGATTATATTATGGGATAAGACAGCGAACAACGCGGCACTCATGATTATGAGCGATAGCCGTTACCTATAGACAACATAGATGTTGTAGGTGCGACGCTGTGTTTTGGCCGGGTTGTTAGTCAATTATTATGCAAGCTTAATGGCTAACCTATCCTCCAAGCTGGAACATGTCACTGTCATTAAGGTGACAGGAATAGTTAAGACGGTAAGTTCTAACCCGGACCATTTAGAGCAGTCCACTCTATCACCCATGGTGTTGTTGGTAATAATTTAAAATTTGCTCGGCTCTTATGAGTTATTTGACGGGAAGACAGATGGTTTATTCGACACAAGAGACCCCGACCAATACAGGGAAATATTCATATTTTTATTATTTTTATATTTCTTTCACACGTTCTAATATTAGAATAAACAAGTCAAAAAATGTATTATAACTTTTCTGAATTCCATTACATTGCTCATTCGATTTTGACGTAAATATATTATTTACGTACGTATGTCTGAATAAAATAATTTTCCTGTTACAAAAAGAGAGAGCATTGAGTTGACCCACTCAGTAAGAATATTTCAAAAATCAAATACCTAAAAATAATTTCAAAAACATTGGTGCATTTTCGTTAAAATTGCAAAACGGTATCTCGTTAAAATTTGCACAGTGCACTGAATATTAAAATGCACGCTTCGTCGCAAACTGGTTGATCAAAAGCAGAAATCGGTTTCACTCAAAGTAAGCTGCACTAATGCGACTCGATCAAAGAGACCGCATGTGACTTTGCTGACTATTTGAATGTAAAATTTTATCTGAGCAAGTAGCATTATGACATTTAACTGGTATTTTAACTTGGAGCTTCTCAATAACATTTCATTTATCTTTTATGTTATTGTGTTTGCAATAGTTAGACCAGAGGAAGACAGAGATAATGGAAATTGCAGATGGTATTGGCGTAAAGACAAGAAAGGGGATGCTACGTTATTTCGGTCATGCGAAAAGAATAGCAAATGAAAGACTGGCAAAACAGAACAATGCGATGTGGATAGTTATAGGTACCTGAGGAGACTTAGCTCAACGTTCTATGACCAGTTCCTCCTAGGGTGGTTTCACGAGTCTCTGAAACCGCTTTACTTTATAATATACAAAAAATGAATGTGACGAAATCTTGACAGGTCTGATAGGAATCGTGAGATTTGGCATTCGATACACCTTGAATACCACGCAGGGGATTTAGCGTAAAGATATGTATGTATGTGGTATTGAAAGCTAGTGATTAAAGAAAAAAATCTGACACAAAATTTTATAGCTACTTAAATGTATATACACGTACTTATAATTATAATATGAAAAAATATATATATATTTGCAAATGGTTTATTGTATATTTTTTTGAAATTGACATACTTATTGGAATTGACATATTTATTGGAATTGACATATTTATTAGAATTGACATAGTTATTTCATTTTTACATATCGAATTGAATTAAGTTATTTATTTTAATTGAATTATTAATTGTAGTTAAAATTTAATAAATAGGTACTACAAATGCATCATGAATTATTTGATTGAATTAAATTATAAAACATACATAAATTCAAAAGAAGCAAATGAAAATGTAATAATTGACAAATTTAAACAATGTTTTTATTTTTGATATGTTTTATTAAGACATAATAATGTTAATATAGCATTAAGAGATAATAATGTTAATATAGCCTTAAATAAAATTTGTATACCAATTAAGTCTTGTGAAATAGGCGAAGCATAAATGATTGTTATAACACCTCCATGTACCCTATTTATGCACAAATAAAGAGTTATTATTATTATTACATATTTCTTTAAAATTTCAAACTTCTAATTTGGCTTAAATTATTATTTAATATTATTTATTTATTTACATTAAAGATAACCATATGATTATAAAAGAAAGGTGCAACATAAGCTCGTTAGAGTTTTTCTGTGCACCAGTGAGTCAATAGATTCTAA
This sequence comes from Calephelis virginiensis, assembly GCA_002245475.1. NCBI lineage: Eukaryota > Metazoa > Arthropoda > Insecta > Lepidoptera > Riodinidae > Calephelis > Calephelis virginiensis. Next base: position 63,204 of record NJDC01000458.1, read on the forward strand.
TAGGTTTAACAAAAATTCGTATTCCACGTAATTTTGATCTCTAAATCAACCTTTTTAAAACTCAAGTTGCCTTGTCTTAACTTCCTTTCGACCGCTTTGAACATTTAAGACTATTACTAATGACTTGCAAGTATGCATCGTAAAATAAATAATGTGATAAAATAAAACTATCGACTGCTCCAGATTCATATGCGAATGATATTATGCAAATAGTGTTCAATATAACTTTGAAATCAGTAAATTTATGGAAATCCGAAAATCCGATAAACAAAACTTTCAATTCAAACTGGGAGTCAACTAGTTAGTAGTTTCAGCGCTAATTTACTTTGTGAGAGGGAAACTTATAACAAATGACATTCGCATGATTTATTATCACGTTAGAACGGGTTTGATCCTATTGTCTTTATATGTAGGCGCCGAATGAATAGGAAACAACAGTTTTCACGTACAAAACTCAGTTTTGTGTATACAAAATGACGACTATGGGCAAAATCAAAACTTAAAATGTCAATTAGGTAAGTAATTATTACCATTTTGCGCTAAATGTCGCCAGATGATTATCTTTGCGACGTATTGTTTAAACGGTTGTCAAATAGGGTGTTTTTACATTTACATATATTTACATTTAAAATCAATAAATACTTAAAAATAAAGATCGCCTCGTTTGTCTAGTGGATTTGACTTCATGAGGTCGCAGTTTCAATTCCCGGGTTTCAACAAAAAGAAAATTATTTTCCAATTTTCTATTTAAAAAAATGTTGCTCGGGATGGGATGTGTGCGGTAGGCTTGCCACCTATCACATTGTGGGAATTGGGACTAAGTGTCTTTTTGTTTTTTGTTTTTTTGTTTTATGATATTGGAAGGCAAACAAGCAGACGGATTTCCTGATGTTAAGAAATTCACGTCGCCTAGAGACACCAAAGGTGGTAATGGAGCGTTGCCAACCTGAGGCCGGGATGTTAGGCCTCGAGCAAAAGTAAGTTTACCGGCTACCTTACCCTTCGAACCGGATCACGTCATGACGTTATGGCGGCACTCTTCGACTAGTCGATGGTGCCTAAGTTGTGCCTCTGCCTTTTTTTAATTTTTTTTTAAAATAAAGACTAGACTTATCACACAAATTGTATCTAACTCTCAAGTAAGCAAATTCTATGTTTGTGTTAGGAGTATTAGTCAACGATATTACAAACATATACTTTGACTAATACTTATACCAAGCTAAGCCATACCTTATGGGGTGGGCTGAGTGTATCTAGTGCCAAACGTTACATATTAAACACGAAATTACTTAAATAGATATCTAAATGCCTGCCTTCGTCGGGAATGGAACTGGAGCGGTGGGTCGATGGTGCTACACATGTACGCTAACCCCTCGATCAACGAGGCAGTCAGTAATTACCTATGATTGTTTGTTTGGAATTTTACTGTTATGGTAAAATTCCACTGCCGTATCGGTTACTTTTTTAGCTATCTCATTATTTGTATATTTTATTGATATTAGACTGATACAAATTATCTTTTTAACTACCGTGATACAATGAAATGACAGGTACAAAGTCCATTGTTTTTTTCTGTTGTTTGTATTGTACCTTATCATAAACTTTTTACGAGTATAGTATCGAAAATTAAATTGACATAATGTCACCTCTGTGGTCTAGCGGTCCAGGTGTTGCACTTGACTTTATGTGGTCCCGGGCTCGATTCCTGGGTCGGGCAACATAAAGAAAATGTGTTTTTTTCTAAAATGTCTCCCTAGTATGTAATGTAATATTTAGAAGGTAATCTACATCTATGTCGTTTGTATAAAAAAGAATCCCCATGTCCCTCCCCCATCTTCGTTTCACACGTAAACGGATGTATCAATTTTGTCAAATCTGTTTTTGGTGTATTGGTTATTGCCAGGAAAAGGGACACACGGAAAAAAAAACAATATTCATAGTTAAGGCAGGACAACGTCCGTTGTATCAATCAGTATATGACTATGTCTACCTACCTGACATAAAGCAAAGCATTTTCACGTCCATATCCCCGAAGGAGTAGGCAGAGGCACATCCAAGGCACCCATGACTAGCCGAAGACAATAATTCCCACAATGTGATAGGTGGCAAGCCTATCGCCAATCGGGCAATCCCGAGCAATATTCTTTTTATTAGAAAATTGGAAAAACCCAATTTTTCCTTTTCTTGCCCAATAAGACAGTCAAGTCCAACAACTGAACCTCTAGGCCACAGAGGCGATTGACCTACCTGACATTGGCTAAATAAGTCGTGAAAAACGATTAGGTGCTCTATTTATAAAAGAAGAAGAAGAAGAAGTTAGTATATATTCAGTCAGTACTCAGTATATATAGGTATACACGTATGGACTAATTTTGTTTATTCTCTTTTGTTGTGATAGTTATTGTCAGGAGAAGGTAATTATGAAAAAAATCGGAAATGTGCTAATAATACCTTAATCCTTACAAACTACTCATCGTCATCATCAGCTGGAGGACGTCCACTGCTGGACATAGTCCTCCCCCAAAGAACGCCACAAGTCACCAGCCGTTTGTATCCAGCGACTCCTCGCGACTTTGACCAGGTCAGCAGTCCACTGGGTGAGAGGTCTTCAAACACTACGTCCTCCGGTGTGGGGCCGCCACTCGAGAATTTTTCTTCCCCAGCGGTTGTCAATTCTACAAGCTATTAGTAGCTGTTACTCGCTTGACATTGTAAGTTTAACTAGTCGGTTAGTGCTTCACATTTATACACAATTATTACATTTATTCGGATTATATCCATTACCTTATTTATTCTTCCTACCACCCAAAGGTAGAGTAACGGCTACACGTCGCCTTTGACCCGACTAAAAGATAGAATGCTTTCATTTTGCTACCATTTTGATATTTTTACTTATATGTATTTACATATGTTTTAGCAGTAGCCTTTGGTCTAGTGGTCCGGCGTTAGTTTATTACATGAGCTTCCACGTTGACTCTCGGATCGGGCAATTCAAAATGTATTTTAAAAATCTATATTTACAAAAATGTGTATTTGCTTAAAAGTCCGCGCATAACTTTGGAACGACTAAACAGGTTTTGCTAATTTTGCTTTTGAAGCGTTTGTTGAAGTCCAACAAAGGTTTTAAAGATAAGAAAAAGTGGGAAACCTGCGAGGAATCTAGAAAAAAAAGTTTTAATTTTTTCATACAAACAGAAAGGGTGAAATGAAGTTCGACCGACAGCTAGCAGAGGTTCAGGCGTAAATATACTGTTTTGTGATAGGTACAAATTGATCATTAAAATCATTACTCTTACTTATCTTATTATTACGTAACTACATATTACATACAATAATTATGTTAAATAATTATGTAATAGCTAGTAAGTAATAAAATTAGGTTAACGCCTGAATTAAGTTGAAAACAACATGCTCGTAGATTTAAAATAACTATCTCAAACAAAATAAGGCGCGGATGTCGAAACTTTCTTGTTAACATGATAAAGTATGTTTGTGTGTATTTACCCCTTTTTTTGGCGTAAGACATCATCTCTCCTTATAGTAAGTGATAATAGTGGCCTTTATTCACCATACATGAAATGTGTATGTGCGTCGGTGTCATTTGGCCGAGGTGTTAGGCCATGTGTGCAAGATTACTAGCTGCTCTACCCCGGACCGGATTATGACATATACCTCAACAAGTTAAACAACAATCTTCTACCAGTATTATGTATGTGATAAATAATTATCAGCTGTTTCAAATACTAAAAGCAACAAAAAATTGCATGTAAGTTGAAAATTAATTAGTTAGAATAAAACTTGCAAACTGGTTTAACTTTGAATCTATATCATGGTTGAATAATTTGTTATGTACCTTGTGTTCCCCGTTTTGGAACAAAGTTACTTATTGCGCGTAGTTAATGGGGGCTAGACGGAAAAAATTCTCACGAAAAGTTGTAACGACACTTTTTGCTATAAGCTGTGCGGCGTGCGCATGTTTCTTATGCATATATTTCGTTCCATCCGGGTGTCCCTTGACACGTCTCAACTTTTTTTTACTTCACATCTAATTCACAATAAAATACATAAAATATTAATTACGTACAGTTAGGCTCAAACATTCATGTAGTACCTATTCATTAAAATAATGTGCGCGTGTGAGCGTGCGTCCGTGTGTTTGCATTTCAAAACTGGAAATTGCTCTTTATTTCTTATTAAGTATACATAATATATAAAAATAGTACAGTACTACCGTTTAAATTATGCGCTTTGGCTTTACAAGTTTTTACATGTTTCACAGTTAATACTTTTATTTTCAAATTTGTTGACCTAAACTTAATTTAAGCGAAATGATTAATTGTGTGTAACAACAACTCGATATGTAAATATATCGACATATAATACATTCGGATTTCCGAAGCTTGATGAATATAGCCGAAGCGCATAATTTAAATAGTACTACTGTATTTACCTGTTATTACAAAGAAGCTAATTGAAAACATAACTTAATCACATAATAATGTGTACCCATTAAGTTTCTTATTTAAACAGATTTACTATTTTCGTGTTAATTATTTTATAATGTGTTCGTGGTAAGCAATGGGAGCTAAAAATTTCACCGAAAAATCACCCTAAATTTGAACCTGACTAAATACACATAACACATAAGATATAGTCAATATCCGTTCAACAGTCTTTGCGGGAAAATTGAAGATACAAACTGATAAACCGACCAAAAATTTTAATATCTCTCGCTTTGGGTTCTGTACCTTATATACAATAAGTAGCAATAAATGTTATCTGTATATACGTGATGTCAAACTTTGGACTCCTTTTTACGAAAATTGCGCGGACGTAGAAGCAATAAATTTGGCACACTTATAGTTGATGTGTAGGAGAAGAGCAGAACGCTAATATTTTTCAATAACAATGCTTATAAAGTACATTAAATCAATAAATGAAACATTACCCATAATAATAATGACACACACAAACAAATATGTTGATGATAACGATAAAAGATCACAGATGGCGCACCATACAATTTGGAAACAAAGTAGTTGGTCTTGAGAAATTAATATGGCATTCTTACTACCAAGATATTAAAATATATTATGATCGAATTTCGACCAATTGGCGACCACTTGTAATTATTATTGCACAGAATACATGTTTAGTTATGTGCAGATTTAATTTTATTGTATGCATGGTTATTTTGGTATTAAGTTTATTAGTTTTACTTCATTAGGTTGAATTAGCGATGTATTCAAATTTGGTTTTGATGTCTCAAGATACAATATTCTGACAGTCTCACTCAGAGACGTCAATTAACATTAAATCTGTCATAATGTTCATGTTTTATAAAAAATATCAACTTAATGAGTGATTAAAAGAAATGTGCTCATTTGTCAGGTCGATTCGGACTAGTAATACATAGAAATTTTTAAATAGTCCTCGTGTTAGTCCGGGCTCCCATTAAGATTAGAGTATCTGCCTTCCTGCAAAGCAGCTAGTAAAAAGCGAGCATAGGTGTACGTCACTTACACCGTGACATCTAACTAGGTGGTAGAGTTTCGCATAAATCGCAGCGACTCACCTATTACTGGCGCCATAACATCAATGCTCTCCAGTAACTTGTTCCGGTTCAGTGGGTAAGGTAGCCGGTAAACTTACTTTTGCTCGAGGCCTAACATCCCGGCCTCAGGTTGGCAACGCACCATTACCACTTTTGGTGTCTCTAGGCGGCATGAATTTCTTACCATCAGGGAATCCGTCTGCTTGGTTGCCTTCCAATATCAAAATAAAAAAATAGATACCGGAATAATCAGGACCGGAAACACAGACTTTGATATTCATCAAACAAAAGCCCAGGCAATCTAAACTATGTCTCGCTGTTGATTTGCGAAGTTTTTGAAGTGAGTTGAATGTATGAGAAAAAATTGCAGTCACATTTCTCTGTTCGTTGCAGCTATAGTTACGCCGAAAACCACTGTATGTTATCGCCGAATTTTATTTTTGATTTTCGTTTCACTTGCCGGTATACCGCGAGGTGCTATTAAAGTTTTTTGAAGAGAATCTTCTTTTCTGTTGCGCTCTACGAAAAATTATACCATAAAGTGTGTACAGTAGGACTAATTAAATTATGCGCTTCGGCTATATTCGTCTGGCTTCGGAAATACGAATGTATTTTAAATTATCTATATGTTGTTGTTGTTATTACATAATTAATCATTTCGCTTAAATTTAGATTAGATGAGCCAATTTAAAAATAAAAGTATAAAGTGTAAAACCGAAGCGCATAATATAAAAAGTAGTACTGTACATACACAGGTTTTCTTAATTTATATTATTTATGAAAACCTTTTTACACATTTTGATTTTATATAGTCTTAGATTCTTATTATTAACTCTTTATTGTAAAACAGATATCTTAGGTACAACAGGCAAGCTTATCTCTAATAAAAGAAATTTCTTTCAGCCAACCCGAAAAGGAAAAGAATAAACGAAAGAAGTAGGCTCGTGTACAGATGAATAAACTACTAAACGTTCTAAAGATTCTCATTCTTCTTTAGATTCTTACATATAGAGAAGTTACGAATGTACGGTAACCTACGGGTTACCTATGGCCTATGGGCCGAGGCAGTCATCATCATCATCAGCCGGAGGAGGTCCATAGCTGGACATAGGCCTCCCCCATAGAGCGCCACGGATCACTGTCACCACCCGCTTGTATCCAGCGACTTCCCGCGACTTTGACCAGATCATCAGTCCACCGGGTGGGAGGTCGGTTCTGCGAGCAATATGGCCTGCCCATTGCATGTGAATTATGTCGGTTACTCTCGTTTTTATGCGGGTCACCGAATTACGGATATCTCGCAAAGAAACACCGAGCATAGCTCTCCATAACTGAGCGGCTCTGAGCTTATTTATGAGGCCCACATTTAACGGCCAAGTCTTAGATCCGTATGTCATCACCGTTAACACACACTGGTCGAAGACCTTCGACTTAAGGCTCTGCGGTAATTTGGACAAGAAGATAACCTTCTTATTCTTCTCTTCTTCTTAAATTTGGATTTACCTAACTGAACAGTTTGACCTGGTATACATTCTAATCTATGAAGTTAATAAATTTTGGCAGTTAATAAATCGGATAAAATATATCGATACGCAGTCAGTCGATAACATTGAATTGATTCGATATAGCCAGGTGTATATGAAATATCGACATGTATCGTGCACTCCTAAACCGATTTCATGCTTCAATATTTTGTGATGGAGGGAATTTCATTTCGGTCTGTTGTACCTTGTGTTTACCATTAGGGTGCTCTATTATTTAATATTATCTTTATCCTTGTAACTTTCACGTTCCAATATTTACAAGCGAATGTAAAGCCGGTTAAAACTAGTTCCAATATCGAATCGTTTCAAAATAACTCTTTGACAAAAAGACCCATCAATTGGTTTGAAAAGTTTTCATAGAATAATTGAAGCCTAGTAAAACTGCAAGAAATCGACTTCAATTAGTTCATGACAGCTCACGGTTTCGTAATTCTTTTTTCGAAATTATAATGATTTCGAGACCGTGCCACGTACATTTTGTTAACATTCATTTTGTGGTGTTAAATTACATTTAGATAATAATGCATAATATATTATACAAATACTCGTATGTATTAATAGGATAATATCCTATAATCCTATTAATATTATAAATTCGAAAGTTTGTGAGTGCGTATTTAAGGATGTTTGTTACTCTTTCACACTCGAAAGGCTAAACGGACTCGTCTACAATTTGAAACACAGATAGATTATGACCGATAGGATAGGATTAACGAATAGGCTACTTTTGATCTCGGTCGGGTTCCCGCGAAAAAGCGGGCAACAGCTAGTATGTTGATAAAATTAATCATAACCTACCTTTCCCCAAAAGAACCATCAAAATCAGTTAGCTAGGTATTGGCCTAGCACTGGCGCGGGCGTTATAAACATACAAATAAAACATGTAGTCTAATTCTCTCTCCTGGAGTCGGATAATAGGCCCAAAAGTTCAAGATATTCTGAGTATAGTAGGACTTTCTATGACCACAAAGCCTTTATCATATTAGTGGTTTTGAAAGAAAGTGTTGTGGTAAACATTAAAAAGGACATGCTCCGTTGTTCCGTGATGTAAAAAGAATGGCAGATGAAAGATTGACAAAACAGATTAAACTTCGAATGTGGATGAATATAGGTAGGTTGACATCCCACGATTAAATCACTCTGGTTTTATCAGAGGGTGGTGTCAAGAGTCTCCAACACTGGCGTGTTTGTATGAAAAGGGTAATGAATATGGAAGAAGCTGTATAGGTGTGCAAGAGTTGTGTCATTTGGCACTCGATACTATCTGCCTGTGCATGCTGCTGATTTTGAAAATAAGTATATATAAGTCCGACTTCTATATTTTTAACTATCTTACGTCCATATATTCGAAGAGGTCGGCAGAATCATAACCAAGAATTCCAAATACACTAAGCCCCATAACATGATAGGGGCAAGCCTATCGCCAACCGGGCACGTATCCAATATTAGAAAATTGAAAATTCACATTTTGTTGCCCAACTTGGGAATTGAACCCGGGAAGTCGTCTAGTTAATTTACAACATATTCCACAACTTTGCCTTTTTTTGAAATGGCTAATATGTAACTAACTGCGAGGTTTCTACAACTTCACCGGACTATAAATTACAACTTTGTGGTAATGTTGTGTAAATATTTTATTAATATAAAGACAAATGAATCATTTATAAATTACATAACAAGAACTTGTTTATTCTTAAAGCTTTGTATATTCCAAATATTCCAAATCGTAGAGCTTTGAAAAGGTATTGTTAACAACTGTACTAATAGTTCAGAAATTCTTTAAAGAAGCCAAGAAATCTAAATACGATTAAATAAATCTGGCTCTATAGAAAAAAATTTAAACTTTCACGAAAAACACACTTTTTGGCGTTCCCATATCTGTAAATAATTACACTAGTTTGTATTGTTGACCAGCCGACCCGGCGAACTTCGTATCGCTTGATATTAACGGCTTCTAACAGTGAGTATGGATTATACATTGTTTTTCCCATTTTCTCAGCAATTTTCCCGGTTTTTATTTCGTAAGAACCTTCTGCATACAATAATTACACAACAAAAAGAAAACACCCGTTAAGGCATGATGCGATGACCACGCTAAATAGGGTTTTGTTTATATATACCTATACTCGTATAGATATTTTCACCCATATCCCCGAAGAGTTAGGCAGAGGTCCCATAATGTGATAGGTGGCAAGCTTATCGCCAACCGCGCACGTGTCCTATCTCGAGCAACCTTTTTTTATTAGAAAATTGGAATTCTCTTTTTATTGCCCGACCCGGACCTCATGCAGTCATGTCCAACAACTGAACCGCTAGACCACAGAGGCGAAAACATATGGTCAGACCCAATAAGCCCAAACACCATACACATATTTGTTGAAAATACCACCGAGCAGTTTATGGTACTCGTAAAATATTTTTTTTTGAATTATAGTTTGTGTATTATTGATCTTTTCCCTTAACTTTCTTGTGTCACAACGCTTGAACAACAGAAATAAGGGCTTTAGTCAAATTATTTTTATAAAGTGTCAGGAAATAATACAATCAGTTACATTGTTCCCAAAAAATAAGATTCTTACGCTTTGAAGTTCGACGATAGTATTTTATTATTTAGTTTTATTCATGTAGCACCATTATTGTTATACATCTGTTAGAAAGGTAGCAGAGACTAACTTTTAAAAATGATAGAAGTCTGGCTATTCTTGGATCTCAGGTTATGATTACGTTTTGATACTTCAATTTTCTTGCCAATTGTAATTCACACTGCTAGAGCACATCAATCACATATGCTTAAATTTACCTTGAAAGATCAATCATTTCCATTTGCTGTCATTTTAATTTACTGTAACAGTTTGTCATCATCATGATTTATAAGTTTATCACGGGCATTCTTCATGATTAAGCAAGGAGACTTTATTGGCACACGTGCCTTGTTTCTCACAAATAGCCTGGTTTCTTAGATCGGACTTTGTTACCGATGAAAATTTTTACAAGTTCATAGCCTTTAGCATGAGTTGCAATGGACTACTCTCGGTAATTTACGTAACGAAATCTAAAGCTCTTGATCTTAAAATATAATTCTCTTAAAAGAGAGTTCTTTAAAGAAGTTTGAAGTGAAACTTCTTTAGAATCGTTGTGATTTCAAAACGGGTGCAACGGAAAAACGACAGGTAAGAGACACAAATATATATTCATCTCATTCTTTTGTCGATTTACTGAAGTTTCACTTCTATCGTGTGTGAATCGCATACACACCTTTTTTTTCAGCAGACCCAGACTAACATAGGGCATCATACTAGTCAAAGCGCTATTTAAAGTTTTCATACAAATAATATACGAAGGCAGCAGCTAAAATCATGGCAAGGGCCAAACTCGCTAGCGCCTGGGTATTATTATTATTATTAAAACTTTAAAAAGCAACTTTATTTAATATTATTTGCACACCGCAGTGTGGAATACTTAAATACTTTCTAATAACTTTTAACACACATGTTCCGCAAAATAAGTATTTTTCAGTTCCTTTTAATTTTTTACTGCTAAAGTTTAGAGCGTTTTATATTTCGATATGTAAATTACTGAACGTAATCAATAGTAACTCATGGTAAAGGGCTCTGACATTTGTTAATCACTTCGCCTGCATAAATAATTATTTTTTAATTAATAAACTTTAACATGAAAAACATCGGGAATACAAAAAAACTAGCTGAGCAATAGACGTTGACCTGTCTTTGACTATTGTGTTTTTTTGTTAACAGCCTCCTGACAACAACTATCATAAACAAAACAAAAACTCTATAACCCCTGACAAGTTACACTTGTAGTGTTGCTAAAAATCATCTCGAACAAGTCAGCCTACAAACAAAAAATCTACATTGAAATTGGTCTAACCACTCGAAAGTTATGATGCCAGACAGAAACACATACAGACACGTCAAACTTATAGGTTGTAACGCTCCTTTTCTTCGTCTGGGGCTTAAAAAAGATTCCGCAGCATTTGCTTATCCGTTCACGCGTGAAGGGAAATAGGGATTCATTTTTATTGCTATTATTTGATGTATCGCCTCAGGTACCACTGTGATCCTGCGGTCCGGTGTTGGACATGACTTGATGTGTTACTGAGTTCTGTCCCCGGGCAACGAAAACAAAAGTATGTGTT
>NJDC01000458.1:74781-118413 GCA_002245475.1 Calephelis virginiensis
AACATTTAGTTACAAATAAATTCAACGAATAGGATAAAATAATTTACTATTTACTATTAACTAAATGTCAATAATTCGCCAGAATTGTATTCAGGAGTACCTAAAATGACTTATTCGATTCCAATTTCCAATAATGCATGAATCGAGCGTCGAGAGTAACCCTACTGGTTATTGTTGCATTTCAGGTTATGATTACGTTTTGATGCTTTAATCGCGTTAGTCATTCTTAATTATTTTGTTGCCAAATGCAATTCACATTGCTGCGGGACATCAATCACATGCTTAAATATACTTACAGAGATGGAGATTGGAGACACATTTCCATCTCCTATTATTTGAATGTATTGTAACAGATATCATCATCATTTATCTTTATTATGTAAGCGTTATCTCGTTGTTCCTTAAAATTGAACGAAAAACGCAGCGTCCCGCTGGGTTTTTCGTTTTTCCGCTTAAAAAAACGTAAAAAGCACTTTCTACCTTTTCCTACTTTAAAAATATGGCAAAATTTGCGTGGTCTTTGACATCTCTCATAATGTGTGCATTAGTAGAAAAATACTATTTTTTTTACACAAATAGCCAGCGTTTCTTAGGTCAGCCTTTGTTACCGGTGCATATATGTTTAACATGTTCAGAGACCTTACCTGCTATCATTAGTTTACTTAACTACCGTCTCCGAAGTTTGTATGTATGAAAACTTTGTGCAGCGCCTCTATCGGTGTAGATTAGCGTGATACAGATTGCGATACGTATATTTTTAAACGTAATGTTTAAGATTTTATAGCAACTCATAGTAAGGTTCTCACATTTGTTACTCTATGTTACTAAAACTTTGGGAATCTAGAAAAAGCTACCTGAGCAACAGAAGTTGTTCTGTCCTTACCTTAAATATTGATTTTTTTTATAACCACCTAAGAGTAACTTACATAGTATAACGCTAACCTTAAAATGTTCAATAGCTCCCCACAAAAACTTTATGCAATGTAGCTTATAAATATCTTGATGATGTCAGTTTTCTATCAAAAAAAAATCTTATCGAAATCGGAATATCGGTTCCAATGTTATAATGTTATAATGATATGCAAACACACACATACACACATATACAAGTCAAGTTTATAAGTTATGACATGTTTTTTTTTTCGTCGGAGGCTATTAAAAGATTTACCCCGTGTTGGTCCGGGCTCCTTTGAAGAATAGAGTATCTGCCTTCCTGCAAAGCAGCTAGTAAAAAGCGAGCATAGGTGTACGTCACTTACTCCGTGACATCTGACTAGGTGGTAGAGTTTCGCAGCGACTCGCCCGGATTGGTACCACCGCCTTACCTATTCCTGCCGCCATAGCGTCATGACGTGTTCCGGTTTGTAGGGTAAGGTAGCCGGTAAACTTACTTTCGCTCGAGGCCTAACATCCCGGCCTCCGGTTGGCAACACTATTACCACCTTTGGTGTCTCTAGGCGGCGTGAATTTCTTAACATCAGGAAATCCGTCTGCTTGTTTGCCTTCCAGTATCATAAAAAAAAACAAAACTTGCGCTTATTACGATGACCAAGGGAAATGGGGATTTTTTATTGGAATAATAATTGTTATTTGATCAATTGACAGAGGCAACTAGAACACAGCGTGCGGGGTTGGACTTGATTTCATGTGCTCCCGAGTTTAATCCCTGGGTGAAGCAAAGAATGAAAAATGTATTTTTATTTTTTTTTAAAAACAAACTTTGACCGTGATTGGATGTGGGCCCGGATGGCGATAGTTTTGTCACCTATCACATTGTGGAACTGGTGGTGTTAAGGCGGCATTCAGAAACGTTAATTATTATTTTTTAATAAGTCATTAACTCGACATCTTCTACAAAAAACTGTGGCTTAATTATCCTACTAATATAATAAACGTGAAAGTTTGTATGTTTGTTTGTTACTCCTTCACGCGAAAACTGCTTAATCGATTTTCATGAAATTTGGCACTCACATAGAGGATAACTTAGATTAAAACATAAGGTTAGATTGAAGTATTCCTGTGGGACCATTAACCAGTCGGGCAACACCGCGGGCAACAGCTAGTAGATTAAAGGTTTAATGAACTCTCTGAGCGGCCTCACCGCTAGTGTTTTCGGTTAGTTGTAGTTCTGCCTACCTGGTCGGGAATATGGGATTTAAGATATGTTTTATTTTTATTATTTGATTTAGACTGATGCTTATAAAATATGTTTCTAAATTGAAGACGTCTACCGGGAGCGTCTGCGAATTAATAATCTAACTTCCTTTAGAAATTCTCTGGGGACTTTTAGCATCTAAGTTAGATCACCTACCGAAATCAGAAATCGATTTTCTGTTTCAATAAAAAAGCCCATATCCCCGAAGAGATAGGCAGAGGCATAACCAGGACACCCACGACTAACCGAAGATACTAAGTCCCACATTGTGATAGGTGGCAAGCCTATCGCCAACCTGGCAAATATCTTATCCCGAGCAACATTTTTTTTTAGTAGAAAATTGGAAAAACCCAATTTTCTTTTTATTGCCCGACCCGGGACCTTATGCAGTCAAGTCCAACAACTGGACCACTAGACCACAGGGGCGATACTGTTTTACGGTTTTTATAACATTAGAAAGCGAACAAGCACATGACTTTCCCGGTGGTAAGAGACAACCGTGGCCTATATACACCAAAGACGTTTTAGGCGCATCGCTGTTACGTAGTTGGAGTATGAGACCTATTGTGCAAGTCTACCATACTCACACACTTCATACTGGAACATGACACTCATTATGGTGGCAACAATAGGCATGGCAGTGGATCCTTACCCGGACAAGTTGCTGAGCACTCTGCCACCTTGGTCTTCGTAGTTATGATCCATGTAACTCTCACATTTGATGGTCTGTTCTACTCAATGGACCTGGACCAACACAGGGTTCTTGCACACGGGTGGCTGTAAATTTTTTATATAAACTTGTATTTTACTAAATAATTTGTCTTTTTTCATGTTAACTAAACTTACTTTTGCTTAAGCATCAAGGCCTCAGGTTGGAAACGCACCATTACCACCTTTGGTATCTCTAGGCGGCGTGAATTTCTTACCATCAGGAAATCCGTCTGCTTGTTTGCCTTCCAATATCATAAAAAAAATGTATGTAATAGGTATAGAAAAGGTTGTAGCTTATTGTAGATAAGGTTAAATTTAATTATAGTTTAAAAATATTTGACGGTCACGACAAACAAATGACAATTTTAGATCAACTTTGCACTATTGCATAATTTTGTCCAACTTAAAAGATAGGAACTAATTAACTGTAAGATCTCGGTTACGGTAAGTAGTGCCCAAATCTACAGAAAGCAAGGACATACAAAGATAACCCTTACTTGTAGCCGGGTAAAAAAGACATACAATACTTTAAATTATACAAGCGACCTGATCCGCCTTCGCAAAACATTGAACAAACAAAACATCCAGTATAAACATACATACATTAACAAATTATTAATCATAATGTTCAGAATGAAATTTCGGAAATAAGTTTTCTTAATAACAATGAAAAGTACATCTAAGTACGTTAGATAGTTTCAAAGAAGGAAGCTTAGAAAAAGACAAACAGAGGCGAGATCAGTGGGGTTACTCTTGAATCTCGATATCATGCGAATTGGAAATTGGAATCGTATATGTCACTTTAGGTACTTTTGGACACAGTTCTAGCGGATTATTAACAATAAGTTACAAATGAATTCAGCTAATCTGACAAAACAATTTATTGTTTACTATTAACAAAATTTTAATAATTAGCCAGTAGCCAGTATTGTGTTCAAGAGTACCTAAAATGACATACTCGATTCCAATTTCCAATATTGCATGAATCGAACTTCTAGAGTAACCCTACAGATCAGAGTGCGCGTGCGCACGCGCGCATGTGTGTGTGTGTCTTTGTGTATGTGTGTGTGGTGCGTGTGTGTGTATGTGTGTATGTAGTGCTAGTGTGTGTGATAAAATGTTTATTATCGGGGATTCATTTAGGATTTTTAATGTTAAGACTATGCTATGCAGTGATTTTGCGAGCGGGCAGGTGATATAAATTTGGGTAGCTTATGTACATATCAATCAAATTAATTAAACGTTGTAGGACTACAAAAAGTCTGTCAACAATTTCAACACTATGTAAGCATCTTCACGCCCGTATCCACAAAAAAGCAGGTGCAACCAAAACACCCACAATTAGCCAAAGAAACTTTTTGTTCCCACAATGTGGTACATGGCAATGCTATTATTGTAAACTGGGCTCTTATCCAATCCCGGCCAATGTTATTGTTATTAGAAAATAGATGACATACGCACAGACAGATATGACGAATGTGTAAGGGTTTCGTTTTCTGGCCCCCTTTCCCGAAAGTGATTAAATTTAAATGGGATCAACCAAAAGGCATCTGTGGAATAGAAAAGGATGACTAAAACTGGTTCATCCAGTAGAAACTTTTGAGTAACAAATGAAACTTTGTTATCTATAATGTGGTTTATCTGTTTGTACTTTGTTATCGACATACCAACTATTTAGACTGAATACAAGATATAATTTATTATCAATTGTATGAATAAAATATTATACTACCCCACTACTAAGTACGCCTTTCCGATTATGGATAATAAATAACTTTTGGGTGAAAGAAAAAAGGATTTCCATATTCAATTCGTAAGTCTGTAACAGTTTTTTGTATAGGCGTATGAATACCACATTTTTTAACATTACAAGTTCTTCTTAACATATTTTTATTTTAGCACTTGCCCTGTGCTTGGGATAAATTTCTATAAATGTTTAAAGGAAGAAACAATTTCGCCCCGGACAGGATTTGAACCTGTACCTTTCGTCTCAAGCCGACGAATGCTCTAACCAATTGAGCTGTTGAGGATTCAAGTCCCGTTTCTTCCTTTAAAAATTTATAGAAATTACAAGTTCTTATTCTACTTGCAATACATATACAATAAATTCAATACCCGTACGATTGTACGTATGTGTATATTTTTTAAGTTTTTTTTTAACATAAATGACAATGAAAGTTTGTTATGATATAATAGAATTGATAAAGGCAGCAGAAGAAGACTGTTGGAATTCCTGAAATTTCCAACGGTATCATATAATGTTTGAGCTTAATTGATACGTCTTAAAAAGTTAATTTAATACTTCTGCTACGAATAGCATTTGCAAAAATAATTTATATACAAAATAGTATATAAGAACATATTTTTACGAAATGTCCCTTGATTTGACCACAAGGATAGTGTCATGTTCCAGTACGGAGTCTAAAGTAGCCGGTAGGGTACCAGCATGGGTAGCAATATAAAATATTTGTTGTTTTAAACTAAAACATAAACTAGATTAGGAAAAACTAAACAAAAATCTAGAGTCAGAGAGTACCGAGTGTCAAGTGTCACAATTTTTGCTCTAGATTTTTGCTTGGTTTTTCCTAATTTTGTTTATGTTTTAGTTTAAAACAACAAATATTTTATATTGCTACCCATGCTGGTACCCTACCGGCTACCTTAGACTCCGTACTGGAACATGACACTATCATTGTAGTAGTAGAAGTATGACGATGAATCCTTATTCGACAAGTTGCAACATCGCATTTTAGCACCAGTGGTCTAGCCAGTAATGACCTAGAAAAGAAGAAAGAAAAATATATTTATTTGCGGAATATGAGTGTTACAAAGATATTACAAAATTATTTAGGCGTTCCAACATATTCTACCTACTTGTGGTGTGCAAATATTTTAATAGGTTTTTAATTATTTATTCACGATTTGCTATTTACACACTGTTTTTTTGTTTGTTTTGAGATTACATAATTATTTATTAATACAAACAATTTTTGCAAATATTTGCACACCACAGTTATTTAGTTAATCACATATTTATTATTCATATTAGTTATTTTAATTATTTACGTACCATTTACACAGTGTTGTTTGTATTAATTACATTATTTTAGGCCGTTTGGCCGTTGCTCGCCTCTTATGAGCTGCCCGGTCTATTCTACACAAAAGACCCACATGAAGAAATCAAAACCAGTCCAGATATTTTGACACGAAAACACGAGATACATGCAGGGGGTTTCACTCTCTAGTTTACGTATCTACGTCTGCATCTTCAGGCGTCTCTTCTTCTTCTCTCGTCAAAAACATATCTAACTAAAATAGTAGTGAAATATCACATCTAACGTCTTAACGCGATATTATTTTTTCTGCGCTCAAAGCTGTATGTGATTTCAACATACGTCTGATTTTAAATTTTAAATGAGTTTTTAAGTAAATCGTTTCTGTTCACTTAGCATAACATTAACCTTTGCTACACGTCATAAGATACATTTTTCCCTGCGTTTTGTACACCAGTGACTCTTCTGTACATTAGCATTATTGCATATTCTGTGACAAATGTACGTAAACTTTCGCATTTACTACACAAGAGTGAGTGGAAAATTGGGTGGGGAAGAGAGCTTTTGTCTTGATGTATGCTTACCAGAACAATGGTGTCTGCATGAGTGGCGTGCGATTCTCACAATTAAAGAATCACTCTTATTTTTCCACTCGCATAGATTGTAAATTTGGCGTTTCATTTATTTGAGGGTTCACCGTGGATAATTATTTAATCTATCGAAAAATAAAAGTTTGCATAAATGATTAAGTAAACTTTATAATATTATGGATTATAAAATTCTTCTTTTTTATGGATTTACAAGTACTATGCATAATTTTATTTCGCCAATGTCTACGTGCTGGGCGAAGCACGAGTCAGTAAATAATAACGCAAGTATGGTAATCGTTGAAGTTTTTATTGAGATATTTTAGTTATATTAGAAAATCAAAACAAAAAAAAAACAAGAAATTAAATCAAAACAGATCACAAAGTAACGGTGTTTATAATCTTACTCCTTTATAGGTATATAGATTACAACAAAGCATAAAATGTTTAGGCAAAAGTATCTTGGCCCAGAATTAAGTAATTCCTTTGATATTTGGAATGTCAAAAATATCGCAAATGATATAAGAGACGGTAGAACGTGAACGACAAAAGCAAAAATGTAGATTAAAGCATTCTTCAAAGGAAATTATTAAAGTCGCGTCACTGGCTAAGAAGACAAGTGATACTTGAATATTACAGATTTTAAGATAGGTATTGTTTCAAACAAACTGAAATTAATTTTCGCAACGTAATTCTACGTTACAATAACAAGGACTTTTGTGATTGCCAGAGATATTGATTGTTAGATTCGTCCTATTCACAAAATAGAAAATGTTCCTTAAAGTGAACTCGTGAACTCTCACAAAAATTCTTTCCAGACACGGGAACGTCAAAAAGTGTATTTTTTGTAAAGGTTCAAGGATTGATTTTTTTCCATCGAGCTAAATTTATTTAAACGTGTTTCGCCTTCTAACTGACCTAAGGGATTTTGTGAACTATTAGTACAATTGAAAAGTTATTGTTAATTGATTTAATTTTTTGACTTAACTTAATTTTTTTGCATTCGGGTGGTCGTTAGAATTGTACGTAACCTTTTATAGCTAAACTTGCAATTTAATAAAGAAGAAGTCTTGAGAGTAAGTATTAGTAATTGTCGGATTGTTATTGACGAGATCCGCGGATACGCAGTCGGTTACGGGTGTTTGGTATCATGATCCGCAAAGGCTAATACGAATCTTAATTTTCTTACAATCGGTGTCTTTATCAAATTCTGAAATAATAGTTGATGTCACGTGACGTGCACGTAGGGTCTTACTTCCAAAATAAGATTTTTGGCGGTGGTAATAAAATTGTACTATTAATATCGTGTTTTATTTCTGTTCACTACAACAATATTTTACAATGGTTTAAGGTATTTATACAGCACTTAACTTATTCTTTTAAAAACTATTCGTGATGATCTATACACTCTTAATAAACTTATCGTCACGTATCACTGTGTATAGATAACTGCCGCTAGTAATCATAGCTCGTGTTGATAAATTAGTAGAACGATCAATTAATCTTTTCCCATGGATATCGACTAATAATTTATATGTTTTCCAAGAAATCTGCCCGACGATCGACGTCTTTACATCAGCTATCACGAACGTCCATACATAAGGTCGCTTCAATCCTAGATTTAAAGTTAATGTTTTTTCCCCATTGGTACTAATTTTCGTTCCATTTGCCGCATAAAGCATTCGTTGCTGCCCAACGTGGAAACTTATCTTTACTTAATACGGAAACAGTGGCCCCTGTATCAATTAAAAATCTTACAGCATTTTTGAAGTCGGTTACAGTAACGCGGAAAGCGGGGTTGATAGTAGAGAGTGCCGCCCTTGTATGTACCAATGCTCATTTCCCGAGTTTCTCTATGTACTAGGCTGAATTCTTTTAAAAGCGCGACCTTTAATTTTGTTATGATAATAACAAAATTTACTGTTACAGCGACCTCACTGACGAGCATAGTTTCTTGAACTCGAACTAGACCATCTGTGACGAAAATCGCTGTGTCGCTTTTTCCCGTCCTGGTTCATTTTTCTGACCTGGTCCTTGCTTGAGAGCGCATACTTTGGTTTGCAAATTCACCATTTGTGCAGTATCCTTATCTTTTTTCCTTTCCTTATTTTTATGTATTATGATGATAATAATATTGTTAAGTTAAGAGTAAACTTGCTTAGTTCATGTACTAACAACTAATAAGAATTAATTCAGTTCACAGAACTAGATCGTACGCAATGTTTCATCAAGGACGGAATCATAGACAAAGGACATAATAAATACGAAGAATGAATTGTTTGTCGCGCGCTGCTATTGGACAAGGTGCTTAACATGTAATCAAACGAGAATAACAAATTATGTTATTTTGACCTTTACTGTCATTAATCTATTTCAAACTAATTAACTATGATCTCTAGATAATAGTCAATTAGTTTGATGAATATTGAAAATAATTTGACAAATATTGTAAATAAGGTGATAAACATTTCAAATACATTTTACATATTGTAAATATATAACATAAATAAATAACAAAAATGGAAAAACACCAAAGTTGTAAATATTTAGATTTTTAAATACGCCATTCTAAAAATGACACTGCAAATGGAGATAAAACTTTTCATAAACATTTTAGACAGAAATTCCTAAGCCTGCAAAGTGTAAAAGAAAATCAACACAACATAATTCATTCCTTGACCCACATGAGAATCGTAAGACGTAACTTTTTCCAATGTACTACTGAACTAATAGTACTAGAAGTCCGAACTAGTACATTCGAATAACTGTACTAGTACGGAGCGATCCTTATTTTGACCGAGTAATAAAAAGTCTAGTAAAGAGGAATGATTTTAGAACCTAGACGTGCTATAAATATCACACAAATATCTATGTGTTTAAAGATAAAATATATATAAAAACAGTAACAATGCTATCTTTACATTATTTACAGTATTTTTCTGATAATCATAAATCAAAGTGGAAGGGTGTAAAGTCACGTTGTTTAAGTTGAAAGGAGAACAATGGTGAGATGATCAAAGCTATTAACATAATGGTCTCGACGGTTTTCAGAACGAGAATTTTCTGTATTTCTTTTTTAACATTAAATTTGTATTTATTTTAAGCATGAGATTTAAGTGTACTTACTGATTTTTTTACGAACAGGCACACGGGGCCTCGAATGATAACAGACCTTGGGCTTTCATATATACACACTTTATACTCGTTTGGTCTAGGAGAAGAGTATCGATTTCAAATGTTCACAATTCTTACAGGCCTGTCTGGTTTTCTCTACATTCAATACTTTTATCGTACAAATACAAGGATAAAATACACTGCCTCATTTTAGATTTGTTTCTTCAATCTTTGATTTGTACATTCTTTCCACATGACCCAACCAATGGAGTTTGCCCTATTTTAATATAGACACCTTAGGTATTATAGCAGCCTGGCGGTACTCTGGTAGGTTAGTGGTATAAGTTTGGCTACTCTACCTTCTGAATCGGATGATAACACTGTCATTACAGCGTGAATTATTTTAGGCATTGGATGCCTTGCACGGGCAAGTTGCTGTACAGCACTGTATTGCCATTGGTCTTTATGACGGTGATCCATTTAACCTATGAACTTACATTTAAAATGATACTTTTTGCTACAAAATAAAATATGCACCAGAATCAGAGTCAACATTCACTCCGAGTAATCCCTGCTGACTACATTCATGATTTATTTTTTTTTACAATTAAAGGAAAACTTACAGCTAGCAAGATTAATAATACAGAAAATATTTTATATATGATCAATTACAAGTTTTCACTTATAAATATAATAACTGTTAAATGTTTATGTTTACGTATTTACAAGTAAATTAGAAAAATAACAGTCTATAAATACAACAGAGTAGGCACATGTTGCACACCAAGAACCAATGACTACTTATCTTACAACTAGTGACGAAGAAAATAATTAATCAAAAAAAAAAACCTATCTGATAAAGTTTTTTTAAGCTTTGTTATGGATTCACTAAACAAGTTAAGATCAACATCTTGACAAACTGAATTAATAGTGCGACATGCTCTAATTAAGTATGAGTTTTGCCAGTAAACAGTTCTCGTCTTAGGGAACTGAAGCAAATTAAATCTTCTCAAAAACGCAGCAGGTGTATGTAGGCCTATCTGGTGAAGCAACTCAGGCACATATACTTCACTATTTAACACCTTCGATAGTAAAATAAGATCAACTTTTTTCCTCCGCTCATAAAGCGGTAAAATATGAAAATTTTTGATAACACTTTGAACGATACTGAATGTACCTTGATAAAACTATTTGAATACGTTCCAAACGATCTATTATAATTTGGGTTCCAGATTTGAGAGGCATATTTAAGATGGCTGCGAACAAAAGCACAATAGAGGGTTTTTATAGTATTAATATTTTTGAAGTCACTAGAAATTCGGATTACAAACCCTAGGGCCTTAGACGCTATATTGACTACACTATAAATTAGGTAGTCAAACTTCAGTTTGCAATCAAAATGTACTCCAAGATCTTTAATGACTTCAACTCTTGATATGTTGGTTTGCAATAACTTATAGTCATAAATGATAGGGTTCGGCTTACGTGTAAAAGTACGAATATGACACTTTGATACATTGAGCATAACCTTGTTTAATACGCAATAATTTTGGAATCTCTCAAGATCCTCCTGCAAGAGCCGTGAATCCGTTAGTGATGTAAAATGTTTAAGAGCTTTCATATCATCCGCGTATAGTAAAATTCTAAAATTCTGGAAACACGATATCACATCATTAATAAAAATGTTAAATAAAAGAGGACCCATTAGCGAGCCTTGGGGCACCTCCGATGAGATATACAATGTTCTGTACCTGTATCCATTAACAACAACAATTTGAGATCTATTTTTGACATAAGATGAAAACCATCGGTACAAATTTCCCCTAATTACCACAACCAAGAGCTTACGTATTAGAATCACGTGATCTATACGATCAAAACATTTACTATAGTCTGTGTAAACTAGTTAGAAAATCACTATTCACTACGAGGTTTGTAGTGGTAGAACGCCCTTCGATGAAACCATGCTGATATATGGATCAAAGAGTAAAGTAACTTACCATAAAGGATATGGATAAACAGTTTTTCAAGGAGAATGAAAGTTGGTTATATATAATTTTCTCCATGATATTTGCGAAAATGCATAATTTGGAGATGGGCCTATAGTTTTCTATACAATCTCTGGGACCTTTCTTATGAATAGGTGTAATATACGCTGATTTCCATATCTTTAGCACTATCCCAACTGCAACAGATTTTTTAAATAAAAGAGAGAGAATATTTTCAGGACCAGCGGTTTTGTCTAAATCAACATACCTTAACAGCGAATAAACTTCTCCCTTTCGTAACTCTATAGAAGAAATATTCATCAAAGCGCTGCTAACATAATTTTGTTTTTTTTTTCAAGACTACAGTTTTTTTATTTCTATATTTACGTGTTATATTTTTTCAGACCATAATTTTTATCTCTTCAAGTTTAAAATGGACAAATAATTTTGTCGTGTATTTGTTTGCGCATAAACAAAAACTCGGCTATGATTATCGCATCACACTTTTTTTTTAATTCTATAAAAGACAAGGAAGTATGTACGAAAAATATCTACTTGAATCGATGGATATTTGAAAGAAATTATCTGAGCAAATAGACACAGTTTTATCAAAAAAAATGTTTTAGTATAATCTAAGTATTTATAATATCATTGAGTATTTCTTATTAAAACATTTAATTGTGCCGACCTTCTAGTATTGTGATCAAGAACCGGCGATAACTTTGCCAGGAGACTCCAAGGCTTTGATTTCAATATTTGCGAGGCAATGGTCGTTATTTTGAATACAGAATAGTTAGGTAATTAAATAGTTAAGGATAATGTGTATACAGACAAACTGAATTGCAATGTTATTGTATCACAGATAAAATCAAGACATTATAAAGCACGGTTTCACTATTATTTAAAGAAAGACATACTATTTTAGGGACAAATTTAACCCGCATTAACGGGTAAGAAAGGAATTAAAAATTTCATCACGGGAGTTGAATCCTCAGTAGCACATATGGTTGGAGCATTTGTCGGCTTGAAACGAAATGTTACAGGTTCAAATTCTGTCAGGGGCGAAATTTTTTCTTACTTTAAAATTTAT
Organism: Calephelis virginiensis; assembly: GCA_002245475.1. Taxonomy (NCBI): domain Eukaryota; kingdom Metazoa; phylum Arthropoda; class Insecta; order Lepidoptera; family Riodinidae; genus Calephelis; species Calephelis virginiensis. The sequence continues at coordinate 87,480 of NJDC01000458.1, forward strand.
ACAAATTAGATGTTCCAATATTTAGAAAATGTTCATTATATCTAATAAAAGATATCCACATAAAAAAAAATCTTTACGTCCGTTTTAAACTGAGAGTTAGGTTGAGGTATAAACAGGGCACCTATAACTAGCAGAAGATACTAAATCCTATAACGTAATAGATAGCAAACCTATAACCCTATATATATATATATATAACTTGGTACGGGCTCCTTTGCAGAATAGACCATCTGCCTTCCTGCCAGGCAGCTCGTAAAAGGCGAGCATAGGCTTATCGTCACTAACACCGTGACATCCGACTAGATAGTTGAGCTTCGCAGCGACTCGTCCGGACTGGTACCACCGCCACCTACCTATTCCTGCCGCCATAACGTCATGACGTGTTCCGGTTTGGAGGGTAGGGTAGCCGGTAAACTTACATTTGCTTAAGGCTTAACATGCTAGCCTCAGGGTGGCAACGCACCATCACCACCTTTGGTGGCGTCAATTTCTTACCAACAAGAAATCCGTCTGCTTGTTTGCCTTCCACTATCATAAAAAAAATCCAATCCCGGGCAACGTTGTTTTTGTTGGTAAATTGATAAATCACATTTACTTATTTTTACCTGACCAGGGAGTCGAAATCGAAACCTCAAAAAGTAAGTTCTTACAACCGGATCGCTAGACTACAGAGGCAATATGAAAAATACCGTCATTAAAATTACTTCTGGTTTAGGAAGAGTTTAGTATCATGTGTCGTTTACCAAAAACTACTAATTTATTAAAAACCAAAGGTTTGGATCGCATTATTTTTGTGTAGATGTCTTTTTAGCTATAATGATTAACTTCTCTACCAAACCCTATTATAATAGAGAAGGTCTCAAAAATGAAAAATGTCAATTATTATTTCAAAGAAAGTAATTTTATCTACAAAACAACACTCAACTTTAATCTGGTCAAAACATTATAGATACAATTTTATGAGAAGCAGCGACTCTGTCGTTAGCTTAGAGCTCTTGCGACAATTGTCGCCATTTGTCGGCGGCTGAAGTTACCCATGTCGTTGGTGACATGCCGCTTGTGTGTACGAGCACTTATGGAAAGGGTTAAATGCTCTTTCTAAAGAGTATTTATATCCCTTGGTTAAATGACACTTTTCAGTGACATCGAAGATGATTCCTGACATGACAATGATGACAACTTTGAATCCTCGTGTCACCCATCTTTTTCAACTTTCTTGCCATAGGTGACATTTCCGAAAATATCGTCTTGGAAATCTTTTTGGACTTTATCTTCCTTAATGGACTTACTTTCCTATTTAATTTTAATAACGAATGTATTGCAAGAAGCTTATGTAAAGCTTCTTGATGTATTGAGACTTGCTGGCATTCAGTAAATTTGGTAAGAATTTTACAATTCTAATTATGGCTAACTTGTACGCACATATATCCTAATATATAACACGTAACATCTTAATATATATATTTATTGTATTCGTGTGTTTGTCACTGAACTTCTTTTAAACGACTGGATGGATTAATAGAAGAAGGCGTTACTTTGCGGAAATCCATTCTTAAATCTAAATAAAATTATTTAATTTGCAATTTTATTTAGATTTAAGACTGGATGGATTTTGATGAAATTTTTTGTATGTGTTCAAGGGAATTCGAGAATAGTTTAAATTCACAATTTGGTCTCATGGAAAATGATTTTTAATAAATTTTTTAATGATAAGTAGTTGTTGATTTTGGAATGTTTCACATTGGATCCGACAGACTGTGCTACTATCGAGGCATTAATGTCAAGCGATACGAAGTTTGCTGGGTCAGGTAGTAATATATATTTTTATATCAACCCCGAATCTATAGATCCGATAGTCTAGCAGTCCGGGTGTTGGACTTGACTGCATGAGGTCCCGGGTTCGAATCCCGAATCGGCCAACAAAAAGAAAAATTGGATATTTCCAATTTTCTAATAAAAAAATGTTGGTCGGGATTGGAAATGTGCCCGGTTGGCGATAGGCTTGCCACCTATCACATTGTGGGACTTAACTGTCTTCGGCTAGTCGTGGGTGCCTTGGTTGTACCTCCGCCTACCTCTTCGGGGATATGGGCGTGAAGATACTTTTTTTTTAGTAACGATATTTGGTTATGAGGTACTTTTTATTTTATTTTGGTTATTATATTATAATACAGAGATTTATTCTACAGTTTATAATAAAATGTTGCGAGACCAACAAAGCTATATAGTTAAATAACCCTCAAGTCAAGTCCCCGAGCTATTTTGACATAAATATTTCTCTTGGAATTTCAATTTGCAAACGTTTTCATAAGGCATAGTACAGGATATTAAAAATTATTATAATACATGAGCTGAAAATCTATACTTATATATAATATAAAAGCGTAGAAGAGTAAGTTGAAGATGCTAAAAAAAAAACATAGGCGGAGGCGACTAATTCATATTCGTCTTTTGATTTCCGTCTGTGCTTTAGTACATATTAAACCGTATATATAATATATATATATTTTTAGTCATAAATTTTGTAGTTTAGAAATCACAGTCATAATTATACTAAATATAATAAAAGTATAGTGATAACTGTAACAAATAACTTGAAATCCAAAATGTAAAACAATATTTAAAACTAGGGGTCACCTTACTTAATATACCTTCACATACATTTGATGTTTTCGATCGTCGGCGTTTGGTAAAACTTCCAAATATTCATGTTTTTAATTTTAAATAAAAATATGCATCAAGGTGTATCATGCTGTATAAATGAAACCGGTAGGCTATTTACAAAATAATAAATTATAAGTGATACATAAAACAGTACAAATGTTTCTTTTTATAAAAATATGAACGTAATATCTTCACGTTAATTCCCCATGCCAACTAGGCAGAGAGTATCAAATCCAAAGTGAACGAAGTTCCAGTGCTAAAAAATGTGTTTATTTTTATTTAGAAAGTAATATGTCCATTTTTTATTTACCGACATAAATTGTTAATAAAATAAGAATGAAAGTCTTCAAATCATTTTTATTAAACCTAAATCATATCATGCTATCATAGTTTTAGAAGTTGATTGTGTATATACAGCCTTATAGCGTGTAACATTTCTATGATAATAATCGTCTTTCTTCTATGAAATGTACCCAACCAGACAGCGTTCATTGAATTATATGATAAAACATTTTATACAGATACAAGAGAAATGTGTTGGATAAAATATTCACGATTCTTAAAATTAAATCATTTTTACAAAGCTTACGATTATATCTGAATATATCACTGATACCAAAGACAATGTTACTTATCTATGTTGACACTGAAATTATGTTTTATTATTAAAAACTAAAAGCATTTTATTTTAAAACAAAATTCTACTTTAGCAGCTGCCTTGTGCTTGGGACAAATTTCTATAATTGTAATGAGATTTTGAACGTGCACCCTTTAGTCTCATGCCGACACATCTCTAACATTTGAGCTACTGAGGTCTTACGTGAATGTTTTCATTCTTTTGTTGAAGTTTATGAATGATGTCTACTATTTAATGTAACAATTTATTCATAAGATTGATATCGTTTGTTGCGTCAGCATGTGATCACTAAATAACATACATACATACATACATACATATCTTCACGCCAAGTCCCTTACGGGGTAGGCAGAGAGTATTGAGTGCCAGACCTCACGATCCTGACAAACCTGTCTTGCTTCCTTCACATTCATAACCCTTTTCATACAAACACGCCGGTTTCGGAGACTCTTGACACCACCCTCGGATAATATCCGATTGATCTGATCGTGAAATGTCAGCCTTGGTCTCCCCGGGTACCTACATACTAAATAACACTTGTAGGATAATGGGTTTCATCATTCCCATAAAGCAGATCAGTTACTAGACTATTCGCCTAGATTAGACAGCAGTCCTGTGCATCGGCTCCTTTGCGTTATATTGTCAACTCACCTATTACTGCCGCCATATCATCGATGCTAGTATAAATGTAGTCCCTGATTTGGGGTTTGGTAGCTAGTCTATGATGTCAGCAAGTGATGGATGTATTTCACCATCAGAAGTATTGAAAGAGAAAAGAAAACAATATAAACAATCGGTTTTCTCCGACATAACTTGGACGTTAAGTTTAAATCTAAATGTGAGCACAAGTAGTAAAATCAGAGTAGCAAGGAGTTCAAGGCCCAAAAAAACCACAGTCCTATTTATAAACACTTAATATGTATATGCCTCTGTGGTCTAGCGGTCCAGGTGTAGGACTTGACTTTACAAGGTCCCAAATTCGATTCCCTGTTCGGACAACAAAAACAAAATGTAGTTTTTCCAATTTTGTAATAAAAAAATGTTGCTCGGGATTGGATATGTGCCCGGTTGGCGATAGGCTTGCCACCTATCACATTGTGGGACTTAGTGTCTTCGGCTAGTCGTGGGTGCCCTGCTTGTGCCTCTGCGTACCTTTTCGGGGATATCAGCGTGAAGATACTTTTTTCGTGTTTTTTTTGCAACTTTATATGATGTTTTATTTGCTTTTTCGCACTAATATCACCTGTACATTTCTTAATATGAAACATTTTTTGTTGGTCCCCTGTGTAGAATAGAGCATCGGCCTTTCTTATGTAAAAGACGAGCATAGATTAAGTGGGTAATGACCCACAAGATAATAAGATACAGGATGCGGAGCAGTAACTTTACCGGTTACCAATTTTTTTGCCTTACTTGTTATCATATTGACAATGTTTAGAACTATGGTGTTTCAGCCCTAAGGGTAGCACTTAATACGCACTGTGTGACATATTTACTTGTAATACACGTCTTATTAACCTTTACAACTGTGAAAAAACAATTTAGGGCCTGTATGCATGATGATCCGACAAATCACGGACTGTGTAGTGCGTCTATAACAATAATTATAGTCGCCTCTGTGGTCAAGCGGTCCGGGTGTTGGACTTGACTGCATGAGGTCCTGGGTTCGAATCCCGGGTCGGCCAACATAAACAAAATTGGATTTTTCCAATTTTATAATTTAAAAAAAATGTTGGTCGGGATTGGAAATGTGCCCGGTTGGCGATAGGCTTGCCACCTATCACATTCCCACAATGTGTGAGTCCCAGACTTAGTGTCTTTGGCTAGTCGTGGGTGTCTTGGTTGTACCTCTGCCTACCACTTCGGGGATATGGGCGTGAAGATAATTTATTTTGAACAAGAAAAAATAATAACGAAATTTTGTATCAAGAATTTAATGCCACGAGATGATTGTAAAATAACAATGAAGATGAGAAACTGCCTAATTTTTATGCAAAGGTAATTCATTAGCAAGAAAATAAGACATGAATACCTCGGCAATTCATCCCGCGGGAATTGTATTGAAATTCCTGTCATATTTAGCGTAAAGAATATTTCAACTACAGATTTCGTGCGGAGGTTTTGGGAAACTTTATCGGCGGAATTTCTTTTATTTAAGTAACCTTTCAGTCGCGCTTTAAATATTTCCACCTTGAGTTTCCTCTGCTTTATTCTTATAAATGTTATACTTACCTTTATTTTTTTAATATGAGAGCAACGAATAAGGCAATGACCCTGATGGTAAGTCACGGTATCATGTTTCGCATCTTTGCAGTTTTTCTAAAGCAGATTAAAAAATAGGTGTTGAAAGTTAGACGTGTAGTGTGTGCGTGCGTGTGTGCGTGCGTGCGTGCGGGCGGGCGTGCGTGCGTGCGTGCAATGATTTTACCTTGAAGGTCTCCACGCTGTTTCAGAAACCTTTCCATTGGAGGGTCATTACTTTCAGTAGTCCAAGGCAGCAAATGTCTACGGAATTCCACAGTAGATTTACGCCATGTGTCAAGTTAGAAGGTATGGAAAGAGTTCTTTCTTTCATTGTTTGTTTAGGTTTGGCCTTCACGTTAGTATTTTGCCATTAGTCAAGTAGAAATTTGCAACAAGTTAACCGATTTACGAAAATCGTCAAAAAAAGTCATGTTGGGTCTTGAGTAAAGCGGTGGCCTCATTACTCAATTAGTATGTAGTGAAATTTAGCGGCAACGAGGAAATACACGATACGCTATTTTTTTTTTATAATTATTTCATTTGTGCACTTTCACTGAACAAAATGCCACCAAAATTGACTAATTTCAATCTATATAAACACGGAGTCCAATAATTATGAAAAAACTTTGACCATCTTTTCTCTCGATAGCGCCAGAAAACTATGAGTTCTTACACAATGATGGTTCTTGTTATTTTTAGAATGATTGATGAATTTTCGATAAAAAGCAAAACTCTTATTGTTTTATAGTAAACCCGTTGGCAGGGACGGGATGGCGGGATAATTTAATTATCCCAGGAACAGCTTATCGTTTGTTCTGTGTTTAAAGGCTTTTTCCAAATCGTTTGTTAAAAACATTTTTAATTACGGACTACGCAGTCCCGTCGTGACCACGGCCTATGCAACTAGGCCGAAATATCGACAAATAAAATAAAAAGAGATCGTGAGTATCCCGTATAAATAATTAAAAATGTTATTAATTCGCGACGATTTAAGTTTAAAATCCTACGTTTGTTAAAGCTTTCCGCTTTTTTTGCAACGATTTGAATCTCGATTTTTTTTGGAAATAAAAGAATTGATTGATTTGAAATAAAAGAATTTGATTTGTTTATAGATTTTTTTCACCTACGGAGCCCCGTTCAGTTATAAGAATAAAAAAAGCCTATCTATATCTATCATACTCCAGCCTTCAACTATATTCACGCACAGAAATATGGAATTAATTTTTTTTGTAGTTGCTTGCGTAGTTGCTTTGTCAAGTAAAAAGGGACAAATAAACACAATTGCATATATTAGTACGGAAATGACTGCGCCCGCGAATAACTGCAACATCAGGGGTATGTAGTTGCATTGCCGTTTATTATGTCATAAACGTCGCTTGTTGTAACTGGTTCACATGGGACGACCGCCATGTTTCAAAATTATGATGAAGCTTTATGTTCTGATGCGATAATCGGTTCTGAAACTGTACAGCTGGTTAGATCAGCTCAGTTAGTATTAGTATCTTCACGTCCATATTCCCGAACGGGTAGGCAGAGGCACAATCAGGGCACCCACGACTAGCCGAAGACACTAAAAGTTACGAAGTGATAGGTGGCAAGCCTATCGCCTACCGGGTACGTAGCCAATTCCAGGCAATGTTATTTTATTAGAACATTGAAAATATACATTTTCTAACTTTTTTGTTGTCCGCCTCGGGGATAGATCCCGGGTCCTCAAGAAGTCAAGTCAGACGCTGGACCGCTAGACCACAGAGGTGATTGTACTATGGTATGGTATGGTATTGTTGATAATATGGTAGATGACGCTAGGTACGTATATATAACAAGTAACAGTACTAAGCACGAGAACTCTATGTGATTTAAGAAAATATCACACCAAGAAATTGAAATGAGAATCCTACTAATTTTTTTATGTATATGCTAAACTTTGTGAGTATGTATCTAATATATATGGATGTTTATTACTCTTTCACGCTCGAACGGCTAAACGGATTTGTCTAAAATTTAGAACCCAGATAGATTATAACTTGGATTAACATATAGGCTACTTTTAATCCCGATTACACATCTGGTTCCTAAGATAACGCGGGCGCAGTCGTAGCCATCAGTTAGAATACTAGCTAAATATAAAATATGTAATAATATTTGTACGTATATTTATTAGCCTCTTAACGTAACAGATATTTCAATTTTAATTACATGTTATTAACAAAGTGTTTGTTAACCTGGGAAATTTCGTGTCTTACATATTGTTTCTAAAGTTCTTCAAAGAACTGGCGCTGCGAGCCCAGAAAGTTCTGATAATACTTGTATAAGCTGTATCCATTACGAAGTTAGCTTATGACGTTTTAATGTAGGTATGTTGGAACACACGATGTGTTTCACGTTATTAGACAGTATTCGACAGTACTAAAAGTACATAATAATTTAATTTAGGGCTGGTACACAAATCAGCGACACCACGTCGCGCCGTTCTACGATGCGACATCAACATATATGTATACATAGATTTAGGATGTTACGTATATCAACGAATAACAAAATATACGACACGTCACAATTGGCTACGAGTTTCAGTACAACGGAGTTTCATAGAATTCACGGTTCACTGAATCACCATTACCAAAGCGTTATATCATTTGAATCCGTACTCATAATATAAAAGCGAAAATATGTCAGTCTACCTATCTGACTGTCTGTTACATTTTACGACTGAACAGCTTAATCGATTTTGATGAAATATTATATGCATATTGTTCAAGATCCAACTTCTAAATTGGGTTACTTTTTTTTCATACATCAACCCTTATAGGCGACTGAAAGTTTGTATAAATATCTATTTTGCGCTGACGAAATTTAGACTGAACAGCTAGTGTCCTTATTAAATTATATTATCTACTAAAGTTATTGCCGTTATTCATAAATTTATGAATTTAGTATGGTCTGCGTATTTGCTACTTCTTTAAACGTCTTCTTAGTGCTAGTAAGAAACGTATCCTTTATTTATTATAGTCAAATTTAAGACAACCTGGGGCACCTCATATATCGACCACATCTTAAAACGTCATGGCACATTGCAAAGTCGCATCCTGAATTTTTATATTGCTCGTCGTAGATATTCACAACACGTTGTCATATTATCGTGAAATAATGCTTAATCGTAGCTCGAAGCGATGTCGTATCATATTTATGTGTACAAGCCTTTACACACCACAAGCGAAATTAAAATTTATGACTTCAAGGTCACAACTTTGGAATAGGCTCACACTGCGCTGAGATTAACTACATTAATGAATTGCTACTCGACGATTTAACTGTTGTCAACTTGATTTCAGGTAAAGGGTTAACATGTTTTATAAATCTGTTTCTGAAAAGTTTTTTAAAGAAGCAGGCTTTTGTACTTTATTATGAATCCTAACCATACTAATATTTAAAAAAGTAGTCACCCTTGTTTAATAAGATTGGAAGATTGTATGAGAACTCAATTAATTTAGGGCTGATTTGGAACGAGATTTAGAAAAAGAGCACTATTATTTTTCGAACAAAAACTGTTAGTACGTGTCAGTTGCAACGAAGTTCGCAAGGTCGGCTATTAAAAAATGTAAATAAATGTAAAAAATAATATAAAATATACTCTAAACTGTGTAAGTGGATGGTCACCCAAAAAAAACTAAATTGCTTATTTTTAGCCGACTCCAAAAAGGAGAAAGTTCTCAAATCGACTGTATGCAAAAAAAAATCTTTATGCCCACATCCCCGAGGGAGCAGGCAGAGGCACAACCAGAGCACCCACGACTAGTCGAAGACACTAAGTCCCATAATGTGATAGGCGTCAAACCTATCGCCAACCGGGCACATATCCCGAGCAACATTTTTTTATTAGAAAATTGGAGTTGCCCGACCCTGGGATTCGAACCCGGAACCTCATGCAGTCAAGTCCAACAACTGAACCGCTAGACCACAGAGGCCGAGGTAAATTATGAAGTGGCCGTACTAGTAGGTAGGTAGCGTAGGTATTGAAGTTTCATTGTTTAGCACAGAATACTTACAGGTACTAATAGTACTAATAAGGTGTATGTAGGATTGGACGATTGCAGTGCGAATCCAAAAATGTCCGATTAAGCACAAGACTATTGTATTATACCACATAAATTATAGTACTTTCATACTGATAATTAAAGCAATTCGTACAAAATACCTATTCGCTAACCATTCCAAAATATCAAAAATGCACAACGTTAATATTCAAGCTGTCACTTGTGCCAGCACTCCCGGAGTGCAAATCGTCTTTTTTCAATAAAACCGTCAGTCACTGTTAATGTCAAGAGAAGTTCGCCGGGTCGTCTAGTTTATATTGAAATCAGTTCATTCTTGCAACAATTAGTTATTAATAATAATATAATTTTTGTTGTCGTTAAAATACAAGCTTAAATAGGTATCTTTGTTTAACAAACTTAGCTACAAATAAAATCTCATCAGATTTTGTTTAGTGATTTAATTATCAATGCGATTTTATTACGTTTGGCTCAGTCAAGTTTTTCAATTTCTGTTTTACAATATTTCATGTCTAAAGTTAATAGCAACTAGCTGACTGTACGGGCAACGAAAGTTTCGTTGTTCCTCATGTTAGATGAAAGCTCCATTACAAAGTCATCTTATTAAGTTTTCATACAAGTTAGTTCATACATTATCGTACATTTAGAATGTCTTTTTATTTTATACTACCACATGTCTAAACATGACGTCGTCAGTATTGAACAGTTACGATTTTCATAGAAACTTATATATCTATCAGTCCTTTTTGGGTTGATTTTCTAAACAAATATAGCCTCTAGAACTTAAAACGTTCACTACATGTCGCCTCTGTGGTCTAGCAGTCCGAGTGTTGGACTTGACTGCATGAGGTCCCGGGTTCGGATCCCGGGTCGGCCAACAAAAAGAAAATTGTATTTTTACAATTTTCTTAAAAAAAATGTTGGTCGGGATTGGAATTGTGCCCGGTTGGCGATAGGCTTGCCACCTATCACATTGTGGGACTTAGTATCTTCGGCTAGTCGTGGGTGCCTTGGTTGTACCTCTGCCTACGTCTTCGGGGATATGGGCGTGAAGATACTATATGTATATCAAATGTTATCAAAATCAGTATAACGGTTTGACAGACACATAGCCTTTCGCATTTATTATATGGATACCTTTGAACATTTTTAGTGTGTTTACCGAAGACGGAAAGGACGGAAATAGCTTTTGGCCTCCTACACTAGAAACCACTTATTACATACAAGTCATCATTTCACTGGTGGTAGCTATGCAGGACTCTGTCATGTGTCGGTCCAGCAGACTTGCAAAATAAGTCTAACATCCTGTAACATCCTGGCCACAAGTCACCGACGCAGATGTAACATCTGTGTTTTTCTTTGGCCGCGGTTGTCCCTTACCATTATAAGAGCAGCATGCATATTCGTTGACTTTTCACATGATAAAACGCCACTCCATTTATGTGCTTTATTTTAAGATTGTTGAGATCATCAATATCTTTTATCCTGTTGCAGGTACCAGATGAAGCATTAAATGAACTTCTAGCTACAAAATATGTAAAGCCGCTGCATAAAGTGTTTGCTAATTTTAACTCCTGATTATATACGACATAGAATCATTTTAGTTCCATGTCCCGACGAAAAAAGAGGGGTATCATAAGTTTAAAGTCTCTTTTTCTCTCTTCCTGTGTATGTGACTGTATGGTTTTGTGGCATCATATCTTTTGAACGGATGGACCTATTTCGATGCAGATTTTTGTTTGAAAGCTGAGGTGATTAAGAGATCCTTTGCGTTTTAGTTCTTAATACAATATATATCTTATACATGAAAAAACGTTTCATTTCAATAACCTCATCTCTATAAATATTGTAAAGGTGAATGTAAGTTTATTTGTTTCACTTCTACCCTTCAACTACTTAACTGATCATCATGAAACTTTGTACACATATTCCTGGTGTTATTATAAGTAACAAAGAATAATGTTTTGATGACAAAGTTTAAGCGAAGCCTCAGATAAATGCTAAAATATTTTTTCCATTTTACTTAGTAAAATCAATAAATGATTGAATCGCTAAGTAGGTACGTCGTTTACAGATATGTTTTCAAGCGGGAGAGCTAATTCAATATAGAGTAAATCAAATTACCCAACGTGTGGTACGTATTAATTAATAAACTTGAAAAATCGAAAATCTTTTTGTGTTACGATTTTCTTGTGTGGATATATCTTGTCACTTCTATTGGACTGTCTAAAAATGTAAACATCTGTTTTTAGAATGATCTTACAGATGTTTTTAGTCAATGAAAATCAAGGACATTTATTATGTTTTAAGTTAAACTTTGCATTAAACTGATTGCTTATCTTATTAAGTAACAAATTTTGGACTCTAACTATTAATCAATGGATGTTGCCTGTGGCTACACCCGCGTCTTAAAGTTGGGTTATCTCGCGAGAAAGTAGTTTATATCATATCTCAAGGCTCTAGCACACTATATTTTTTAAGCGCAGTCGACGCACGTTTCGCTATCGCGTGTTGGTGACGGTGCTTAACATTAAAAAAAGTAGTGAATAGGTACTTGCGACTGCAACTCCGCTCACTCACGAGAAACTTTCTCTCTGCCTTATAAAGTAAAATCCACTTGAATGTGCACGTGCCGCTCGGCGTACTGGCGCTGTGATCTATTACCGACTGACATCGAGGAAAGGTGCGGTGGGAATCCTGCAATATAAAAGATACTTTCCCAAAAAGTCTGTTAGCTATCGATGAAACTCCGTTCTAGTACCTCTTCGAAAGTTTGTTAAAAAGGCATCATCTATATGCTATACTTTTTTGAACGTATGAATTGGTTGCGATTACATTGCGTTTGCAACGCGTTAAGGTTATGTGCGATGCGCGTCGCTTAAAAAATGTGGTGTGCAGGGAATTTTGTCCACAAAAATTATATTATAAGATTGCTCCTTTGAGATGTGAAAGGTGGTCAAACGAACAAGCACCCTTTTGACTTTAATTTTGATATTTATGGGTTAGTCAACATTCGCATAAATTACTTAAAGTAAGTAATTAACTGTAATATTGACGTGTAATTTTTTGTGTCAGGGTTATTTTTCTGCATATCTTCTTATATATAAAAATCAATAGCTGTTCGTTAGTCTCGCTAAAACTAGAGATCGGCGGAACCGATTAGGCTAATTTTGGTTCTGAATTATTTGTGAAGGTCTGGGGAAGGTTTAAAAGATAAAAAAAGGGAAAACTTAGAGGAAACTAGGAAAAAACATTTTAAATTTCCTACACAAACAGTACCTACGGGTGGAACGAAGTTCGCCGGAACAGCTAGTTCCACAAAAAAATTGAAAAATATAGCATAGTAAATGCTGGCTTCCAAATTTAATAAACAAAAAATTCGAAATAATAACAACCGACATCCTTGAAATGAATTGTATGACGAACACCTGTGGAAAATGTCTCTTGGGGGAAAATGTCTTTTATAGCAATTTGACCGGAATTTAATTAAGAAAATTTCTTAGAAATAATGTTTACGTTATTTTTTATGTTTTTTTATTAACATAAAATTCATATTTTAGAGTTTTTACAATGAATCAAACGTGAAAAGGATGTAAAAATTTTAAACTGCTTATAATAAGTAAATTATGCTCATAGTATCCAAACATAAGCTACAGCTATTTGCTTAAATAGGCCCAATATAATAAGGGTAATGAATGTGAAGGAAGCCAGATATGTCTGCCAGGATATCGAGATTTGGCACTCGATACAAAATGCTTACCCCGTAAGGGACTTGACGTGAAGATGCCCCGTGTTGGTCCGGGCTCCTTTCCCCTAATGTTGGTCCGGGCTCCTTTGCAGAATAGACTATCTGCCTTCTTGTCAGGCAGCTCATAAAAGGCGAGCTAAATGAAAAAGCTCATTAACACCGTGACGTCTGACTAGGTGGTAGAGTTTCGCAGCGATTCACCCGCATTGGTACCACCGCCTTACCTATTCCTGCCGCCATAACGTCATGACGTGTTCCGGTTCGGAGAGTAAGGAGGGTCAAGCTGGTAAACTTACTTTTGCTCGAGGCCTATCATCCCGGCCTCAGGTTGGCAACGCACCATTACCACCTTTGGTGTCTCTAGGCGGCGTGAATTTCTTACCATCAGGAAATCCGTCTGCTTGTTTGCCTTCCAATATCATTAAAAAAATGATATATATGTATAGTCCCAAAGTCTGTTTGAATGCTACTTATGGGCTTTTGAATAGTCATGATGAAATATTGTGTCTTATAATGAATATGGTCATATCAAAATATTCAAGTAAGTGACTACACGGTTTCCATCACTACATGCTACAACATCTAATCGATGTAGGTCGGCGTGTTGCCGGGCGAGATGAGGAGAGAGGATAAGATGAATACACCAACCGGCCACAGTGCAAATGTGAAACAGTATGGAATCTACCTACAAACGTTCTTAACGGCACGCTCACACAAACCAGCGTAATGTCGCGGCCCCTAAGCAGTTTTCACAGTGCTTCGTAGCAGCGTAGTTGTCATTTGTTTTTGCAAGTTCTTAGCAACTTCGCAGTTATTGCAATTAGGTTAATTATTCGCCACAGAAAAACAATTGCTAAAATAAAAATAACAAGAAATCCCTCCATAAAAGTGTAGGTACGTATTTTGTCAACTAGGTTCAGTACCCATACCATTCCATAATTATCTTGTAACCCGGTGCATCGCGCGCAGCGTATTTCTAGGCGACGCCCGAAGCCCCATATCTGTGCTTCGAAAATTTGTTCTTTCCTGTACTTAAAACATTCAACAAATCCTCAAAATCTTCATACAGGTCTACATTTTGCTCTAAATCCAAAAACGTCTACATGCTTTTCTTTGAAGCGAGCTTATGAGATTAGAGACAAAATTAGAGACACGTGTTGAGACATCACGTAGCGTGTCGTTTATATGGACGGTTCACATCGGTTGTTGACACGTCTCGTGGCGTCACTTTTAAATAGTGTGTTTCCACCTTTACACGGATGTAAATTTGGGTCAATTTAGTAGATCACATTTGACAAATGTCAATCTCTGTAAATACTTGTCAAAATTCAACGTAAAAGTGCAATATTTTGACATTAATATAATAAATTTTATGTATTTTAAAATGGAATGATGACTTCAACAAAATATACTTTGAATAATAAATAATGTTATTGAAATACAGGGTGTCATATTTCGTTGAAGTGTCTAATGTAATCTATTATAATATAGACCCAACTTTAGTAAGTTAAACTACGCAGTAGAGATTTGGAAGGATTCGTTTGTAATTGTAGGTACCACCGCCGAATTTTAGGTGGGACAACGTGATAGGCGCTCGACCATTTTATGAAGACTGTGCACATGGGAATTATAGTTTGACAGCACATTCGTTTGAATATCCAAATCATAAAAGTAAACATGTTTGTCTTACTGTTAGTCGTTGTTCTTGAAGCAATGTTGTATTATATTTTTTATGTGTGGAAATAGAAGAATGACGATATGAGCTACGTTTTATCCAGATATCGAAACGGATTTACCTGGGAGACTTACTTTTATCCGGGGGCGTAGCCTCGAGTAACATTTCATCTGAATTTATATCTTTCATACATTTATACTGATATTTAACTTGTAATGGGGCGTAATAAGATTTCCGTTCGTAATCCCTTTGTGCCGTGTAACTACTCGCTTGTCACTCATTTACATACTGGGAAAATGGTTTGTTCCAAAATTTAATTGAATAGTTCAACTTGGAAACGTACCGTTTCCTACATGCCTTTGATCTTAAAATTTTAAAAAGGTATTTCTCATGCTATTGAGCTTCTTTGAAAAAATAGGCCAACTGTTTGTTTGCGAAGCAGCTCGCACAAGTTGAGAGTCTCTTTGTGAATTTCAATAGACGGTACATTTTTAACCTCGCCCAGATTTATACCGTCACAGAGTAAGTACCAGTACCAACTAATGTGCAGAAGACACACTCTGTTATAAACGCCGCCAAATAAAACTACAAACGTTATGAAAAGCTTCATTTTGCGCTAACGATGTAAACGAGAATTATGACATAAGTATATTCAAGTATCTTTACGCCCATATCCCCGAAAAGGTAGGCAGAGGTACAACTAAGGCACCCACGACTAGCCGAAGTCACTAAGTCCCACAATGTGATAGGTGGCAAGCCTATCGCCAAGCGGGCACATTTACAATCCCGACCAACATTTTTTTTATTAGAAAATTGGAGAAATCCAAATTATATTTTTGTTGGCCGACCTGGGATTCGAACCCGGGACCTCATGTAGTCAAGTCCAACACCCGGACCGCGAGACCATAGAAGCGATATGACATATGAATGAAAACCCCATAGCATGAAAGCAGAATTTTAACTTATGATGTCATCTGGCCCTTGCAGCGCTGAGTCGCTACATGGTTGTCCAATTTCGTTTTAATGCACCGGGTAACATTTTGTTATAATTTATTGTTTCGGATCATTCTTTTTAACCGAGTCCAAAAAAACGAGGTGGTTCTCAATTCAGTCAGTACATTTTTTTAATGTATGTACACCGATTTCTCCGAGTTTTCTGAACCGATTTACGTAATTCTCTTGTGTTTGCTGCGGAATAAGTTCGAATTGGTACCTTAAAAATTTTATTCAAGTAGGCTCATTAGTTTTTATTTTATGAGCATTTATTATCTAGTTTCACGTATCCCGATGTTTATTTTGATTATCCCCGAAGAGGTAGGCAGAGGTACAACCAAGGCACCCACGACTAGCCGAAGACACTAAGTCCCACAATGTGATAGGTGACAAGCCTATCGCCAACCGGGCTCATTTCCAATCCCCACCAACATTTTTTTTTATTAGAAAATTGGAAATCCAATTTTCTTTGTTTGTTCTTTGGGGACCCCGACTAAAAACACCTGGGAATTTTTAACACTGCAAAGTCAATATCTATCACTGTTCTATGTTGCATAATATGTTATTACTTAGTTTTTTATTTATGTAAAAGTAAACATAAAGACAAAGTGAGCTCCATTTATTTTCCGTAATATAAAACCGATTTAGACAGTGAATTGCAGGCCGTTCATTTACTAGATGGATGCGCTTCAGGACCGAGAACGGGATAGTTTTTATTAAGGGATTAGTTTTCAGTTATATAAAAACTTTTAAACTAAAAAATTAAACCGACGAAAACACTAAATTGCAAAGATATTGAACTTTTTTATCAATATTAACCACGTTCCTAAACCAGCAACTAAATGAACTAGTAATTTAAGTAACCTTGAATGTATATGGGTATATTTTAATTGGCGCTAAGTAATCAATAAAGATCATTAATGTACTTTGTCATGGAAGATATAAACAAACTAGCTGTTGCCCGCGGCGTTGCCGGCGCGGTTAATTGTCCCAAAGGATCATTTTTTCGGGATAAAAACTATCCTGTGTGTTTAACCAAGTTACCCTGTATGTGTGTACCAAATTTCATGAAAAACGGTTCTGTAGTTTTTGCGTGAAGGAGTAATAAACAAACAAACCGACAAACTTTCACATTTCTAATAGGAAGGATAATAGGATTAAACGACAACACAAACTGAAATCTGCCGCAGATAACATTGTATTGTATGTTAATGTAATTATCTAATTATAATTGCAATATTGATATTGGTTGAATTGACATAAGAAAAAAATATATTTCAGATAGGTAGTACAAACATAATAATATTTACAACCTTTAAAGAAAGCAAATTGATTTGACAAAAAATTAATGTTTTAAATAGTACACACATACATACATATCTTCACGCCAAGTCCCTTACGACGTAGGCAGGGAGTATGGAGTACAAACACAATAATATTTACAACTTAAAAAAACGCCATGGGCAGGATTTGAACCTGTACCTTTTCATTTCAAGACGACGCATGCTCAAACACAAATGACACTTGAGCTAATGAAGATTCAAATACTGTTGCAAAATTTCTAATTCCTTTTTTAAACGTTTACGCGCTCACTTATGTACTATAGATATAGTTTTGTGTACTTAATGAGTTATCTACATAGTTACAGACGAAATTTACATTTACAATGGCCATAACTTTCGTTTTTCTCAAGGTATTTTTGTTTAAGCATTTGCTCTATGCTTGGCTTAAAATTTCTATAAATTGTAAAGAAAGAAAAAATAAATAAATATGTATAGCGTGTTACGCAAGGCTCCACAATAGGCATTGCTGAGCGGGGATCCCTTACAACATATCTCCAGCCACGAGATATGATTCGGTTTACATTTACGCCACGATTCTGGGGTCGACGTCAGAACTGCGGCTTTGTATGATTTAGGTAGCATAGGTTGATTACTTTTGTTTCCGCCTTCAATTGTGACCATTAGCTTAGCATTACTTAACAAGTATATTATTGTAATTTTTACTTCAATTAAAGCCTTTAAATAAATAGTTTTTTTGGAGTCGTCGTTGCGACAACGCTTAATTAGTAGTACCAGAAAGTTACTAAAGGTGAAGAGTCTCTAGAATTTTTCCTAAATTATGGCAAAAAGAATATTGACTTAAAATTAAAATATAAGTATTTAAATTACTACCATATTTCGTAGGTAATTACTTAAACTTTAGAAAATACGAAATATTGGAAATGGACCATCTTAAGACCTGGGCCATTTTGAGCGTAACTATCTTGTTAAAAAATAGGTATGTTATTGTAATTTTGAAACCCTAGATTTAAAATAATCTCATTGTAATTAAAGTAACGCTTGTTATAATATGAATGTTAGAAGGAATACTGATACTAACATTGATATAAACGTCATTCAAATACCGTTATTTCTAATGTCCAGACCTAAAAATAAAAAATAAAAAAATACGAAACGGTCTGCCCCGGTCGGAGTAAATATACGAAGTCAGGGATGTACTAACACATTAACTAATGAGACGGCAAAACATCACAAGTTATGTGGAACAGTATAAGAGCTTGAAAAACGTTTTATCATGTTAATTTAATATAAAATTACCAGTTGGTAAAATACGAACAAGAAAACTTTTTGTGATCCTCGTGCGAGTTGCTTTATAATAAGGGCAACATATAAATCCTTCAAGTTATTTAGATACACGGCACCGTGCGCGAAAGTTATTTCATTTTATGTTTAATGAAGTTATGATGATCTATATTTATATCCAGTAAAACTTATATAGTAGTAGTATCTTCACGCCCATATCCCCGAAGAGGTAGGCAGAGGTACAACCAAGGCACTCACGACTAGCCGAAGACACTAAGTCCCACAATGTGATAGGTGGCAAGCCTATCGCCAATCGGGCACATTTCCGATCCCGACCAACATTTTTTTTAAATTAGAAAATTGGAAAAATCCAATTTTCTTTATGTTGGCCGACCCGGGATTCGAACTTATAAGAGCTTATATTTTTTAATATCACATTAATAAATGAGAATTTCCTGACAGTAAGAAACAAAAGTTGATTTTTTAACATCAAAGATGTTACCGGTGTATCAATGCGGAAGGGGTGTTAAGTCTTTTTGTGATTTAATTTGCACACAATTAGGACTGATGTAGGACAGTGGTAATATGAGCAAGCTGCTCCACAGTACTCTATATTTTTAACATTCGAAGGACGAAAATGGTGATGTGAGTTTGACGTGTCTGTGTGTGATTCTTTGTAACTCCTGAACCATTTGACCGATTTCCTTGCGTTTTTTTTTATTTGTCTTAATCGAGATAGTCCTTAGGAGATAGGAATATTTAATTGTAAATAGTAAAGTTTAGCTTCATTGAGCTTTATTCTTTTTATTAATATTGATTTTTTTTAGTTTACTATTTGAAGTCGTTTTTTTTGTCAAAAATTATTATATATAAGACTAGCTGAGCCAAAAGAAGTTGTTCCTTCCTCTTTCAAAATATTAATTTGGTTTTCATATGAACATTCTATTGCCAGTAAATAGCAAAACAAAAAAATTAGCGAAATCGTGTCATACGTTCATGCGTAATGCGCTGATTAAAGGAAAGAGAGTTTCATTTTAAAGAAGATAAGAACGTTATTAATATCAACGATTTCAGCAAAACGGAACGTTGAAAATACTAATATTACTTGTGTAAAGTTGTTGTGGAAGTTTGTTTATCTAACAACTAGCAGTCGGGCTAAGCGCGAAAAGTTTTCGTTATCCAAACGTAAGCCGTTTTCGTTTCGTAAAGTATGAAGTTTTACAAGTTGAAGTACACGAGACCGGGTTGCTAATTAATGAAAAAGTTTTTCATTTGTATATATTTATTTATTTTGTGTGAAAGGTCAGCAAACAAGCATACAGCTCTATAGATGCTAAGAATGTGTGAAACAATATACATACATACATACATATCTTCACGTCAAGTCCCTTACGGGGTAGGCAGAGAGTATCGAGTGCCAGACCTCACGATCCTGACAAACCTGTCTTGCTTCCTTCACATTCATAACCCTTTTCATACAAACACGCCGGTTTCGGAGAATGAAACAATATGGAAACTTAATTTAATTTTTTTAATTTAATTTTAATGATAATGGAAGGCAAACAAGGAGACGGATTTCCTGATGGTAAGAAATTCACGCCGCATAGAGCCACCAAAGGTGGCAATGATGCGTTGCCAATCTGAGACCGGGATATGAGGCCTTTAGCAAAAGTAAGTTTACCGCCTGCAATATCCTCTGAACTGGAACACGTCAACGTCAAGTAAAGACGTTATTGCGGCAGGAATAGGTAAGGCGGTAGTACCAATCCGGCCGAGTCATTGCAGAACTCTACCACCTAGTCAGACGTCACGGTGCTAGTTTACGAGCGACCTAGTAGGATGGCAGATGGTCTAGATCTAGATGGAAGAGACCGGAGCTGAAAAAGGTTCTAAACGGTGCACGTCGACGACGCCGCTAAGCGGTTTTTGCGGTGCTGCAGTAGCGAGAGCCGCTTCAAGGTTAGTGGTCACGTTGTTATTTTTTTTAAATACGCCGCAACCATATTTGTCTTTTACTGAGAGTAACCGACGCCATCAGATTACTTATTTATACACAATATTTATAAACGACAGTACCGATTAAAATTAGATGGATAAATAACGTGATAACCACGCTGCTCCAATGGAGTGTAGGTAAGTATTTTATCAACAAAGCATGTTTTCCATATCGTTCCATATTGCTACTGTGCCCGTGGCCTGTAAACACCATAGATGTTCTAGGTGCATGACTATCATGTAACTGGGATGTTAGGCCAATAGTACAAATTTACTAGAGGTTCTACCCTCCGCCAACGATCCAACCCTGAGAACCGGAACATGCCACTATCATAGCGGTAGAAATAGGTAAGGTAGTGGATTCGAATTTAGGTGTGCGTTTGTCGAGTTGTAGTCGCTTCCGCTTGATACTCAGGTTTGGCCGAAGCTTGATTACTATAATGGTGGTCGTTCTAAGTCTATATAATTATGTTTGAACAAAACCTCAAAATCAATACTGCTTTTGTAGCGACTGACAATTTCGTGCTAGCTCTCTTGATTGGATAATTGCGGCGGTATCCGTTAATGGCAACACCGAGGTGAGACCGAAGTGTCCTTATAACATACGATCCGATATTATCGTAACGATTATTAATTATCATTGCGTTTATGAGATCGGGTTTAGACCCTCCAAAGATAATTACGACGAAATTGTGTAAATACCTTTAGTATTAATCGACTCCCATCAGGTTGCCCGTAGCTTAACCACCTATTGCATTATAGCGCTAGGAGGTATCTTCGGGTAATCGTGAATGCCCTAGCTGTAACTTTGACTGACACTTTGTAGAAGGGCGCGTAAAGATACTTATTGTTATATAATGTTATTACGGCATGGAAAGTTAAATTTGTGTTATCGAAGTAAGTAACAAAAACCAGTTTTGACCTTTAAAAATCTGCGTAGTAGAAAAGCATTAGACTTAAAGTTACTTATTTTTGGCAATCTCCTCAGAATCCGGGACAAAAGCAGAGAAATAAAATATTTCAAACTCACGCGTTCCATAATTACTTATTACTGGTTTATTATCGGTCTGACTTCACTTCTTGATCCCCGGGTTGGGCAACAAAAAAAAAAACTAGAAAATGTGTATGTTTAATTTTCGAATAGAAATGAATTTAAGGTAGAGTAATTTTTGTTTGAGCCTTGTGCTTGAGTTAAATTTCTATAAATTTTAAAGAAAGAAAAAATATCGCCTGAGAAAGTTTCGCGTTAACGGATAAGAAAGGAATTAAAAAACTCGCCTTGGGACTTGAATCCTCAGTAGCTCAAATGGATAGAACATTCGTCGGCTTGAGACGAAAGGTCACATGTTCAAATTTTGTCTAGGGCGAATTTTTATCTTTCTTTAAAATTTATAGAAATAACTTTGCCTGGGATTCGATATGGGCCAGGTTGGCGATAGGCTTGCCACCGTGATCGGTGTGGGACTTAGTGTCTTCAGCTAGTCGTGGCTACCCTGGTTACGCCTCTGCCTAACACTACTAGGGATATAGGTGTGAAGATAATTGTTTCAAAAGAGCCAATCACATCAGTTGGATGTTAATAATACGTATTAGGTAACCAACTAATTGAAAACCTTTCTGTATGTTTGTCATCTATATGTATCATATTATCTTTCAATAGACCAGGAATGTTAGAACAGAAAATATCTCAGAATAAAACTTTACAGTTAAGTTGTAACTAACATTAAAGTTATACTGTGAGTGTGAATAAATAACTTTTAAAGTGAATTGTTGTTTTAAATATTTTACATACATGTACATACATATCTTCACGCCAAGTCCCTTACGGGGTAGGCAGAGAGTATCGAGTGCCAGATCTCACGATCCTGACAAACCTGTCTAGCTTCCTTCACATTCATTACCCTTTTCATACAAACACGTCGGTTTCGGAGACTCTTGATACCACCCTCGGATAATATCCGAGTGATCTGATCGTGGAATGTCAACCTTGGTCTCCCCGGGTACATACATCCATCTATATTCGCATTGTGTATCTGCTTTGTCAATCTTTCAACATGACCGAACCAGCGGAGCATTTTGCATTTTAACACCAACACTTTCTTTTAATCCCACTCTTTCTCGGATTTCACTGTTACGAATTCAGTTAGCGAGCGTTATACCACCGATTTTTCGTAGGGCTCTCATTTCGACCGCATTTTTCCTACTTTCATGCTCTTTCTGACATACACAACTCTCGCTTCTATACAATAACGTTGGTATAAGCACAGAATTATGCAAAGCGAGTCGATCTTTTTGACTCAAAACCTCGCTTTGGATTTGCTCATCCACCGCTCTATTTACACTATATAATATTTAAATATTTTCAAAGCAGTAAATCTGCAAAAAGCTGACACAATTCCAGGTGCTCCAATACCGAGACAATACCTAGTGGTCGTGTTCATAACCTTTCCGAAAAAAAAACCCATAAAAATCTCTTAAGTAACTTCCAAGTCATCGCGGAATAAATATACAAACATAACATGCAGTTGAATTGAAAATCTCAACATTATTTTGCAATAGCATTTATCTCTTCTAATTTGTAATAATATTATATAATATTGTTTTAATATTATAATTTGGCTATAAATATTATTATATTATAATACTAGTCGACTCGGCAGACGTTGTGATTTTAGTAATAAATATTGGGGTTAGTCACTCTCATCACTTAGGGGTATGAAAAATAGATGTTGGCCGATGCTCAGGACTACTCAATATGCTTACAAAATTTCATGAGAATCGGTCAAGCTGTCTCGGAGGAGTACGAGAACGAACATTGTGAAACGAGAATTTTCTCATTTATTATATATTGTATACGAGCAGACCCAGCAAAACGTCGTATCGCTTAATATCAACAGCAACTTCATAATATTATATGATGCTTCGATACCAGAGTTAAAACATTTAAAAATCAACGACTACTTATGCATAAAAAAAATAATTAAAAAAACATTTTCCAGTGGACCAAATTGTGAATCTAAGCCATTCACGAATCCCCTTGAACACACACAAAAAGTTTCATCGAATTCGCTCCAGTCGTCTAGAAGGGAGTTCAGTGACAAAAAAACGACCACAAGTTTTATATATATAAAGATTAAGATATGTTTCAATGTTATCCTGCAACAACGATTGTTCATCAATGTTATTCTAAAAAAAAGTATCCTCACGCCCATATCCCCGAAGAGGTAGGCAGAGGTACAACCAAGGCACCCACGACTAGCCGAAGACACTAAGTCCCACAATGTGGCAAGCCTATCGCCAACCGGGCACATTTCCAATCCCGACGAATTTTTATTAGAAAATTGGAGAAATCCAATTTTCTTTGTGTTGGCCGACCCGGGATTCGAACCCGGGACCTCACGCAATCAAGTCCAACACCCGGACCGCTAGACCACAGTGGCGATAAACAACATATTCTAAACAACAACATATGAAAGCAAAGTTTAAGAAAAAGACGGGCACGACAGCGGTTAAGATTTTATAGCGTGCCTTAGACCCTAGAAGTCCATTAATTCTCTTGAAGGAATTTTTATACACGAACTTGTATTCAGGCTTGGTCATAAATCATAGTGACCCGTATTTCGAACCAGGTTTGGCTCTTATATTAATGAAAAAATGTTTGTGAAGTATTTTATAGCCAGAGCATTTTAAAATATTTTTTAATAAGTAGTAATAATTTGATTAAGTTGGTCTCCTTGTGTTGGTCCGGGTCCGCTACGTAGAATAGACCATTCATCTCTCTGTCAGGCAGCTCGCAAGAGACAAGCGCAGAGTAAAATATAGGTCAGTACCAAATGGAACACTGATGGGAGAGTCCTGTGCTGAAACTTGCCTGAGTAGGTCATACACCGCCTTACCTATTCCTGCTCTTTCATATTAAGGTCCGGATAGAAGGTTAGCCAGTAGACTTGCACTATAGGCTAACATCCTCGCCGTAGGATAGGGACGCACCTGTAACATCCATCGAGTCTATAGGCCACGGTTGTCACTTACCATCAGGAGACACGTATGCTTATTCGCTGACCTATCATATATAAAACAAAATTTTTCAATTTGCATATTGATCTACATTTATTCCATTTTATTTTAATCGAAGATATGTTTGCTTATTGCTTAACCAAATTCCATGAAGCTTAGATTTGAAGTTAGAAAGCCCCAACTAAATTATTGATGTACTAGATTCCCCTTATTAAAGTTACAAAAAATATCCTTGGCAAATTATTACTAATTGTAGGTACTTAATATAATATGCAATAGCTTTTGTTACATGAATGAATAAAAAAAACATTGACATGATTGGCATTTGATTTAATTATATTAGAATCATAATAATAATTTCTGCCTCTATGACGCTAGTGTTGGCCGTCGAAATAGACGCAATCCAATTTGCCGGTTATTTTGAGTCGTATTTAAATGCAAATCTATACCTGCACAACACTAGTGATTTGAAATGACGTGGATGTGTCGCCATTTTGTCAATTTGAAGCCGTAATAACAGCTATTAATAGTATTTTTTTGAGTTTCAATGATAAACATTATTCTAAATACGTAAATCAAATCCTTAGAAACGTAAACGAAACATTTTGTTCCAATCGGTTGAAGGTTAAAAGTTTTTTACTTCAGAATTTCGATTCCAATTAGGGAGGAGTCTTGGGAATCGATGCCCGAAATAATGAGACTGTGCCGAAGTGACGCGCGAGATTGATTATTACTTAGCTATCGGTTCTACTAAAACTTGAGTGTCTTTTTTGGATCTCAAATTGGCTTCAGATTTAGGTTAAAAGCGATTTTTTCAATTGCGCTTCTAGAAAAGATTTTTTCTTCGCATCCTTTTTAGACCCTGTAACTATATTCTTTATAGATTTTCTTAACAATTTAAACTTCAAACAATGTCTATAAAATTCATATCGTCAAAACATTTTTTATAAAATGTTGCCATGTAAAAGCTATAAGATATCAGGTAGAGCCAAGCACATCAATATCTAAACGCTCTAACTCTACATGCTGAAATTTCAAAAATTTAACACCCTAGTCTCTATGTCTCAAATACAGGCTTAACCGTTCTTCTACTGTGAGTACTAGAGTTTAATGTGTTTTTATTTACTAGGTATTGATAGTACATGACACCCGCTCCGGCTCATTTTTGGTGCAAAGACTCGCGCTGGCCATCCAACGTGGTAATGCCGCTAGTGTCATGGGTACTTTTGCACCGGGAATGCTTCGGGGTGGCTTATTTGAATAATTATTTGTTAGTTTTATGGTAAAAATACTTAAATTAAATTTCATAGTTATAGAATGATAAGTGTTCTTTGGTTCAAGCAAAATTTTATAAGTTAAATAAAATATGATGAATGAAATATTATAAGATTACATTTCACAAACTAGGTAGGTAGTAGGTACCTAGACATCTATTGATTAGATGTGACATTCACTTTACTTCTAGAGTTTAATTAGTGTTTTTTTAATTATAATTAGAGTTTAATTAGTGTTTAATTAGTTTAATTACTTTCAGTCAACACATTTTTCACCTTACGGTATTGAAATGGTCAAACCATATTTGTAGACCTGTCTGACATTCTTCACATTCATTTCTTTTTTCATACTAACTTCTATGTGATCTTCCAGAAAAACCTCTTTAACCGTTACATCAGAGGTTCCCAAACTTATTTCATGTAACGCCCACTTTGAAAATCAGTTGTTTTGTAGCGCCCCCCCCCTCGTTTTTTTCTTGTCAATAACCTCAATGACATATTTGTTGCGCCTAGTTTAAAAAAAAACATTTTTTTCAAGATTTATACCGCCCCCCTCTAGGCTTCCAGCGCCCACAAGGGGGCGTTATCGCCCACTTTGGGAAAGGCTGCGTTACATTCATTAAAAAACACATCAAAATGGGTAGCGTAGTTTTAAAGCTGAAAGCTACTTTGTTTTAGACTACGTAGTAATACCAATATAACCATACAGCGTTTTAAATAAAGAAACAATAAGAAAAAGTTTAAACAATTTAGCATTAAATCCGAATTCTAACACTTAAGTTGAGACTTTTACTACTTAGGTTGAGATACCCGGTAGAACAGCGTGACCTAGAGGTGAAGGTTCATCTCCATTCTGCGATAAAACTTTTCTTTCTCAAAAATTTTTATAATTAATTAAAAGTACGGGAAAATTGCTGAAAAAAAATTTTTTTTCGTTAAATAGACACATGTGCTATTAAAAACACTTCCAATTTTTTGTATTTTTTTTATTAAAAAGGACATTGTTTACTTTAAAGGGTTTCGTGTGATCATGAGGTGCCCTTGAGACGTATTTTCCATTTTCACATTGATGGAGGTATACGAGTGGCTAACCTACTGTTAGAATATTCAAGCCTTCTACAGCTCTCAAGAGGCTAGTATTGCAAGAATATTTTGGCCATTCCGAAAACCTTTCTCACCTTGTAAGTTTGCGGTCGCTATGAATTTTAACCATGTTACTTATAAACTTTCGTATGAAGGTTTATATTTCCGTAAGAAATACAAACGTTTCATTAATTTTATAGTGCATTTTTTTGGATTTATGGAATTGAGGGTTTGAGATTTTTAAACTTTAGGCTGAGTATGTATGAGTATTATCTTCAAAGTGTTTTTTTTTTGTTAGACCGTGGGTAACAAATGTAAGCTACGAGTACCTAGCGTGTTAACCGGCCAGGCCGCGCGATCAGGATGCATCGGTCAACTACTAGAGCGGTCACGTCCTAAATGGTTGGCTTCGGCGACCTGCTTTGAGTATTAAACCAACTAACAAAATGGGGGTTTGCAGTGCTTTAGCACATTTAATTGGTACAATATCATTTTAAATCTGACCAGCGCCATCTGTTGTTAAATAGCTCAAATTATATAGCTTTCCCCGTGTTGGTCCGGGCTCCGTTGCAGAATAGACCATCTGCCTTCCTGCCAGGCAGATTGTGGAAGGCAAACATAGGCTTACCGTCACTAACACCGTGACATCCTACTTGGTGATACATAAAATCTACCGATTTTCGCAGCGACTCTTTTTTTTTTCAAGCAGACGGATTTCCCGATGGTAAGAAATTCAAATTTCGCCCGGATTGGTACCACTGCCTTACCTATTCCTGCCACCATAACGTCCAATGCTTGCCGTTGACGTGTTCCGGTTCGGACAGTAAGGTATCCGGTAAACTTATTTTGCTCGAGACCTAACATCCCGGCCTCAGATTGGTAACGCACCATTACCACTTATGGTGTATCAAGGGGGCATGAATTTTTTACCATCAGGAAATCCGTCTTCTTGTTTGCCTTCCATTATACTAAAAAAAAATAAAAAAGCAGCGCCATCTTTTTTCAGTAGCTTATATTACTTAAATTACTAGATATACTACGTTCTTTGGGATTAAAACTACCCTATGTACCATAATAATCTATTCAGAAGTTTTTGCTTGAAGGAGTAACAAACTTACGAACTTTTGGATTTATAATATTAGTAGGATTAAGCCAGGAAAGAAGAACTAAGAAAAATGATTGAATCACATTGTTTATTATAACATGCAGGTGCTACAGTAGATGCTCGTCCAGGAGTAAACATAAGTTGCGAGTCTTTAAAAAATAATTACAATTTTCTCCGTGAAATTAAATCTACATTTCTGAAGATGTACTTCTTCAGTCGAATTATAAAAAAAAATAAAGGAGTGGAATTTTAAGACGCGCACGCATCAGTAACAAAAAGAAAACGTCATGAAGTGATCTCTGCATTTCGATACCCTACACGGAGAAACAAGGTGGAAGAAAATGTTAAATTTTATCATAAAGAAACTAAAATATGTTATATATTTTTATTAGACTTACAGTTTCAAACAATATTCCTATTAACTTATGTATTAAGAATCCGCTTGTTGATGGTAATAAAATCAATTAAAATATAAAAGTTTTAAATTACCTTTTAGCGCGATTTTATATTCGCAAAATCGTCGATTAAGTCGTCGTATGAAATATTAGTCATAAGTTCTGACTCTATGCACCAAGGAGCTAAAGCATTTAGCTTTTCTTGACTTAATGTAGATCGTAGATAGTTTTTCACTCGCTTTAAGCAAGAAAAGTTCCTCTCACCCGAACAATTTGTCGCTGGTGTACACAAAGCCATGCGAACTGCTATATCCAAGTTAGGATAAATGTTCTCCAAATTCTGATTTCGCAGAAATAAAGATAGACTTTTCAATGATCCAGACTCAGGTTTTATTAAAATTCTTTGAGAAGAAAAGTGACCTTGAAGGTGTACGCATTCTTGAACTAAGTCAATTTCTAAATCGGTAGAATACATTTTTTCCAACAAATTTGCTTTTTCCGTTAGGGTCGATGTTGACAACTCACTTATTTTAGTTAGAAATGAAAACTTCTCGTTAAATCTGCTGTAAGCTTCCTGACGTATTCTTAACTCAGACACGAGTCTATCTACGAGGACTCTTGAACACAGTCGCTTCACTACGGCAACAACTCTCTTCAGAGCATTTCTCCAATAAGTAATTTCTTCATCGACCTGCAATAAATTGTCCATTCGGCTATCAATCTCACTTCTAGCTTTTAAACTAAGGATACTTGATTTGTGACCAAATCGAGTAAATTTACGGAATCAAAACACTTATTAAAATTGATTTCGGAACTATTTAGGTACTCATTATCAAAAGTTCTATTCAAAAATACTACTTATATTAATCGTTGCTTAAATACGTATTTGTCAGTAGGTAAATTAGTTGAAATCCATGAATAGTTATCTAATATCACTATACAAATTTGGAATTAGTTACCTATAATAAGTATGTATATAAGTACTTCACTTCACCGGTGTTGTAGGGGAGACCGAGGTGAGTTGCGACAGAGGAGAGTTGTGACATCGTTGATTTTTTGGAACCTATTAACGGATATTGAGCTCACAATACTGTACGTTTATCAGTTCAAGTCTCGAGCTTGCAAACGTGCTCTATTGCGAATTCACAAATAGTTTATACATTCCCGAAAATCGACAATGTCACAACTCAGCTCTGTCACAACTCACCTCGGTCTCCCCTACTGTTATAAAAAATATACATACAATTCACTAATATAGTTTTACATACTTTAGTAATACTTTTTTATTAACGCTTTTACTTATAAATCGCAAGACGCAATTATTTGCGGTGACTTTTGTTTAGAAGTAAATACGAGACGGGACTTCCTCGTTTGTATGTCCGCTCTACATCTTTCCCTCTTTTTCCCGAACACAATGCCGCCGCTTGCCGCCACACTTTATTACGTTTGAACCGATTCGGCCTGATAGATTCCGAGAATTTTCATGAAAACTGCAAAAAAAATCGCAAAAAATGATGTTTTTTTATGAATTACTTTTTGTCTACTTTACTTATTAATTCCATAATCTAATTAGCTCTTAACCTTTGAAAAGCACGCCGAATGCCGTTTTGCAAACTAAAATCGGTTGATTCGTTCGCGAGATATCGATGACGAAAAAATTTGAGAAAAAGTTTTTTTTTAGAATAACTTTAAGATTTTTAGCACGCTAAAATATTTATAGAGTTGAAAAACTGCGTCGGTTGCCATCTTGCAGGTCAAAATCGACCCACACGTTCAAAAGTTATGGCATTGCAAAAATTAGTGAAAAAAAGTTTTTTTAAGATAACTTTGTTATTTCAAAACTAATCGATTATGTTGTGTCCACAACATTTACAGAATTCGAAAAACTGCGTCAGTTGCCGTCTTGAAAGTCAAAATCGATCAACGCGTTTGAGAATTGATAGCGGGAAGTTGCAAAGATGGCCTGCAGGGTCAGCTTTATTTCTAATTTTCTTGTTTCTGTAAGGAAAAAAAAATTGGGGCCGAATTTGCCGCCCCCTAAAATACGCCGCCCTAGGCTCCAGCCTACTCAGCCTGCTGGTAAATCCGCCACTGATTGTACGATTTACATATTTTTGCCTCTGTGGTCTAGCGGTCTAAGTGTTGGGTTTGACTTCATGAGATCCCGGATTTGAATCCCGGGTCGGTCAAGAAAAAGGAAATGTGGTATTTCCAATTTTCTAATAAAACAAAATGTTGCTTGGGATTGGATATATGCCCGGTTGGCGATAGGCTTGCCACTTATCACATTGTGGGACTTAGTGTCTTCGGCTAGTCGTGGGTGCCCTGGTTTTGCCTCTTCCTACTCCTTCGAGGATATGGGCGCGGAAATACTCATTTTTTTACTTTAATAAAATATTTTTAAAATTATCAGAGCCATTTCGGAGAAACCCATTAATGTGATTTAATATTACGTAAAATAATT
>NJDC01000458.1:119257-136110 GCA_002245475.1 Calephelis virginiensis
TGTAGGTGCTATAGTAGATGCTCGTCCAAGAGTAACCATAAATTGCGAGCCTTTAAAAAATAATTACAATTTTCTCCATGAAATTAAATCTACATTTCTGAAGATGTACTTCTTCAGTCGAATTATAAAAAAATATGGGAGTGGAATTTTAAGATGCGCACGTATCTGTAACAAAAAGAAAACGTCATGAAGTTGCCTGCTTTAGAAACATGTTTTATAAACATTGTACGATTTACATATTTTCGCCATTAAAAAAAAGTCGCCTCTGTGGTCTAGCGGTCTAAGTGTTGGGCTTGACTTCATGAGTTCCCGGGTCGAATCCCGGGTCGGTCAAGAAAAAGAAAATGTGGTATTTCCAATTTTCTTATAAAACAAAATGTTGCTCGGGATTGGATATGTCCCCGGTTGGCGATAGGCTTGCCACTTATCACATTGTGGGACTTAGTGTCTTCGGCTAGTCGTGGGTGCCCTGGTTTTGCCTCTTCCTACTCCTTCGAGGATATGGGCGCGGAAATACTCATTTTTTTACTTTAATAAAATATTTTTAAAATTATCAGAGCCATTTCGGAGAAACCCATTAATGTGATTTAATATTACATAAAAATTTACATGTATTTGAGTATTACTCTTTCGAAGTGTGGAAATCAGCTTATTTTGTTAGCTTATCTCGGGGTCACGGCTTATGTTACTAATTAAGTTATAATTTCGCGTTATTTACATAATTAGTGTTAATGGATAATTTTAGTGAAACTAAAGCACACATGTAATTAAATACACTGCCAAGTAGGTATGTATATAATGAACGATTGAGCGCTCAAAATTCGTATTCATTAGTCTGAAGTTGATCTTAAAAGTTTTCATAATATAATTTTACAACGTGCTTATAAATATTTAAAGCTCAAGCGTCAAATAAATATTTTTCACCAATATTTTCTGTTCTACTTCATCATTCATCTAAAAACATAAATCTGTTATTCTAAATTTTTACGAATATTCTAAACACCTTAATAAATTTGTTTGTAAATACTTTTTTTATGTTCTAATATTAGCGTAAACAAGAAGGCAGCTCTCCTGATGTTTTTTGGCAACTGACGCCTGTCACTGTTATTTTCGAGATCTTAGACCAGATGTGCAGAACCGGTTACCCTTCTGCGACACAGAATATGACAATGATGAGCACTGATAGACTAAAATCGCATTACATAATTTTTTAAAATAATATAATTTCAACTGTGACACATTTACCTTACAGACACCTTTTTGTATTTATAAAGCACTAGCTGTTGCACGCAGCGTAGCCCGCGTGTTTAATGATCCAAAGGAAACATGTTTTGGGTATAAAATTATCCTATATATTAATCCAAGTTAACCTCTATGAGTGTGCCAAATTTCATGTAAATCAATTCAACAGATTTTACGTGAAGGGATAACAAACAAACATATAAACTTTCGCATTTGTAATATTAATGGGATTTATATTATATATTAATAGAAATAGCAAATTTCTATTTCATACAAACGGGTATAATAAGACGAAGACAGTAATTAATGAAATGGAAATAAAACAATTTTTTTTTAGCTTTAATAAAATTAGTAGAATCTGGCCATGGACCAGAAATAACGGATTTCACTCTAGACACATTTACAGGACCCTTGCTTGACCAGAGATCTAGGTCTAATGCCGACTCAAGCCCGATTCCTGTAATCAACGAATCGTAATCCGTTAGTATAAGCATTGGTTGTTTATCTAAAAGTAACGAAGCGTTGTTGATAGTGATTTAGGGTATAATTGGTCCAGTCTAAACATTGTTTAAATTCGTCGAGCGGTTTTCTATTCCCCATTTTATTTTCAATTCGTATAAAATTCATGTAAAAGGTCCGGTTAGACAAGTCTTCGAGAAGTACTAATTCGTCAAGCCTATTATTAATATTGATTGGTCAAATCTGTTAAAATAATTATTAGCTAATTTCTAACTTGCCTGTAAAATTAGTTATGATGTATTTACTACTTACTGCTACTTCCTGTTCACACTACACATTAACATTAAAGAAATATTTAAGTATCGAATTCTATGGATTTTTTATTTTTTTTAATACATGTATTAACAAAAATGGTAACATTGGTCTATACTCTATACTAACAAATATTTTCTGCAGCGCCCTCTGTTGACATAAAATTTAACTAAGAACATTAACCAATCAAATCAAAACCTATTACTGAATGCTGCATTAAAATCGGACCAGTGGTTTTGGAGATAAATGGTTACACTGGTTTGCACAAACATCCTCTCACCCCGAACTCATATAACGTCTCCGTACCGTCCTGGGTAACAAACTACTAGGTAATGTCAAGTGGCGCGAAGTTCGCCGGATGGTCTAGTTCAAGATAGGAATTACTTCGTTAAACTTTTCTTATTTAGCATAATTGTTATTTGTTATAAAGTTTAGATGAGATAATCTTCATGGCCTGTAATTAAGTCAAGTTTTATGAGATTGGATTAGTTTTTTCAGCATGGTCTCCTGCAAATTATAAATTATAAAACAATAATATTATGACTAAATTTTTAAATAAAATATTTTCTAAAAACAGTGATTGCATGCAAATTGTCTCTAACACCTCAACTACACAATAGCAATTATAATATCTATGGTGTCTGCTTCCATCACAGGAACTGCGAGCTTGTTCGCTGTCTTTTAATGTAAAAAAAAATGAGTGCAAGGTACAAAGCCCAAAACCAGGTTGACATTGACATGACAAAAGGTTACATTTTTTGTCGGTTTTTTCGTTTATCTATTAGATTCTTTTTTTTTCGTTAAAAAATATTGAAAGGATTTTTAACAAATTTTGAGTAGTAGTAGTAGTAGATATATAGAAAGGTTCAACATTGAGAATACCTTTTACTTTAGAAAAATCTTTCGTTGCCATCACTAATCACGGCACTTCAACATTTGTACGAAGTTGCAGGCAATGGCTGGATTAATATAAAATGAACCATATAGTACTTTCTAGCTTTTGCCAGCAGTGTTGCCCGCATTAAAGCCATTGAAAAGTATTTTATGTTACTTTTTACACCCGCAATAATATGTGTACAAAGTTACATGATAATTGGTGAAATTGGTGAAACGAAACTATTATTTCGCATGAAAGCGTAACAAAAAAACTTACAGTGGTATTTAAATTGTTAGTAAAGATAATGTCATATGAAACTTTGTTCAAAAAGAGTAGTCAATGTAAAGGAAGCTAGTCAGATCTGCAGTGGTCGTGATATTTGGCATCCGATACTCTCTGTCTACTACTTAAGGGACTTGGCGTGAAGATATGTATGTGTGTATAAGTATGTATCAGGGCTATTAAAAATATGTTTATATCTTAAGGTAGCTAAAAAACAAGCAGTTCTTTTGATTATAAGAGACAACCATAGTACACCACTACATAATTTACTGGTGCGTGCCATCATGTCAGCCGAAACATTACAATGGCGAAAGCTGACGTTGTAACGGCAGGACTAAATACCTAAAGTACTAGTAACGACCCGGGGCGATATGCTCCATAGTACTATACCACATATTAGTGACTGAATGTACAAGTGAAATAATCCAGTAATCTAAGAGTACGATAGGTGATCTATTTTAATATTAGAAATGCGAAAGTCTGTCAGCCTGTTACTCTTTCACGGCTAAACTGCTAAGGTGCACGTAGTCTATACAACATTATTTAATAGTGTGTGTTAACATGTCGGCCGCGTTTCAGGTTACGTGTGTAAATCCAGCGGTTATCCTATCCTCCAGAGTTAACATTACAATGGCGAGAACTGACGTAGCGGCGGCATAACTAAATACCTAAAGTAGTAGATCCGGGGCTATATGGCACATAGTATTTTACCACCTTTTAATGACTGGCTGCACAGGTTAAATAATCCAGTAATCTTCAGAGGAGTATAAGTGATCTATTCTTATAATATACTAGCAGTTTCACGCAGCTACGCCTGCGTAACTTTTCTTCTTCTGCACTTATTTTAATGAAACAAAGCCTATGTCACTCAGGGATAATGTAGCATTCTAAAGTTGAAAGAGTTTTTGAAATCGGCCTAGTAGTTTCGGAGCCTATTCATTTCAAACAAACAAACAAATAAAAAATCAAACCTTTCCTCTTTACAATATTAGTATAGAAAAGCGAAAATCTGTCTGCCTGTAGCTCTTTCAAGGCTAAATCACTGAATCGATTTCGATGAAATTAGATATGCATATAGCTACAAATTCAAGTTCAAACATAAACTTTTTAAAATCACCTCCATAAGGGATGAAAGTTTGTATGAAAATCGTTACTATTTTATGCTGACGGAAACTAACTGGTAACTAAATAAATGCTTCGTTGGTTCAATATAGTTAAAGAATGGCAGATGAAAGATTGACTAACCAGATCTACATTGCGAATGCAGATGACCTAGGTTGGCATTCCACGATCAATTTGATCGGGTTATATTCGAGGGTAATATCAAGAGTTCTGTAACCAGCGTGTTTGTATGAGAAGCGTAATGAATGTGGATGAAGACAGATCTGCAAAGGTAGCGACATTTGTCACTTGATACTTTCTGCCTAACCGATAAGGGAATTGACGTGAAGATAAGTAAATAAATGAAATAGTATAATTAACACGACATGAAATCCTAACGCAATAGTATCTGTGAAGCTAGTTCTGTCATAATATCACTATTGTGTCCACATTCCACATTACAAATGGCAACACTAGCATAAAGCAACATGCCAGCTACAGAATTCCATTGTTGTGGATAAATTTCCCATTTGACTTTGATGTTATTGCTCTACCCCATGCTAAAAATTCGATTTAGATCGTGGTATTAAAATTGTAAAGTATAACAACTTTAACTACAGAGTAAGGATTTACAGTTAATCCGGTTATGCCGGCTAAGAAAGTTAGCAGTTAAGTTAGCCTAACCTAAACAGTTAATTAAATTGACTTTGGTCTAACAGTCCGGTATAGGACTTGACTCCATGAGGTCTCAAGTTTGAGTACTGGGTCGGGCAAGAACTAAATTCTGTTTTTTCAATTTTCTACTTAAAATAATGTTGCCCGGGTAGTATATGTGCCCGGTTAGTATAGGGTTATAGGGTTACCACCATTTACATTGTGAAACTTAGTGTCTTCGACTAAACATAGATGCCAAGGTTGTACCTATGCCTACCTCTTCAGTGACGAAGGTAGTTTTTCTAAATTTATTAGTATCATTGGTGATAGAGTGTTTAGCAGCTACTCGCTCAGGTAGAAACCGCCGCCTTACCTATTCCTGTAGCTGCATGACAGTGTCATGTTCCATAGAGCAGTTTAGCTGATAGATTTGCCCATTAGGCATAACATCCCGGCCGTAGGTACGCGACGATTGTATAACATCTATGGTTATATAACATTTGACCGTATCGTTGGTCGAGTGGCTAGCGTACATGCCTAACTACACCGACCAACCGTGAGGTTCGGGTTCGAATCTTAATGAGGACAGACATTTATGTGACAAACATTTGGATGTCTGCATTTCCGGCTCTGGGTGTTTGTTAAATTTATTCTGATATCTATTTAAATACTTTTACGTAGGTATTGCAATCATTAACAAACGCAAGTATAATATAATTTACTTACTTTGGGGTAAGATTCAATTTGTGTAACCTGGCCAAGGTTATTTATTTATGGTGTGTCCTCTAGGGTTGTCTTTTACCTAGATGTTCGCTGACCTCTCATGTGAAAAAAGCTTACTTAATTTATCAACGAGGCTCAAAAGCTAATTGTTTAGTTAGAACGATTGATTTTGTAAAATAAACAGAACTGGTCCAATTTTACTTTTATTTTTTAAATGAGTCAAGTGTCGCTAACCTCGCGGTTTGTACGACTTTTTTTTGTTTGCCCAGAGACTTTGTGGACAAGAAAAATGCTCAGCCCGATTCATAATTATTTAAAAAGATTGTACTCTTCCCTACAACATATCAACAAGGGATGTCTCCGACCGAACCTCGACTTGATGCTGCGTTCTGGTTACTGGGTGACTCGATTGGAGGAGAAGTTGCTCGCCGCTTAGCGTCAGGTACTAAGCCAGGTTGCCGTGATCATATCGACAGTAGACATTTAACGTGACGAACCCTCCTATATGTGTAAGGGAAGAAATTTCGTGGCCGGCGTATATTAAATTTACGTCTCTGAGTGCGAACGTAAAGCCCGATTAATTGATTAAGTCGCTAGTTAATCAGGTAATTGAGTTAAGCTACATTAGCTATGCTTTTTAGCCAGCTAAACCTGCCAAATTCAGAAATCTTAATTTGAATTTAATGTTGTATCTTAAGCTACGCAAATATCTAACTCATTTAAACATTTTTGGACATTTTATTTTGTAGTTTTATAAAGGGTTTAGATATCTGTGTTGCTTACTGTACCTTAAACACCTGTTATATAGGAAATAGTGCTATATAGGAAAAAATAGGTGTAAGCGACAAAAAGTGGGCAACGAGACAAAGTTTTGCAATTTTCAGAAATTGTATGTCTGTATTCAGTCCGTGTATGTTGAAACACCCGGAAAATACACAATGGCGCGTGCTTTTCATGTGTCTCAAAGGATGTTTTAGGAAACTTTTTATTCCGTTTATCAAAGGATTTCTAGTGGAAATGGACTAAATCCAATTCCGTATTCGATCGGTTTCCTAGATTTTTTTAGTCTGGCCAGCGGCGTTTTTTTTTCAAAACTATAAAACTTAGGGATCTCGCAAAGAACTTTATAAGATAACGATCAAGAAAACAATTATCCATTTGTAATTGTTAGCAACGCATCTCGAGTACAAGTTCGTTGACGACGGTGATTACTTACCATCAGGTAATCCTCTTGCTCCTGTGTCTCTTCTTCCCTAAAAAAGAAACTCTTCGATTAGTATTGGTTCACAGTTAACAATCTTCTCATAAATAAATAAAACAAGGTGTATTCGATTTTCAATATCCAATGCTAGTAGATACCAATGTATACATTCGATCATTTGGGTCGCAACTGCAACCTGATCGAGTTTTTTTTGTTTATTACTTAATTTGGTCCTTTCTGGGGACGGTTAAGACCGTTAGGCCATGCTACAATGTCTTCCGTTTAAGTTTTTTTTACACAGTATGTACAAAGTACTAGTCACCATTTACAAAGTCATGTCAGGGTCTTGAGTAAAGCAGTGGCTTCGTTACTCAAGCTTATCTAATGAGATTTGTCGGCAGCGAGTCGAGAAATAATCGTGAAGAAATTAGTTTATCGTGTATTTCACACGAGACGCTAATTTCTTCAGGATTATTTCATTTGTGCACTTTCACAGAACAAAATTAATCTAATTCCCACCTAAATTAACTAATATCACCCAATATAAACACGAAATTCAATAATTATGAAAAATTATGAAATTTGATAATTATAAAAAAATTACGACCATCTTCATTTACAGTGGCGCCAAAAAACAGAGTTTCTTTTGTTATAACGATTAAGTTTGAATCAATCGTCTTTCTTTATTTTCTGGCACTAGCGTTTGCATTTCCTATTAGTTGCATTACGTTAGGAAATTTAATAAAATCGGGTTAAAAAATATTAAAAATTAACTCATTAAAATTTTGCGCGTTAGCGAATTTGTATCACGTTTCATATTCAAACAGAATTCAATTACTTAACTACAGACAGCCATTCTTAATGTTAGTAAAATATTGAAAATATCAAGGACACTGACGATTTTTTATTTTTTTGATAATAGAAAGAAAAAATCAAACTATTTAATAACGGCTCTAACTAACTTATTTTAGTTAAGTTATAATTGAACTACCGATCTCCTCGGAAGTAATAACGCGGTGTCTGCGAGTCGTCATCAGCCAACGGCATTAAAACTCAAGTTTACAACCATTTACATCGTCGTTTTATGATTATTATACTAGTGATACTAACTTTGTTTTAAACATAAACTTGTGTTGTAACAGAAATTGAATCTTCTGTATCTTAGTAATATTACTTGTTCTGTGATAAATTAAAACTCTCTTACTTATAAACAAAGGCTTACTTTACTGGCTGTACTTTATATAAGTAGTAGTATATATTTTTTTACAGTGATTTTTATGTGTGACAAGATAGCAAACTAGCACACGGATCTCTTAGGCCACACATAGACTTCATCGATGTTGTAGTTGTATCGCTCACGTGTGACCGAGGTATTAGGTCAACTGTGCAAGTTTACTGGCTACTTTACCCCAAAGAAACATTGTCAGTAAGGCATGGATTTGTACCCAGCCAAATTCCTTGCATACCTACTTCTACCTTCTTAGTAAGGACCCGTTTAATCTTTGCCACTTTCACACAGGAAATGTATAAATTGTAAACGAAAAATGTATAAAAACAGTGTATAAAGACTATGATGTGAACTTCAACCTTGTAGTTTTTTTTAGTTTATATTTGCTCTATGCCAGCACATTACGAGTGAACGGATGAAACGATTACCAATTCTTTTTTGTTGTGTTAGTTATTCTCAAGAGAGGTTTCATGAAAAAAAAATCAAAATAACTGTAAGGATAGCACAACTTTTGTTGGCTCAGCTACTTAAGGGGCCATGTATGCTAAAATACGTCAGCAATATACTGTTTTTTTAATACAAAGCAATTATGGATCTTTGCGACAAAAATACACAAGATTAACATTAATATGATTTATGAGACTAGTGTTTCCAAAACACGATTCATTTCACTTTGCTCGATAGAAAAAAATCAAAAAGTTAACCCTTTTTTGAAAGCAAAACCCAACTGTGTACTTCAATTATGAAAATATCGACACCACATTTAACATAAACATAGATAAGTATTATACCTAAAAGATAACTGTTTGTTTTTATATTTTTTCTCAAATTACTTTTATAGTGTCAAAAATAGTGATTTGGCGCTTAAGACATTTGCTTTAGAGTGCAATATTTCATAGTAATCATGGAACGGGGGAGTGCGCTGATTGGCTCTTCTGGCTGACTAAGTATGGGGCCTTAAAAATGTGACAAAATAGGTATGCTATATGCAAGAAGCATCTAAAAGTTTCTTGGCTATATAACTTCACAACATTAACACCTTTGCTGTCAACAAACGAAGTGTTATCAACAAAAATCTTATATGTAGTTTTATCTATGACCTTCTTCGTTTTTTAAAAAAATGTGACTACTTTTTATTTTCTTTTAAATATTTAAAAAATACATTACTTATCAATTTTCATTGTTAGCAATTGATAGAAATCAATATAATTGAAATAGAATAGCATAATACAGTAATATAATAATGATAAAAGTGTGTACACTTAGACTTTTTAAATAACACTTATAATTTTCATAAACACACTTTAACACTTTTAGTTAGGTTTCACTTTGGAGCGCATCAACAGGATTTTATACCTAAAGACAAAAATTCTATTTCATTTTCAATTATAAAACCTAGTGTAAATAAAGATGGCATGAATAAAATTTAATATTTCCAGTAATCCAAATATTATCCTGGCTCTGGTCGGGGCGTGAAATTGACACGCTTGATTAAGCTCAGATCCAATCAATTCCGTTTTAACGATAGTTTATTTATATAAGCTTTTAATCATAATTGAGTTAAATGTACGGTTACAAATTGTAGTGAAATATATGTTAGCCTAGGCCCAGTGTTGAATAGGAAATCGCCTTCCTGGCAGCTTGTAATAAATTAAATTACAAAGACAATCCCAAGTTGTTGAGTCCTGTACATAGGGATGAAACGATACCACTGGCGTATCGATACTTTTACTCGATACTGGTATCGGTCGTCAAGTATACTTAGTATCGATATTCATTAGTATCACATCGTTTTTTGGAAAATTTTGAGTGAAAACCGTAAAAAATATTGGTGTTCTTCATTGAATAGTACTAAGAACAGTCTAACACAAAGTAATATATTTTTTAGTTACTAACAACCATGAGTGTCGCGGGTAAGCGCTAATACAACACGTCAGCTTTTAAATAATTTATAAAAAAAGTGCGTTTTCGTGGTGCTGCTCAAGAAAATCAACATTTTTGTACATGTCTTTCTGTTAAATGTTTTTTGGGCAAATCCAAACAATCTTGACAACTGTCAAGGTTGCTAACTACACAATACTAAGCTTAGGATGCTTTCAGAAACTTTAATTAACAATAAACGTTTTTTTTATCAATGTTAAAAGACAAACATCAATATTTCAATTTCCTTAAACCATAAATTTTACTGATATGTGTACTTTTAACCTATACCTATTGTCGATACTTCATTTCAAAGTATCGATACTAAATTGTACTTGCTATCGGAGATAAGTATCGAGTACCTACTTGGATTTACTCGTATCATTTCATCCCTAGCTGTACAGCAACTTGTCCGAATAGGGATAGCGTCTTAATGACAATGACATGTTCCGGTCCGGAGTCCTTTCGAAAGTCGGTCAAGATGTCCGGATCTTGTAAATTACAAGCGTAACATCTCGGACACCGAACTGTGATACACATATAACATCTGTAATATTTATTGGGACACGGTTTTCTCCTGACATTAGGAAAGCCATGTACTTGTTCGCGGTCTTATTAATTTGTATTAATGGATTTGTAGTTCTTTATGTTAATGGTTAGCGAATAAGCACTCGACTCTCCCCATGGCAAGAGGTAACCGTAGCCTATATACACCATAGATGTTACTGGTGCGACGCTGGCCTGAAGCAGGGATTGAAGGTCTATTGCGCAAGTTGTGTAAGTGTACTGAAATAATTTTTAAAATATGGAGTCCCACAATTCGAAATTTGTCCTGCACTAATATCCACGTATTAAGACTGATATTCCTAAACATTGAAACTTAAAAAATGACGTTTCATATGTAAAACTAGCGGCCCGCCCCGGCTTCGCACGGTTATGAAATATACATATAAACCTTCCTCTTTAATCACTTTATCTGTTAAAAAACCGCATCAAAATCCGTTGCGTAGTTTTAAAGACTTAAGCATACAAAAGAACATAGGGACAGAGGAAGCGACTTTGTTTTATAACTATGTACCTAGTGATAATGAACTGATGCCAAAGAGATACTATAAACGTATGTTAATACGCAAGTTAATACATTTTATATGTTTTCATAATAATTATTGAATTTAATAATTTCATATTTATTGAATTTCGTAATTATATTGACTGAAATTAGTTAATTTAGGTGGAAATAAGATTAACTTTGTTCAGTGACAGTGCACAAATGAAATAATCATGAAGAAATTAGTGTATCGTCTACTTCACACGATACACCAATTTCTTCATGACTATTTCTTGACTCGTTGCCGTCAAATCTCACTAGATGAGCTTGAGTAACGAAGCCACCGCTTTATTCAAGACCCTGACATGACTTTGTACATAGTGAGTAATGACTGTATCAGAATTAACTTATACGGAAGACCTGGTAGCCTAACGGTCTTAACCATCCCCAGAAAGGGGCAAATTAAGTAATAAACAAAAAAAAACTCGATCAGGTTGAGGACCCAAATGATCGAATTTGTACATTGGTGTCCACTAGCATTGGGCATTGAAAATCGAATACACCTTGTTTTATTACCATTTATGAGAAGATTATTAACTGTGAACCAATACTGTAACAAAGAGTTTCTTTTTTAGGGAAGAAGAGTCAGGAGCAAGAGGATTACTTGATGATAAGTGATTACCATCGCCAATGAACTTGTACTAGAGATGTATTGGTAACAGTTAAAAATGGATAATTCTTTTGATTGATCTATATTTATAAAGTTCTTAGCGAGATCTCTAAGTTTTAAAGTTTTGAAAAAATGCCGCTGGCAATAGTTTTGTTTGAAGTAAACCAAGCCAAAAAATTCTAGGAAACCGATCGAATATGGAATTGTATTTTGTCCATTTCCACTACAAATCCTTTGATAAACGGAATAAAGAGTTTCCTAAAATATCCTTTGAGACACATAAAAAGCACGCGCCATTGTGTATTTGCCCAGATGATTCAGCTAACACGGACTGAATACAGACACAACAATTTTAAAAATTGCAGGAATTTGTCTCGTTGTCCACTTTTTGTCGTCTAATCCCATTTTTTCCTGTATCACAGCTAGTTAAGGTACAGTAAGCAACACAGATATCTAAATGGATATCCAAAAAACTTATAAAGGTGTTAGATATTTGCGTAGCCTAAGATATAACATTAATTTCAAATTAAGATTTCTGAATTTGGCAGGTTCAGCTGGCGAAAAATCTTAGCTAATGTAAAAACTTAACTCAATTAGCTGATTAACTAGCGACTTAGTCAATTAATCGGGCTTTACAGTCCCACTCAGAGACGTAAATTTAATATACGCCGGCCACGAAATTCCTTCCCATATACACATAGGAAGATTCGTCACGTTAAATTGGATACCGTCGATATGATCACGGCAACCTGGCTTAATACCTGACGCTAAGCGGCGAGCGACTTCTCCTCCAATCGAGCCACCCAGTAACCAGAACGCAGGATCAAGTCAAGGTTCGGTCGGAGACAGCCCTTGTTGATATGTTGTAGGGAAGAGTCCAATCTTTCTAAATAATTATGAATCGGGCGCTCAGCCCTTTGTCCACAAAGTCTCTGGGCAAACAAAAAAAAGTCGTACAAACCGCGAGATTAGCGACACTTGACTCATTTAAAAAATAAAAGTAAAATTGGACCAGTTCTGTTTATTTTACAAAATCAATCGTTCTAACTAAACAATTAGCTTTTGAGCCTCGTCGATAAATTAAGTAAGCTTTTTTCACATGAGAGGTCAGCGAACAGCTAGGTAAAAGACAACCGTAGAAGACACACCATAAATAAATAAATAACCTTGGCCAAAAAAAGCATCTTTACGCCCATATCCCCGAAGGGGTAGGCAGAGGCACAACCAGGGCACCCACGAATAACCGAAGATACTAAGTCCCACAATGTAATAGGTGGCAAGCCTATCGACAACCGGGCACATTTCCAATCCAGAGCAATATTTTTTTATTAGAAAATGGGAAAAACCCAATTTTCTTTTTGTTGCCTGACCCGGGATTCGAACCCGGGACCTCATGCAGTCAAGTCCAACAATTGAACCGCTAGACCACAGAGGTGACAACCTTGTCCAGGTTACACGAATTGAATCTTACCCCAAAGTGAGTAAATTATATTATGCTTGCGTTATAGGGTTTTAGTTAATAATTCTAATACCTATATAAAAATCTTTACATATATATCTGAACAAATTTAACAAACACCCAGACATTACTTACAAAACATCACTAATTTCTATGACACTGTTCAAATGTTATAATAAACTTATGTTATTCATAACACATAGGTATGTGACTTTACTTTGTAGTTAGTTTGTTAGTGCAAAAAAAAATAGTGCACTTATTCATTCATTCGTCAGTTATAAAAATAGTGTTAAATAAATACTAGCTTACTAGATACTAATAGAATATATACTTATGTAACGAAGATTTAGGTTTCCCTATAAAAACCTTTTTTAATGCACTCCGAGGTTTTTTTCTTCTCTGGTTATCTTTTTATTTCTATATTGTAGCTTTTTATTTTAAAAACATTTTATCAATATTCAAACTATTAAGATAAGATTTACCAGTTAAGCATTAGAATATTTTGTTTGTATTTCATGACACGATTCTCTTGGTTTCCATTGACCTCTAAGTATATGGACATGAAATACCTACGAAAAAAGTCTGCCATTGGCTACTAAATATGGCTGCCATTCCATAGCTGTCCAGAAAAAGAAGAGTATCGATATCGATACATGATCTATTAGTGACAATTGATAGTTAGTTTAGGTAAATAGATAAGAGTTTACCTACCGATTGAAATTGCTACTATCAACTTACTTACTTACTTAATTGTGCTACTCAACTGGCTTATGAATAGGGAAATATAATAAAACGAAAGTAATAATATTTCTTTACTT
The DNA here is from genome assembly GCA_002245475.1 of Calephelis virginiensis. Classification (NCBI taxonomy): domain Eukaryota; kingdom Metazoa; phylum Arthropoda; class Insecta; order Lepidoptera; family Riodinidae; genus Calephelis; species Calephelis virginiensis. The sequence goes on from NJDC01000458.1 coordinate 133,252, forward strand.
TTCACGAGTATACTTTTTTATATTGTGGTGTGCAAATATGTTTATTCCTTATATAAGTGAACTCTTTATATTTATTTTAAGATTCATTATCATTACAAAAATAATTTAATCAGATTTGCGTTCAAACCACTTTCTATACAGTAAAGTGAGCACTTGAAAGAATTCTTATTACGCTATACTGTGATTGATATTTTCAATGGTAATGGTATACACTCATATCTTGTCCAAATATTCTGTTCAGGGAACGTAAATAAAATATCGACTATTGTCATTATACATCACTATAAAATTGAACACTAAATGTGGCGTTCTTAGCAAACATGAGAACTGTCATGACGTTACTTTAAATCGACGCCAAAATGAGCATAGACAAATTTGTCGGTATCTCTTTCGGCGTAGATAATATCAACATTTGTTAAAAAGAAACAAAGAGATGTTGTTAATTTGTATATCGATTCCAACGGTATTTATACAACTAAATTTGCTAGAGAACATTGTTGCACTTCTTTTTATATTCCTATTTCTATGTTGGTTTCCCAAGAATTACGATTTTGAAAGCTTATTCGTCTAAACCTTCTTCAAGTATTTTTGGCAAGTTATAACATAACATGATATGCCTAGAAAACAAAAAAACAGACGTTCATACATAAAATAGTATTAATTTTAAATTGAGTTTATGTAATTGGCAATGTACTTTTATTTTAGCACTTGTCCTTTGCTTGGGTTAAGTTTTGTATATATTTTAAAGGAAAAAATTTCGCCCCATTGCTAGTCTCCATGTAATTATTGTTATACGTACATATCTTCACACAAAGTCACTTACGGGATGAAATCTCACGATTATGACAGACCTGCCTGACTACCGTCACCCTTTTGATAGAAAACTTATTTGAAGATTTATTTTTCATAACCCAAATGATGAGGGTGAATCACAGCAAAATAAAAAAATAATAGAACGTCTGCCGGACAGCTAGTCCTATATATAAAATTCTCGTGTCACATTTTACCGATTTTACACCAAATTTGATATGGTCTAAGAATCTAATACTATCTATTCCTCATACAACTAAGTGATAAGGGTGACTCACCCTAAGTTTTTTTAATAAAATCATATTACAAAAAATAGCAGAACGACGTCTGCTATCTAGGTCCGCTAGTAACCGATATTATTATACTATTTAAGTTACATACTTGTATTTATTTCATAAATTATGTAAAAATTTTGATAAAATCTCCAATTAACTATCCGAGATGTAATCCATCAAAAATCGATGCAAGTTTTCGGTCATTAGCAAATAACTTTGTTATCTTCAGCCGTCGGAGAAACCTGCCCGTATTTTAAAAGGCGCAGTCACACCATGAGACTGCGTTGTGACATAGCACCGCGCAAAAAACGTCGCGAAGATGCAATATAAAAAATTTGATTTAAGTATTTTTTAACAAAACTGTGTATATTTCGACATTTTTTTCCACTCCGAGGGCCTTCGTTGATGATGGGCTAATTTCCTTCCTACTGTGTCTAATTGATGTAATAATGCCGCTGTTTTATTTACTTCTCTCACGTACAATAGTGCACACCATGTTAGGGTAGCCCATAAATTTACTTACTGTGGGGCTTAATATGGCAATACTGATGTTGCCAACAAAATATATTTTTGGTGATGGTAGGCAATTTTGATTAATTTTCGATGCGATGTTACACCTATGCCAACAAACTTTTTGTGTAACATAAACAAATTGATATTTAAAGCATTTTAAAGTTAGCACTTTTACTTGGAACATTGTTTTAGTTTTTTAAATAAAAGGAAGAATGTTACCTTAGGTAGGGTTTATACCTGTACTCTTTCGTGTTTTGCTAACAAATATTCGAAGTTCGAACCATTTAAGCTACAGGGGATTTAGATCTTGCGGTGAAAAAGAGGTTATTCAATTAAATGAATAAATAAAATATAAGTTTTATCAGCAATAAAAAACGTATGTAATAGTATTACATAACAAAGTAATTAAAAGTTAAAGCGTTTTTAGCGAGATACGCAAGTGAACAGGTTCTTCAATTAATTTGAAAAATTTAGTTCTTTAGTATAAAAATTTATAATGTCACATTCGATAATTACTAGTGATTAATTTATTACCATCTTAGTTGAAAAGTCAAGAAATTTCAAGTCCAAAAAAGATTAGTAATGAACTAAACATTGAGATGTTTATTGCAAAACGACATCGCAGTTCAGTGTTGTGACTATACCCTTAGATCATAATCATCGTCTCACAGCCGTTAACATATCCGATGTTAGAACTCGACGTCAGCAATTTACATTTTTAATGTTCTGTGACGATCTTCCTAAAACCATAAAACTTGGCTATATTTTATTCAATGATAACATTAAGGATAGTCAAAATTACACTGTGGCAAAGTTTTAGTAAGCAACCGAAACTTCACAGTTCACGAATCATTTAGTTATATAATGTAGAATTTATCTTATAATGGACTAGAAAATAATGCCTTTTATGTCCTAAGTTACAGAATATAGAATTAGTAACACAAAGAAATATTTATAAATAACAAAAGTTTGCATTTAAATAAAAAACGACAAAGGAAAATGTGTCATGATACAATCAAATTAATAAATAAGTGCCAAAAAAAGGTTGTGGGGATAAATACCAGATGGAAGATTACCGGAACTAACATACAGTGAAAATATACCTAGATGCGTGTAGTGCTCCAGGGAGATACAGGTTGACATTGTTCTATCAAATTGTTCGGGTTTTATCTGAAAGTGGTGTAAAGAATTATTTTATTATTTCATTTTAGGATTATAAACGGTCGATGACAGTTTCACATCTATACATGAAATAAGTACA
>NJDC01000458.1:136645-146985 GCA_002245475.1 Calephelis virginiensis
TGAGTCGCCGACGAGTTGACCGGAGCATAGGTTGCTACTACAAAAACGCGCGTGACACCTAGTTTAATACGGACCCAGAGCAGTCTCGGACCAATCAAACCATACTCTTTCAGTCCTGAGGCTAAGCGATGATGTTACAATGATGATCATCAAAATGTTTGTTTATTCCTTGAAGTGTTGGAAAGCTGAAAATTAGTACGAAATCTAAGTTTAGTAAAACCACCACAAAATATAATAAACTTCTAACTTTCACCCGTAATTCGTCCCATCCCGTAAAATGAGACTTCAAAATGTTGGGGTTTTGCCTACTGGGGATGCATGTTATTATACGTATATATTAATTGGTTTATATTAGCTCTTGTGACAGATGTAAAATAAGCCTTTATCTTGCTAATTCCGCGTAAGCAGTGTAACTATTGTGGCAAATAATGCTCCAAACGACACAGAATGTGACAAGCCTGACTGACATTCCCACCACTTACCTCCGCGACCAAAACACGAATAAAGGAAGAGCTCGAGAAACACTATAAATTGTCACGTTTTTTGCATGTGACACACTCTATCTAAAGATCCCACCTCCCACCTCCGCGACCAGATCACAAATAGAGCCCAAACACGGGAAACAAAACCACCTGTCACGTCCTTTGCCAACTTTGTCGAAGCACTCACCACAGAAACACTCGACGTACGTTTCCCCTCTACACCGAGGCATCCTCAGGAATTCGACCGCACCGTACAAAAGACGACTCACGAGTGACTTGCCGCCGCCTCGATTGCGCCTTATATAGACCAAACCCCCCGATATGAGTTATTTGTAACCGCTTCACAAATCGATTGTGGAATTCTGTGCGACTCGATTGCTGCTAAAAATTCGTAATAATGGGGAATTCGATAGATTTATTTGTTCATTCAACAATGTTCTGGACACATTATTGTGTTTTATGATTTCTAATTGTTCTAAAATATTTAGCCTAATTCCTTTTTCACAAGTATGAATTATTTCGAAGGATTAACTCATATCGGGGGGGGTTGGTCTATATAAGGCCCAATCGAGGCGGCGGCAAGTCACTCGTGTGTCGTCGTTTGTACGGTGCGGTCGAATTCCTGAGGATGCTTCGGTGTAGAGGGGAAACGTACGTCGAGTGTTTCTGTGGTGAGTGCTTCGACAAAATTAGCAAAGGACGTGACAGGTGGTTTTGTTTCCCGTGTTCGGACTCTATTTGTGATCTGGTGGCGGAGGTGGGAGGTGGGATCTTTAGGTAGGGTTGTCACATGTAAAGAACGTGACAATTTATATTGTTACCCGAGCTCTTCCTATATTCGTGTTCTGGTCGCGGAGGTGGGTGGTGGGAACGTCAGTTAGGCTTGTCACATTCTGTGTCGTTTGGAGGATTATTTGCCACAACAGTTACACTGCTTACGCGGAACTAGTAAAATAAAGCCTTATTTTAACGCTGATTCAATGAAAAAAAATTAGCTCTTGTGAGATAATTAATACCCGGAGTCACGTAATATATTTATTGGTACTTTGCCGACAACTATTGCGAACAAGTTTTGTAGACTAACTAGACTATAATAATATTTTCCTCTACTAAGTTACCAAAATAGGGAGGTGATTGAATGATGAAATTATTGTGCAATTACATCTCATAGTGACACATAACTACGGTACATATTTCGGTAGGCACAGGGTATTTCCTGAAGCGCTAGAAAGCCGATATTTGTTTATTTATATTGTTTTTATTGTTTTGTTTGTATTGTTAACAAAGTTCTGTTTACAAAAAAAACACCATTATAACTTCAGATAAACTTTGATCTTTCGCCTCCCATTCCCTACAATAGGGGGAGGGGGTGGAAGTTTGAATAAGATTTTCACCAATTTTATGAATTGGTTCAGTAACTAAAACCTAAAATTACTAAGTACTTATAAGAACCTTCGCTTTAACAAGAATGAAAAAAATCTCATCTCATCAAAATGATGAAATCCCAACAAAAACACTATGTAAAATGTTGCCAAGACGACAAAAAGGTTTGCCATGTAAAAAATATACCACATCTTATGTAGAGACAAGCTACTGAATCTACACGGCCTAACTCTACCGACCCCAACTTCACTAATCCTACATATTAGTAAAAATGTATGACTTGGCTGTTTCGTTACTTTCTTCAGAAACTAAATATTCTCATCACCTCCACGACGGCATGATGTGAGCTTGGAAACATTTTACATGAAATGTTTTTGGTAGGTTCAACATTTCGAATTTAACTTAATAACGCATAAATTTCCGTTAACGTCAACGATCTTATCAACGATAATATCGGATAATTATGACAGTCTGATCAAAATATAACAAAATACCACCTCGAAATTATTACCTATCTTTTAAAAAATAACCGTTAAGTTGTTTGTTAATGGCTGATTGATCACGTAAAAAACATAAAAAAATATTCAAACTGAGAATCTCTTCCTTTTTTAAGTCTGTTATAAAGTAGTAAAAACCATTTTTGCACCCTTAGGTCTTAACTATTATTTTCGTATAAAATATTGGAAGACTGATTGCATACAAAGTTTTTCTTTTCTATATTTATAAACAAATATCTCTGGACAAGTTACACAAATTGAATCTAACCCCAAAGTAAGCAAATTATATGCTTGTGTTATGGGTGTTAGTCAACGATTCGAATACATAGAAATACTTAAATAGATACCAGAATAAATTTAATAAACACCCAGACAAGGAAATGCAGACATCTAAATGTTCATCACACAAATGCCTGCCCCCGTCGGGAATCGAACCCGAGCCTCGCGGATGATCGGTGTAGTTAGGCGTGTACGCTAACCACTCGACCAACGAGGCGGTCAATATTTTTTTGTATTATAACCCCGCACAATGATACACAACTTATTGATAGAAATTGATATGATATGATGATTGTACTTAGCTTTAAGAACTCTGTACACTCTAGTCCATAGCTAGGGGAGCCCAAGAAGCGATTCTTGAAGTTACAAGAGTACGTCAGATTATAATGTGAGACATACTTTTTACAATGGTTCAATATCTCCATTACTTATGCGTATTAAACCTCTATATAGAATATGATAAATTTTACTGGCTTGAAAAATCCTTAATTTACTTCAGATTTAAATGCAAATTTTTTGCACGCCAATAAGTGCATATTTAAGTTTTCTAACAATTTGAGCATGACGTATGAGAGAAGGGTCAGAAACATTAAAAAAAACAATCATTTATGTTCATTGGCCATCACGGTGACCTGACTATTAAAACTAAAAATGTCACACGACCTTCTTTATTCTCTAGCATCTAATCGACATAGTCTAATAGATCCCCAAGAAGCTGTCAGTGCCTATGGCATCTTACACTCCTCTACTATTGGATGTATTTATTATTCAGAATCACTGCCCTTGGAAGATAATGCAAATCTTAAGCAATGCGATTAATGAAAGAAGTATTTATGGTATACACTATTGAAAAAGCAGATTTTTTTTCTTGAAACTCACGAAAGTGGCCAGGCTTTATTTGTGGTATCTAAACGTTTATATGTATATTGTGACAAGGTGTGCGTGACAAATAAAGCGCACTTTTTTTAGGTAAACGCTTGTTTTTTTCCAGTGTACACTTTACTTAACGCTTCATGTTATGCTATACCCCACCGGTTTCACTTTATACAGACCTAAATAAAAATATCATTTGTAAACAACCGTCACTAACTTAAAACCAAATAGGTACTGAAATGGTACTGAATGTCTTATTAAAACAGACTTTTATATCTTTAGTGGTAAAGCCCCGATGATGCTGTGAAAAGTGAAACCGGTCGGCTATAGCGTAACATAAAGTGTTTAGTGTAAAAGTACAAGCGTTTACCTAAAAAAAGTGTGTACACAGTCGAATTCCACCATATCATAAAAAGCAAATTAATTTTGTGTACAACTTAAGGCAAATAATTACAAAAATATGCAATCTAGTAGGTAATTATTACGTTTTTAAAAGTAAAGTCCACTCGCCTTCGTGGATTGCAAGAACTGTAAGAGATAACTGTCGCCTTCAAACGCCATAGGTGTTACAGATGTCTTGTTATTTATGCAGGAACTAAAGTATCTATAACCCAAGTTATGCTGCCACCTTAGCTTCCAGCACGGGACACTACAGTGGGAAGTACTGACGTTGTGGTGGCATACGTAAAATAGCAGTACTGATACGCTTGTATCGGCACTACTGTTTTACCTATGCCTATACATTACTCTTCCACCTAGCCTAGTGTCTAATGTCTTATGTTCAAATTCTTTGAATATTTTGTTGAAGTATACTCGTTAAACATTTTTGGTATCATTTTACTTAAAAAATTATCATGTCGCAATGTTCGTTTCCGTACACTTCCGAAACGGATTAACCGATTCTCGTGAAATTTTGTGTAAGCATATTGTAGTAGGTCTGAAAATCAGTCAACATCTATTTTTCAACCCCCTAAGTGATAAGGATGACTCGACCCATTTTTTTTAGTAAAAATCACATTAAAAATATAGCAGAAGAACGTCTGCCGGGTCAGCTAGTATAATATAAAAATCGAATCAGAATTTTCTATATAAATTCTATAGACTTTTGCAAAAGGTGGTATCAGAATTATAGAAAAAATAAAGTCGATTCTATATGGACGTTAAATGCAAGAACGAACTAAAGTAATTGTTACATTGAAGGCTCTTAAACAAATAACATGCAGCCATGTTGTCTGAAACAAACTGTTGTTCACAGATAAACGAGAAATTAGTGGTATGTTGCTTACTGAGCTGTACTTGAAGTTTGGACTGATTCTTAAAATGGCCAACTGCTTATAAAATGACTGATTCGCTAAATGCCTAGTTCTGAAAAGACCTATTTCTTAAAAGGCCTAATTATAAAAAGGACCAATTTTTAAAAGAACTAAATCTTAAAAAGACCAATTCTTAAAAGGACCAACTCTGAGGTCTTATTTTATTCCAATTGAATAAGATTTCATAAAATTTTCAGAGTATCGCGCACATCACTATTAACCCCCTCCTAAGAAATTAAGTATGTTCATGATTTGTAAACAAATACGATAAAATAGATACCTTTTCTATAAATACTAGGCAGGTAATTCGTCTGCAGCTAGATTCACAACCAAAGAGTCTAATAATGTACCTGTTCACAACTTTCTTAGTTTTAAGCTGCCACATATATTTGTGACGTTGTGTCAGAATCACAGACTATTAAGAGAACTACACGTTGTCAGAATACAAATAGATACGTTTATGTAAGGGATGAAAACTCCATCTTAATATTATAAACCCTAAAATAAGTCTATATGCTTGTCTTATTTCACCTTCTGGAAATTGTTTGAAACCTTGTGGGAGACAAAAGACATGCGTACGAAAGTTATTATTTTCTTATAAATTTTATAATTTAAAAATCAATGGTCATCATCATCATGTTAATTGTTCACCTTGTCCATTTGGACAATGTTCTTAATAGATTTTTTAGAACGTCAAAGAAATCAGATTTGTGGTCTAGTGATCAGCCGCATCCACACTGGACGATCCAGATGGATCAGTGATCCCGTGCTCCGCGATCCAGGATCGTGGAGCGTGGATCATGGAGCGTACTAGGCCGATCCAGTTTGTTTCACCTGCGATCCTGTAAATGCGCTCCAAGCTCTCCATACGCGATCCGTGTTAGCTCAGTTCGAACTCTCGCTTCGATGGAGTGACACGTACAGCGACAGCGTTAAATTGCCGTGGCATCAACAACGTTTATTTTGCTTAAATATTTACGCAGAAGAAGATCACAAAATAAAAAAAGACGGTTCTGGATGAAAACGCTAATTAAAAATCGTTTGGAATACGGGATTCGACTTTACACAGACTAACGGCCAATATTAATAATCAATCCTAATCCAAAATTTGCTGTCCAAGATTGATATTTTTATCCATTTTTATGTTATCGCTTGCCAATAACAAATCTGCGCACAGGATAAATATGACAATTAGGTATAGGATAGGCCGGCGGATACGCAGCTATCTAGATTGATTGAAATCCATCTTTAGAGATACATTATTAACATTGGCCGTTAGTTGACCATGATGTAGAATTAATGAAAATGAAATAGAGATATTGTGTTTATTATTAAATAACAAGATAATTAAGAATGATACAAATTATCGAGATGCCATTACCGTCAAGGAAATATTACTAGTAACATTGAGATTTTAGCCACTGGAGATTCGCACGTCAGTTTGCAGTATCTCTTCCGTATTTCCAAACAGACTATATCAAAAATTATCCCCGAAGTTTGTGAAACAATCATTGGCACCTTAAAGGATTATGTGAAAGTAAGTAAAACTATACTTTTTTACTACACAATATCATTATCATTTTTATAACAAATTATTTTAAAAAGAAAACATAAACAAAATCTCGTCCGACTGCATTTAATTCGGTGATGATTGGTGGAGTGTGAAATTCTGAGGTTGTGGAAACTGTGAATACGATGAAATAGAGGCTAGATGACCTGATGATGATTGTGGATGGATGATGATTGTGAAAAATGTTGTGTATTAGTAGTCTGGGAATGAGATGAAGTGGAGTCTGTTAATGCTCCAGCAGCTGTGTTTGTGTAATATCCATAATTCCTATTGCTGTATCTTCCTGTGTCCGCTTCGAAAATAATTTGGCATAGTGCATTTTTAACATAAGCTGATGTTACTCCATCATATTTTCTCAATTCAGTAGATATGTAGTTTCCGAAACTGATGTAAGAATCTGTATCTGTTGGTGGTGGTAGTGCACATTGTGGCAGAAGTTGGAATGCTTCTGATAGAGTTTTATCAGATATGTTATGACCTGCACTATTAGAAGCAGCATTCTTTGTTTTTTTCACCGTTTTGCCTGCAGGTGTGAAATTCGATTGTGTAGGTAGGTGTGGCATTTGATTGTAAACTCTGATCAGTCTGCTCTCGGTCCCGATCCGGATAGTGATTGTCTCTTTCAGGTTGTGTGTCACTTCTAACAATGTTGTTTTCATTCTCGTTCACTGTATCATTTACTTCACGTTCCCGTTCAGTAGTATCTGATTTTTTTTCTGTAACAACATTATTATTATTACAACTTACTTAAAAAATATACTGTTGAGAATACCACGGCAACTTCTTTATTTTCAGATTCCATCAACTGAAGAGGAGTGGCGTACAGTGTCTCAGGAATTCGAAAATAAATGGAATTTTCCACACGTGATATGCTATGGATGGCAATCATGTTGTTTTGCAGTTGCCATTTAATAGTGGTAACGACTATGATAATTATAAATGATTTTCAAGTATAGTTCTTTTTGCATTAGTAGATGCAAATTATAAGTTCATGTAATGATGTGTTGGCAGTAAGGGCAGAATATCAGATGGAGGGATACTTAAAACCACAAAGCTATATGAAATACTTGAAAAAAAAAGAACTAAACATTCCAAAACCAAAAATATTGCAAATTCCTTACAAAGTTGAAGTGCCTTTTTTATACTAGGCGATAAAGCTTTTCAGCTCGAGCTGAAGTACACGATGAAACCATATGATGGTTCTCGAGAAAGAGGCTCTAGTGAAAGAATTTTTAACTACCGACTGTCAAGAGCTCGTAGAACTACTCTCGTAGCTCGTAGAAAACGCGTTCAGAGTATTAAGTTCTGTATATAGATTTCTGCATAAACCTATGCTTTTGGAACCAGAAACAGCCACTAAAGTTATGTTAGAAACGGTTCATTTATATAACTATTTACGCAGAAATTCTAATTATACAATGCCAGGAACGTATGATACTATACAGGAAAATGGAGAGGTACTACCAGAACGCTGGCCCAATGAACCACCATCACAATCATTACATTCGATTGTTGTTGTACTAAGAAGAGCAATAGAAAACGCCAAAGACATAAGGTCACATTTGGCAAGACACTTTGTCACAAACGGTACAGTTATTTGGCAAAATGATTATCAGTAAACTTATAACTTACATGTTGCAATGTGTCACGAGTTGTTCCCGGATCATTATTTTTCTGCCATAAAAGAAAAGTCGTCATATGCAAACCACTTTGATTTATGTGTATCTTCAGACCCTGAAATAAAAAGAAAACTTGTTAATAACTATCTATATTATTTTTCAATTCCTTACCATCATCATTTCAACCGCAAGACTTACACTGCTGGAGTTATACAGGCGTGACTTCTAATCAGTTAGGGAGCTGAAAACACGATAATGTATACATGCAATACAAACTCTCTATAGTGTTTTTTAATCAACTTTTTTTAAAAATATGAACACAGTTTTTACTGAACTATAAGTTTCTTTAAGCTGTTTAGAAATAGACTACATTGTAAGAAATACTTATAGATGAAAAGTAAATAATGATACCTAAATTTTTTTTCTAATCATGAAGTCATGGTCACCCTACTTTACTACAGTCGGTGTGTGTTGTGATCTCTCTACAGGTACATCAAACTAATGTTTTGATAGACCTAATAGGTTTAGTACAAATAGTACAAATAGCTAAGGTTTAAGCTCCGTAACCAAAAAGAAAGCTCAGTGTATAACTTTAATATTATCTTACCTGATCCAGTTACACGGCTTTGTTTCTCTCTAAATTTCTCTCTTCTATATCCACCTGCCAGAGACCGCATTTTTTTCTTTAGCTCATCAACAGGCTTGTTGCCCATATCATGGGAAATTCGACGCCAAGAATCCTCTCTCACACCCCAATTAGAATAATTAGGATCGTTTGGGTCCCATAAGCACTTATATTCTTTATAATATGATATTAATTGGCGACTTTGCGAATTTTCCCTGATTATGTGTTCACCTGTGTACTGCTTGATCGCGTGATTCCCACAACCGGTACATACTGCGCGCGCTACACGACAGAGGAGCAGGCGAGGTTGACAATATTTACTTACCACTAGACTGTTTAATTGTTTGCTATGGAACCCGCGAGATGGAGTAAATTTAATACAAAATAAAGCTATGTTGCCAGATTCGGAAACGATTTTAAAAAGTTGAGAAAAAATCACAGGCTGATCTCCATTTCCATAAATAAATACTGATTCTCAGAAGAATTATTCAAACGGGTATAATCCCAAACTGTCCAAAATTGTATGCTTGTTTTATTGATGTTAGCCGATGATACCAATACCAGAAATTATTAATATTAATAATCACTACTAGTAACCAGTAGTATGTTCACGATACAAATGCGTTTCTTGTTCACCACCAATGAGTTTTCAAAAAAAATAAATAACCTGACTTACGCCACAAACAGTGTGTAATTAATTACGATTCAGAAATTATTTCCAAGAAAAAGTATCTATCATTTATCCTTTTTGTTGTTTTTTTCAACATTATTTTTTTTATGCAGATGATATAATAACTTTTCACTTAATTAGATTAATTAAACTCGAGGTAAAAATATTAAAAACCAAAGAAAAACAAAAATATAGAAACTGATTAAATATTCTCTTGATTGGCAGTAATTTCTTAAACTATATTATGTGTGGCAAAAATTAAATACACAATAAAAACAAAAACAAATTAATCACCATAATAAAATGTGTTAATATGTTTTCAAATTTAAAAGTGACATAATAATTGTGCTAAGACCAAAAAACAAATGTCAACATAAAGGAATCTATGGTCTATGGTTCAAAGTTTAGAATTTGTGGAATTTAGGGAAAATGGTGAATTTGTGTACCTATGCAATATCTATATTTTCTTGGGATTCTAACATATTGAAGTGGTTTTCCATATTTTAAAGTATAGCTCTGATTCCTCCATTACGGAATAAAAGTTTAACGATACTGATATACATAGAGAAATGAGATAGTGAAATAATTTTTGTGTTTGTAACGACGTCGAAAGAAACTATAAAAGAAGCTTTGTTTGTATCATTTCCCAGTACGTAAAAGATGTAATATAATATGTCTGTAATAGAAAAATGATTTGTTTAAAATTCGAGTAAAAATAAAAAGTGTTCTAGTATGTTGTTGTTTTTAATTTACTGCTAAAACTTAAATTTTGATAATATACAGTTTACTATTTCTGTGTTTATTAATTAATACATTACAACATGTATATCATTGAAATTTTAGTTTGATCTTGTTATTTCCAAAACATAATAAATAAAAACAATGGCAGGGAGGGTCGGATATCCTACAAAATCTACTTATGTTTGTGGGCACCAAGAGATGGCGCTGTAAGACATTTTGATCCCACAGTATTTGTATGTATTCGAATTTCTTGTCGGAGTACTATAATTGTTCTGTGCTGAGGAGCCT
>NJDC01000459.1:0-24445 GCA_002245475.1 Calephelis virginiensis
CCGGGAGTGCCAGCAGAAGTGAACACTTTAATATTAACGTTGTGCATTTTCAATATACATTTATACAATAATCATTTATTGCGCTATCGTACACAAACATGACAACACCAACATTCGCACAAGCTCCATACGCCGTCTTATTCGCGCAAGCGCCCTGCACCGTCTTACGAATTTTCGATCAGGTCATGTGTCCTGACGCGAGTTTAGAAGTTTTTACCCATTCCAAAAAAAGTGCGTAACGCCGTTATAGAAGTTTTCACTGCAAAAATAAAAAAAAACAGTTGTGGAATGTTTTAAAAAGGGTTCGTTGATGTGAGGAAAAGAAAAGTAGATTTTTGTGTTAGAATGCGTTTAAACCATACCTATTACTTAGGTACCTATTACTCAAACGTGACTATTTACATAATAACCTATTTTGATAGTCTGTAGATAAGCATCCAATAATATTATATTTCATTACCTTCTACAATGTACGATTTGAAGAATTTATGCGTCACGATCCGAGTGCAGTGTGCAGTGTTTATGTTGAGTGCCTACGTAGTACGTATAGTGAATAATGAGGTGACCAACATTAGCAAAAAAAATGTTGGACACTTGGCTTAAAACGGTCGGGTTATTCTTGAATCTCGATTCATACAAGACTGAAAATTGGAATCGGATTTCTTTCATGTTGTACTGTTTAATAATAATAAAACATATACATGTGAAATACTTCGTGTGTGCGGCTAGTCGTGTGTAGCCTGGTTGTGCCTCTGCCTGCCTTTTCAGGGACATGGGTGTGAAGATACTTTTTACATATTACTAAATCTTAAAAACTCGCTAGCAATGTGTTTCAAAAGTACAAAAAAACAAATCCTATTCCAATTTTCAATTTTGCTTATAACCGAGATTCTAGAGTGACCCTGCTTGATCCCAACAGTTCAAGATAATTGAACCACACTAACAGGTATTTGGTAGGTACCAAATACCATTTTAGTGTAGAACCCATATCACATGATTGAAAGTTAGTGACATTAATATACATGAATAAAAACATATCAGGAATAATAAATAATTTGTCCAGAACAAAACACACAAATTGATCTAACCCTAAAAGAAGCAAATCATATAATTGTGTTATGAGAGTCTAGGCGGTCCGAAATACTAATACTTAAATACAGATAGATATAAATATAGAAAAAAAACATCCTCAGACCCAGAATAACACATATCTAGATAACCCGTTCCTCGAGGTTGGTCTGTGGATTTAAAACCCCGACGAATAAAACGCGAGATTTCATTAATATTCAACAATATTAAAATTAAAACAAGTTATTTTTAATGTTATCTGTAATGTTAATTTTATTGTAACAATGGGTAATATATTTCTTTACAACTGAGATTAACGAAAAATCTCACAGATACAGAACACTTGGTCACCCTAATATACATACACATGCTACTAATCTGCGAATAGCATAAACGACTTATATCTCTAAAATCGATATCTAAAATGTATCTTATTAACTAGTAACAGAGTTTATTTTAGAGGTAAAATAAATTTTCGATAAATCCCATGGATACGAAAGCAGAATATGCAATTGCCAAGTTTAATATCTATGTGGGGGCTCGGTATGTTTTGATCCCACTGCGATGTGTTTGTATATAAAATTTAAATTACTATTGACCACAGTTCTAGGATTCCCATTTGACTATTTCAACATACTCTCTGTCCCGGCGAAATTTATTCAGTCTGGCAGACAAACAACAATAGGGTTACCGTTGAATCTCGATTTTATGCAATTGGCATCGTATACCTATGTCATTTTAGGTACTCTTGAACACAGTACAAGCGGATTATTAACATTTAGTTAATAGTAAACAATAAATTGTTTTAATTATTCGTTGAATTTATTTGAAATAAAATGTTTATAATCCGCTAGTACTGTGTTCAAAAGTACCTTAAATGACATGGGGTCGTTTCGCCAGTTCGCGTCCACTTAGTGGAGTTTGCAGGTTTGAGACAAAATATAAAAATGTTCTAGATCTAGTTTTGAATTAATTAATATTGTACCCCGTCCGTAGTATAGTCTATTTTAGGATGAAGTTAAATTTTAGCCAAAATGTCTAGTGATTATTTTTTTAATAATAATCGAAATAAGACAATTTCGCCACCCATGAACCAGTTTGCATCCACCAACTTATAAAGGAGTTAAGGGGAGATTTTAATAAGAAATTTTAAAGAAATATTGGGATTTCAGTATTTCTTTATAAAATATATATGTTCATGCCTAGTCTCTTGCTGGGTTGGTAGAGAATATCAATTGCCAAATGTCACTAGCTTTCTTCACATCCATTACTTTTTTCATACAAGAAGCTGGTTGTGGAGACTGTGGTGGCAAAAGTTGGCCCTGGGTTAAATTGTCCATGGAATGTCAACTCCCCCCGGTCTCCCCGGGTCCAACCATCCAATTTCACAACGTATGTCTGACTGGCAATCTCTCATCTACCATTCTTATAACATGAACGAGACAACGCAACAGGCCCTTACTCATTATTGTAACAAAATATTTAATTTTGATCTCACTCTTTCTCTGATCTTATTGTTACGATTGCCGTCAATCGAACTATCCCTGCAAAACGCACTACTGAGATAAACAAACTCATTTATTTGTTCCAGCGCTACTACGTCTACTAAAACTCTTGAATACGTTCTGATTACATCTCTTTCATGTGCTATTTTGATTTCATTTGCATTCAAATGTAGATACGCCTTCTTCTTTCCAATTGTCATTTATTAGTTCATTACTGTTTGCAGCTCAGATGATTTGGAGCCTAAAATTACATCACCGATTGTTTATAGCAGGCAGGTCACCACTAGGTCATATATTTTTTCTTTTTTTCACATCCACAATATCTTAATTTTAGAATACAGGCATTTTAAAATCTTTAAAAGATTTTGTTGGATCTGCAGGTAGTCAATTTTTTCTTAGAGATTTCACATCGAGCACGTTCATTTTACAAACATTTTTAGTTTTCTTCAATTTTTTCCTGTTATTCCCTATTGTATTCCATCTTTCGTTCTTGATATGCTTTTTATCATTATTATTTATATTGTAACATGTGCCCGGTTGACAATAGGTTTGCCATCTATCGCATTGTGGAACTAAGTTTCTTTGGCTGATCGTTCGTGACCTAGTGACACCTTTGTCAACTTCTTTAGGAAGTACGAGCCTGAATATACTTACATATTTGCCTTTATGTAGTTAAAATTTATCATAAAGCTTGTGTATAAGTGGAAGAAGGCAGAATCAGTTTAATGCACTTGTTCCCTTCCGGAGCGGTGGTGGGTACTAGTCCCGATGAGATGATATGATGCACTCCACCGACTACCAACTATCTGTAACTGTCTGATTTAGTTTTATGAAACAGTTACTTAAGATATAGTATTAAAATAAACAAGTGGACGCAAACTGGTATATAGTATAATCCGTCCATCCAGTTTCCGGCCAGTTAAATTTCGACATCTATATCATTAAAACATTTTTCTTTTTATTAAAATAAAGGATCAAGTTAGAAATAGTAAGACGAGTTCACATCCACCGTGGGCGCAAACTGGCTAATTCGTAAAATTGGTATGCCAGTTCGCGTCCACCTCATTTTAACTTAAAAAATAAAATATTCAATAAAAATCATCACTATTTTTATTCTTTCATTAATTTTCAAGATATAGTAACTAATATAGACAAAGTAACTAATAAACACATTTCAAAAGTAACTAATAAGTACGTTTCAAAATAAAATATCTAAAGAAGAAATAGAATAAATTTAAATAACTAATCATTTCAATAAGTTCTTTATAAATCAGACTAAATCTTGTTATAAAAATCGGGCTTGTTCTACAAATAGCATAAAATCTCATATTTTGTCTAATCGTAATAAAACTATGTTTTTGACATAAGTTGATGAGCATGATTTAATTAAGGTTATACGTAACCTGAAAAACACCAGAGCAACTGGCTATGACAATATAAGCACAATGATATTAAAGAATGTTGCCAGTGTGATATCAAAGCCTCTTTCTTTGACATATAATTAATTTAACATTTTTAGAAGGAAAATATCCTGATCGTTTAAAAAAATCTATTGTCAAGCCATTATTTAAAAAAGGGGATATGATTTCGACTTAGTTTAACTGAATGCCTAAATAGTAAAAAGTTTCCCCTTGCTGTATTTTTAGATATGATGTAAAGCGTTTGATTTTGTATCACATAAAATTTTGTTAAGGAAACTTGAGAGATATGGTATTAGAGGTAATTCATTACAATGGTTTAAAAGCTATTTAGAGAATAGAAAGCAATGTGTTGAGATTTCAAAAGTAAGTGAAAACCGCAAAAAAGTCTATATTTCAAGTTATCTTTTTGATGAATGCGGAGTACCACAAGGTAGTGTTTTAGGGCCATTACTTTTCTTAATTTATATAAACGATTTACCTGATGCTGTCAATCTTGATTCAACTTTGTTTGCTGATGATATTACACTTCTCATCAAGAGCTAAAATAAAAACGATTTATTGGAAGAAACCAGTAAAACTTTGACTAAAGTGACAGAATAGTTAAATGAAAATAATCTAAAAATAAATCTTACGAAGCCAAAATTAGTTGAATTTCAAACACATTATAGAGATACTAAACTAATTTTATGTTCTCGCTATCTTATTTCAACAATTGTAATAGAAATATACAAATCACGTCAAGTGTTTGTTCAATTTTCTTAAAATCCTAACCAAAAAACCGCATCGAAATCGTTCCATTCGTTCAAAAGTTATGATACCACAGACAGATACACACACAAACACACACACACACACACGCATACACACACACACACACACATACCCAATCGTAAACACACACACACGTTAAACTTAGAACACCTCTCGTTTTGCGTTGGTGGATTAAAAAAATAACTTTACCCACGATTGTATGTGTTCTCATTATTATTACGTCATCAGTGTCTTCGGTTAATCGTGGTTGTACTTAAACGTTTTGCAGTATGGTATTACTATTTGGGGGAATTCTGTAGAATTAACTAGACTCTTTAGAGTTTAGAAAAAGTGTATACGTGCGATATGTAGTGTCAATCAATTACATTAATGCAAGCCACTGTTTAAGTCACTTAAAATATTACCTTTGCCTTGTTTATATATATTGGCTGTGTGTGTATTTGTAAAAAAATATCATCATTTGTATCACACAAATGCTGAAGAGCTAGGTTTGTTACATTTTAGAAATAGTCAAAAACTCAACATTTACAAAAATAATGTGTATTGCATGTCCATTCGTATATACAACCAAATTCCTGATAATCTTAAATCACTTCCATTAAATAAATTTCGAAAAAGGGTATTCAACTTACTTTTAGAGAAAACATATTACAGTGTCAAAGATTTTCTTGTAGTCAAGAATAAATAATAAAGTATTTCTAATATGATTGGTTGCTAAGGAGTTTGTTTTGCCGTTTCTTTTCATGTCTGGCTAGGTTTGGAAACGGTGATAGTTTACGGTAGATAGGGATAAATTAATTTACATTTTAAAAATTGTTTTTATTAATAAATAATTATGTAATAAATACAAAATACAGTGTGTAGATAGTAACTAAATAATTAAAATTAGTAATTTGACTAAAAGGTATTAAAATATTTGCACACCACAAGTTGGTAGAATATGTTGCAACGCTTAAATAATTTTGTAACATCGTTGTAACACTCATATTCCGCAAATAAATATTTTTTCTTTCTTTCTTTTCTTACAATCTTTGTTCAAATTTAAAAAATTGAAAAGTTACGTACGAAACGCGTGCCTATTCATTATTTTTGTACTAAAATTATGGATTTTACACTAACTTTTTGTATAGCTAAGATTAATTATTTTTTTTAACAGGAAAAATTATGTGAAACAAAAGAACTGCTTTTGTCTGTGTATGTGTGTTTATAATATATTGTATAAGAGGCAGAAACGACTTTTCATTTCCCTAGTTTGTTAGCACACGAATTTTTAAGGATTTTTAAACGGTGTCCGTGAACTGCGGCGTGGACGCGAACAGGCGAAATTACCCTAAACGATTCCAATTTCCAATTCGCATGATAAAGCGTGAGATTCAAGAGTAACCCTACTATAGGTTTATTAATCTGCTAGTAGGTAATGTATTTAAGAGTAAATGACATACCTATCCGATTCCAATTTCCGATTTGCATAAATTCGGCATTAAAGAGCATCCCTACAGAAAATAAAATTAAATAAGAATACAATGTGTATTTTTCATGCGTTTAATGATAAGAATATAATGTGTGTATGTATTTAACATAATTATTTTCGAAAAAAGCCAAACCCGCTGAAGTTTTTTTCGCCGCATCTACTCAGTGCGTGACCGCTACTCTGATCCAGTGGCAGATTTTATTAAAATATCGATGGTCTCTTTAAGGACGTCTAACGGCCAATGTTAATAATGTATCTCAATCTAATGGATTTCAAGCAATCTAGATAGCTGCGTATGCGGCGGCCTATCCCATACCTCATTGCCATATTTATCCTGTCCACAGATATGATATTGGCAAGCGATAACATAAAAATGGATTAAAATGTCAATCTTGGACAGCAAGTTTTGAATTAGGATTGGTTATTAATATTGGCCGTAAAACGATCAGAAACACTAGTTGCATCAATCTGGACTCTAGAATTATTCTCAATTTAATAACGGAAGGTGGAAAAATTTCTTTCTTAAGGTTTTGGCGTTCACGTTAGTATTTTGCCATTAGTCAAGTAGAAATTTGCATCAAATTCACCAAAATCGGGATTCACTTGTAATTAGTCATAAGCCATGTTAGGGTCTTGGGTATAGCGGCTTTTTTATTTTTTTTTGACTTTGCAGCCTTATACATAACATCTTAAACCAGACAAATCAGTATAATACAAAATAACATTAAACAAAAAACCTTATTCTAAAAATTTTAAATAACGAAAACTAGCGAATTTTGCCGCCATCGATAGAAAAGATGGTTGAAGTTTTTTCATAATTATTGCGTTTCGTGTTTATATTGAGTAAAATTTAGTCAATTTTAGTGGCATTTTGTACAATTTTGTTAAGTGAAAGTGCACAAATGAAATAATCATGAAGAAATTAGCGTATCGTGTATTTCCTCGTTGCCGCCAAATATAACTACATGAGCTTGAGTAATGAAGCCACCGCTTTACCCAAGACCCTGACATGACTTATAGACGACTTATGGCTTATGACAAATTATAATTGAATCCAGATTTTGGTAAATTTGATGCAAATTTCTACTTGACTAATGGCATAATACTAACGTGAAGGTCAAAACCTAAAGAATGAAAAAAAAGAAAAAAACGAAACCTAGCAATAACAGGAAGGCACGATAACAGCCTCCTATAATGGGCATTATCATTCATTATATCATTAGTTTAGCGCAACTTTCATATCAAAAAATAAAAAAATAAGTTTGCTATGGTTTTTATTCGCCCAAATCATATGACACTAGTTGCCTTATATCTGAATGCTTTTAGACTTACTTTCAATTTATACGGGTTATACTTTTTCAAGTAAACTTTATACAAATTCGGGTTTGCAATTTATCTATGGAAGTCCCGCCTCTTATTACGTAGTATTTATATACTCTTTGATAATGCCCTTAAAGTATTTCGATTCTAGTGAATCATAATGATATTGAATTTGTATTTAAGTTTTTGAACTAAAATAGCAAAGTACACAACGATGTTCTCATCGGTAGGAAACGCCAAAACATCACGTACGCTGATGCAAGCGTTTGTAGTGTCAACAGTGGGATTAGGAATAGTGGAATAGTCTGAGTTTTAATTTTAACCAGTGTTTTTCTTTTTATTTATTTGTTTGCAAGGGTTTTAGTGTTTCTTTAAAACACATCTACCCGTTGGTCATGTAAAAGGGAGCATAGGCTTACCGTCACTATCACCGTGACATTTGACTAGGTAGAGTTTCGCAACGACTTGCCCGCATTGGTCCCGCCGCCTTACCTATTCCTGCTGCCATAACGTTAGTGCTTGCCGTTGATGTGTTCCGCTTCGAAGGATAAGGTAGCCAGTCAACTTACTTTACTCGAGAACACCGGGATGTTCGATTCGATACCTGCGTTTGGTAATGCACAATTAGCACCTTTGGTGTTTCTAGGCGGCCCAAATTTATTATTATCAGGAATTCCGTCTGCTTGTTTGCCTTCCGATATCATAAAAAATTAAAAAATGGTACATTGTAGATGTTAAATGACTCAAAAATTTGTTTATATGACTACCTGACATGCAATTGGATCAATTCTTTTTAACCCTGGACGAAAAGCGAGAGGTGCTATAAGTTTGACGTGTCTCTGTCTCGCTCTAACTGCGCATGGGTGTGTGTCTGAGGCATGGTACCTAACTTTTTAAAAGGTTGACCCATTTCTATGCATTTTTTTTGTTACGAAGTTCACGTGACCGAGAAGGCCCTTAGCTATATTTATTACATGTATAGGTTTTGTCGTGGTTTAATTGAACATTTTTAATTTATAAAAAAGTATCTTCACGGCCATATCCCCGAAGAGGTAGGCAGAGGAACAACCAGGGCGCCCACGACTAGCCGGACACTAAGTCCCACAATGTGATAGGTGGCAAATCTGTCGCCAACCGGGCACAAATCCAATCCCGAGCAACATTTTTTTTATTACAAAATTGGAAAAAACACATTTTCTTTTTGTTGCCCGACTCGGGATTCGAACTCGGGACCTCATGAAGTCAAGTTCAACACCTGGACTGCTAGACCATAGAGGCGATAATTAGCCGATTTTAATTTAAGGACTAGGGATTTAAGATAAATGTGTGCAAGAGTTCTCAAAGTAGCCAATTAGCAAAAAGCGAATATAGATGTTCGTTGGCGTTCGGAGACTAAACAAATAAAGACGAACAAAGTCACTCACTTACTTTAGTTGACAAATCAAATTAAAGCTAAAATAGGCTTCCTTGTTTTTTTTTCTGAAATTGCTTAGCGAAAAGCTAAGGCAGTGGTACCAATCCGTCTCAAAAATCTTTCACCTACATAATATGGTCCTGGTATTATTAACAAACTTTATAAAGTTTAACTAACATATTACAAATATATTGTCAATTGATATCAGTAGGTATGTAATATGATGTCAACAGTGTATGGACTGCAACGTGACCGTCATATTTATGATAAAATATATGTATTTGTCTGCTTAGTACCTACATAATGTATAAACATTACTGGTTTTTGGTCAAATAAATATGGCTAATAAGCACAAACGTAAAAATATAATGTGTTAAATGACTGTGTACGTAGTTTTTTTCCATTTAATTAAGAAAAGATATCAGTAACATAAAAAAAGATAAGACAATGGAAAATGTAAAAAAGAATGCGAAATAATCGAAAAATTCAATAATCTCCGACAAAACCTTTAAGTAATAAAGCTAACAATCATCTCGATCATATTAGTTTTTAAACAAGAATCCGCATTGAAATCGGTTCATCCGTTCAAAAGTTATGATGCCACAGAGAGACAGATACATACACACACACAAACACAAACACAAATCCGTCAAACTTATCAATTTTTCCTTCGTTTTCTGTCGGGGTTTCAAAATGAGTTTCGAAGGTATGAAGTAAATGGGAAGAAATTAATAAAGAAACAACTTAAAATTTTCGACTCTGTTTCTCCGTAGAGTTCTCGGTAGAAAGTTATTTTCTGTTTTGATCTGATCGCCGAGCACCTGGCGAAGTTCTTCTTAATATCAAATTAACAGCTGCTAGCTAACAGTTAGAAAAATTTAAGGATATGGTATTCATAGATAAGGCAGGACTAGGTGTTTTAATTTTTAATGTTTCCTGAAACTATTAGAATATATTTTTCATTAGAACTTAATTCTGACGCTAATTATTAAGGCAACACTTGCACCCGCTGCTCTGCTGTTGCCAATAATTGTTCTGCGTTTTGAAGTGTTGGCAACGATCTAATAATTTTGCAAAACTTTTTTATGTGCGCCTAAAACTAAGACTTAAGGATAGCGCAGACTGTTGACGGGCTGGACCCATCGCATTGCAAAGCACACTGAGGCATGCCGAGCTGCATCATATAGTACTACAGCGCAGTGTAGTGTAAAAAAGAAGAGTGGCAACTCTATTTTAAAATCGTCAAGTTTGAAAGTGACACCTCTTGTAGTTATCGTTCAAAATAGCATTAAAATTTTATTAGCCTTATTCACATTATTAACATCATTTTTATTCTCCTCTTTGAGGACTGCAGGCCGAACGAGACTGCGTGTGAGGTGCCACGCGGAAAACTACCGCTATGCAGCCCGTTCTAGTGTGCGTTGATCCATAAAAGATGTATTAAAGCGTATTCGTAAGTAAAACTGTTTCGATCTGTTTTTTTGTCACTATTTGGTAAAAGGCTGGGGCACATATTTACATGCTGCAAGGTGAGATACTTTTGATCCATGAAAGAGGCCTTCAACAGACGCAAAAACCTATAGAAGTAAGTGTCTGTTAATGTGCTATCATCCATGCTCATATTACAAATTCAAAAGTCTGTTTGTCCCTCTGTCTGTCATGAATTTAAAGCTAAAGCTGGACTGATAATTATGAAATTTATTGTTCATAGGTATTGTCATAGTCCTGAGTGCTAAAATAGGCGATTTTTTTAAAAAACGAACCTCCTAAGGACTGCAACGGGCAGTCGTAAGCCTGTATATCATTATTTAAACGCACTGCAAAAACCAACTTCGATTTCGATATGTACATGAAAAATAAGTAACTACTTACCTTTTTTTCTCGATTTCGCTAGGATCCCTTATGCCAATATATATCAGGGGGCTGATTATGTATCTCAGTTGCCAACTAAAATCGAAAAGTGTACATCAAATGGCTGTCAAATGAAGTGTTTTATATTTGCTATCTCAAGTGACCAACAGAAATACAATAGATATAGCAAACACAAAGGACATCATTTGATGTGACTTATCCATTTTGAGTGGGCAACTGAGTTACATAATCAGCCCCCTGATCTATACTTGGTTGCAATGCAACTTAATGGTGTGCCGATTCGATTATTCTCATAATCGATTGATCGATTACGCAAACAGAAACAATCGATTATTAATCGATTATTAGTTTGGAAAAAACATGTTAATAATGTAATCTTATATTATCTTACGATTCTTAAGAACAAATTATGAAAATAAAAAAAAACATCGGAATTTAGTTACATATTTATATATTTAAAGAATAATGTTTACAATAAAACAAAAACAAAAAATTATGTGTCTATCAAAGTCCAGTTGGCATTTAAAAAATCATGTAATCAAGATGCTTCGGCAGCAGGCTGTTCCTCCTTAAATTCGTGAACTGACATACTTTAGAAAAAAATCTCTCCGACTGAAAGGATGTTTCGTAGAACAGAATAAAGTTCATAAATAACGATAGTACTGTGGCTTTCCTGTAATATCTTATGCAGACCCTTTACTTGGTCACTTTACTGAATATCAACGCGTAAAAAAGCAACGGAAACGTCGATAACCGCACAATAACAGATCCTAGATCCCGTTATGATATTCCCAGTAAGTCGTTATTTTAACGAAATTGAGTTACTTAAGTATATAGTTAAAATTCTGAAATTGAAATGTATATTTACGTGTATTGAATGTTTTTGTAAAAAAGAAAAAGAACAAAAGTTATACCAAGCACTACAGTAAGTGTTTAAAGAGCCGGGATAAAAAAAATCAATCAATCAATCAATGTAAAGTCATTTAATATTAATTACAAAAATGTATTAAACTACTTAAATTTACAAATAATAAATCTTAGACATTGCTTCGCAACTCAGACAAAACGCTGATTAATTAACCAAAATTTTAAGTATCGTTTTCCTGGTTATAGCTAAACACCATTACTGTGGGTTACATAGTGAAATGAGTTTTAACAATTTGTTATAGCAGGATAAAACTTATTGTTACCTGTCACTAAATTTTATGAATACCGGGAATTTTTTTGGGGTTGACTTCTTGTGTTACCATAACACAAATGTTTTGCATTTAATCGATTATATAAATTAATAATCGATTATGAACGATTTTCTTAATAATCGATTAATCGATTATTGATAATTGATCACGCACACCATTAATGCAACTAACTCAGAAGTGCGCTTTTGCAATCCTAAAAATATTTTTAGGATGGGTTCAGAAATGTTGGAGAAATCGATTAATATTTATAAAAATAGGAGTCGAAAATATAATATCCTCCTTTTCGGTTAAAAATGTTTTCTACGCTAACGTGGTGGGGGGCAAGTAGCTAATTTTAGGTATATTTTGTAAACTAAATAAGGCTTGCCTGGGCATGGGGTTTTAGTCCGTACTTTACGTAGGAGCAGAGTAACCTCTTGAAAATTCTCCTGTCAAAACCAGTAGTAAAATCTGTAAAGTCTAAACGCGACAAGTTTTTAGACGCTCAATGCTATATGAGCCTTCAAGCAACGTTACGAATTTCAATTTTGTTTGATATTCCTGAGGTTTGAAGTAGAACGGGTTTCCTCGGTTAGCGAAGTATGAGCCTTTGCTACATATCTTAAGATTCAAGTTTGCATGCGTTTTATACTCTAGTGAATCTTCTGTACGAAGTACTATTACTCTGTGCAAAATCTTGGGAAATAAATAAACAGTACTTTTCCTCTAACCTCTTTATTAAAATTTATCCAATAAAAATGCGTGGAGACTGGCCACTGCAAATGAATGCATAATATATGGGAGCGTAAAGGTGGGTCACTTTTTTGCATGCTGCTTTAAGGCGCAGAATACAAGAGCGACAGAAAATTATAGTAATGTCGGAATTAGTGAGGACGTTGCGAGTTCTACTAAATCGGCTTAAAAAACGAGCAACAAGGAAGCATTTGACTATAGTGTTTTTTGAAGTATTCAAAGTGGTCGTTGATACGTGTGATGAAATAATCAGGAAAACAGATGAGTTTGGAATCCATCTACAAAACTTTACAGACAAATAAAGATATTTCGGTTTCCATCTCCACATCATGATATTAATATCAATTTTAAGACATAATTTACACATGTTATGAAAATCCTCCTTCTTGAGACATTTTTGGTGAAATGGTGTACACAGCGGTCACAAAGTTTATGGAAATTTCCTCCCTCATTTTAAACCCTAACTGTCTTATCAACAAGTATAGACCAAATTGCTTCAAAGTGTAAGTTAATGTCATACTCTGAATAACAATGTAATAAATGACTATTATGTTAAAATAAACTTTGGCGCACTTTGGAGCCTAAATATACTCGTATATAAATAAGACGGTAAATGTTATTTTATATAGGTTTGATATTTTATGTAAAAATCAAAGGACAGTAAAGCCGTATATTTGTACGTTGTTTTGTTTGTATGTTTGAAATAGCTTTAGTTAAGAAGCCTGGTTTTTGACAAAAATGGAAACCACGTTGAATAATATAATGTTCTATTATTTGTCATTATCACACCTTAGTGTATAATATATATAATATTTATTTACGAATCGTTTTAATTTCATTTTGTTTATTATTTATTGTATTTGTATGTATGTAACATATGTTACGTGTAACAATCCATTCATATCAATATCAATTATTTAATTTATTTTGTAGTTATGTAATGGCTAATTATCTTATTTATATGTGATGTGTTGAGTAACAATTATTATGTTATATCCATAAAGTACAAATTTAAGTATTTTATCTTTTCTGTAAAAGAAGTACTACTTACTTATTGTTTTCATAATTATGGAAGGCTAACAAGCAGACGGATTTCTAGATGGTAAGAAATTCACGCAGCCTAGATATACCAAAGGTGGTAATGGTGCGTTGCCAACCTGAGGACGAGATGTTAGGCATCGAGTAAAAGTTAGATTATCTGCTACCTTAACCCCGGTCTGGAACACCTCAACGACAAAAGAAGAAAAGAAAGGAATAGGTTAGGCGGTGGTATCTATTCAGGCTAGTCGCTGCGAAACTCTAGTGCTTGATCTCTGTTAGCCTAAAGGTTGACTCGGAGAAAATGCATATAGCATTTCAAATTAACAATTTTTTGTTTGTCTAAAGTGAAATTTTAATAAAAGAAAATAAAATGATATTGTGCATCATAGTTTTTACATACTTCCTAGGAGCTGAACTCCGAAATTAAAAACTACTTTACCTGTGACAAAAGATCAAATAACCGCGCTGTTTGCGCGGTACCCTACATTGCTCAGTAGTGATAGCATCTTTGTTACGTTTATCAAATCAATTTTTTATCAACACAAAAAAAATCATAAATGAATGAAAAATGACAGATGACGTCATAGCTCGCAGTGCACAGTTAATTCATACGGGTTATACATTTGAACAGTGGAACAATGCAAAGGTTTATTTAAAAAAGACGCACGTGTGTTCTGTTCCTATTGTAGTACTCAGACGTAGACGGAGGCTGGATCAGTTTGTTTACCAGGATGTCAGTCCACCTCCCCGGCCTCAAATGCAAATCTCGTCTCGTAAAATTTAAAATGAAGTTCAATGAATGCGTGCAGAATAAACTAACGTGAACGATAATATAATTCAGAAAATTGAATTGGTATGGACAATCCATGCTTCAGTGACCTCAAAAAATAGCTATCGGACAGTATTTTGGCAATTCTTTTTGTATAAAAATATTTTTTAAAGATACATGCAATGGAAGTATTGTTTTTATTGTAATATCACTTACGCAGTAAGCTCTATATCCTTAGTTAAGCACATAATCTGCAAGAAAGCCATTTTAGTTAGTATGTTTTTTTCATAAAGCTAGTACAAAAAAGCAGATAAAAGAAAATGCTAGCCTGAAGTTAGAAGAAGCGGAAAAAGATAAATGTGGCAATAATATACTAAAGATTAAACGAATTGGAGAGAATATGAATCTTGAGTCTCGTTATCCAAATGTTTTTCTTATTAGAGAAAAATAGCATGTCATGTATGAATGTTCCATACTTATAATTCAAATTCTCTGGAATAATTAGTTCGAGTTAATAATACAATTTACATTAACAAAGAACTGAGTTAAAGAAATGGATAATTAATGTTTTTGTAATAAGTTGCCTACATCCAAGAACTTAAAAACAAAGACCTTTTTATTAAGTTAGTAGACATGTCAAAGACTTGAGAAATAAATTAACTTTTTACATAATGACACTTCATCGACCATACATCCCAATAGACGCCTATTATTTATAATTTTGCTTTGAAACAATTCTGGCAAATAGCTGAGGTGCCGGGAAGCAGGGAACTACTTTCTTATTGGCCCTTGCAATGACAAAACGTCATATTCAAAAACAGATATGTAATATTAGGGATGAGACAAATTTAGTACGAACAATATATTTTATCGATATGCCTTTCATTTTATGAAGTACGACATTGTAACGGATTCTATCACATTTTGTTATTGCACGTCACATCGCAGATATGCAACCCAACGTCTCAAGGTCACACATTTTTGCGAATGAGTGTAATATCTGTACTTGATTATATTAGGTCCTTATATCTTTAATTGGCGTTTTGTAGGGGAGGAACATAGGTCGAATATTTTTCATGTAATATATTTATTTAATCAAAGTATGAACCATTTTTTCCTATGCACATTTGCTATCTCATAGGTAATTCATTGATCCCTCTACTAAAACACCATTCGAACGGGAATCAACAAAATCTTTGGACGTGGTTTTGGACTGAAATAATCTATTGAAGTTAGGTTCAGTTGCATATGTTTAACAATCCAATTGATGCACTTCTAATTGAGAAGCCGTCTGTTGTGCAGTATGTGATCTAGCATTGTCATGAAGCAACACTGGCGTAGAGTATATAAAACAATCTTTTGCAAAATGTTGAGATTTAATTCAATGTATTTAGAATTTGGAAGTCGGAAACCAGTTCTCTCGTCTGGTTTCTTTAAACCAAATTAGACTTTTTTATCTTATAATCTTGATACCTGATACAAAATATATACTTATCAAAATTAAATTGTTTTTATTCATTCGAGTAATTCCCACCTGAACTTAAAATTGTTGAGAGTGTCACATTCCGATTCGGAGGGTAGGGTAGCCAGTATATTTGCGCAATAGGCCTTACATTCCGACCATACATCAGCAACGCACCTGTAACATCAATGGTGTCTATAGGCCACGATTATCTGTTACCATTAAGAGAGCCGTGTGCTTGTTCGCTGATTTCTCACATGAAAAAGAGTAACTATCCAGAGGCCAACTCAAAAGTACACAGAGTAAGAAGTTTTTATTGTTTCTGTCAGTGCTTAAACTTATCGATAAAATACATAAATACCTACATACAATACCGGTACAAGACCGGTATCCTATTCGGAATAAATCAATAAAAATATCGATAAAATAGATTTGCATGTTGGTACATCACTAGCTGTATGCAAACGAAAGTGATAGCTTGAAAATCACATGTGTAAGAAAGGGATATAAACCCGCATCTAACAATGACTGACCAGTATATGATGAACTCCGACAAACATCAAATAATTCAAAATGTAATTATGAATGTTGTTATTTTTAATCAACCTACGGAAACTTGTACCATCTTTTCGGTAATTTGAAGTGCGGCTGTCTTTACCGTATCTACTATTTAATTGAACAAACAGTCATTTTATATCTATTTTTTTATTTTTTATACAATAACGCGACAATGTTTACAGGTCACAAACCTGGTCGATACTGTTCATATCTTTTTAAGTAATAAGGCTACATTAGAACAATTACACTTATGTGTTGACAGAACCGTGTTGCCTTATATGCGGCGTCTATTGGGATGTATGGTCGATGTGACAAAGTGACACTTTACAAAACGTGTGTCAGGCCAATCTTAGCTTACGCAAAAGTAGCCTTCGCACATACGTACCCGTCCCATCTTAAGAAGCTACAAGTAGTTCAAAATAGGTTCATGCGTACTGCCACCGGTAGTCCGTGGTAAACGCGCCCGCCAAACTTAGGAGACGCCGTCACGTGTTATCGGATCCACCGGATCTAATAACCGCGGTAAACGCGAGCCTCCCTCCCAATCCCAATAACACAAACTCAAAGGACACTACACTACACCGGTCTAGGCGAAGAAGACCTATCTTGCGCCCGGCGCCTAACGCCGAGCGACGAACCGCCACTATACCTCCATCTAGTCCACCCAGTAACCAGAACGCAGTACCAGGTCGAGGCACGGTCTCCCGGGAGACAGCCCTTGTTGCTGGCGTTGTAGGGAACAGTCCAATCCATCTAAACAATGATGTCTCGGGCTGAGCACTCTGCTCGGCCCACAAAGCCCGGTGAAGTTGTAAAAACCGCGAAGTTGGCAACACATTAGTTATTCCAAAAAAAAGCAGAAAAGAAGCCTTATCGTGGTAAATAGTTTATCATCTTTACTGTAATCTCTGGTAATATACAAATTCGGTTGAATGTTAAATAAAAAAATGAAAAACGCACTTAAAGCCTTCGCTTTTATTTAAATTTATTTAATCTAAATATAACAGCAATGATAAAACCAGGGAACCGTTAAACAAATTATTAAGAAGAAAACAGGAAGCTTGTCTCGTGTGATGTGAAAGAGAATGTACTGGAATCACTATAGAGTATTATTATTACCGAATAGCATGTCTACTTTTCTTATTTTAATCTTTGAATAGAAAGGATACACGTGCCGGAAAATGTTTACGTTTTCTTATTGAACAAAATTATTTATTAATTGGGAATTGCCCTTTACGTCACAGATCAATAATGCTAGCTGTAATAAGGGTGCGTCCATTAAATACGGGAGGTGTTTAGGAGAGGGAGGAGGTCAAACCGAATCTTATCCCATTTTGGGTCGAGAGAGTAAAGCAAAACAGGTTAAATGGTAAATTAGATTAAAGGTATACGTACTGTACTTCATATTACAAATGCAAATATCTATCTGATCCTTTTTTTACGACTAAACCGCTTGGCCGATTGCAAACAATTTTGATATGCATCTAGGTGTAAACCCGAGTTTAAACATAGGTTTAACTTATAAAATACATAGGTTATGAGATCAAATGCATAGTTTTACAAAAATAGTCTAAAATACGTAAGTATGACAGCCTCGTTAGTCGAATGATAACAAACACGCGTAACTACACCAACCGGGAGGCTCGGGTTCGATTCCTGACAGGGTCAGGTATTTGTGTGATGAACATTTACATGTCTGCATTTTCGGGTCTGTGTGTTTATTAAATTTATTATTCTAAAAAAATATTCTAGTATATGTGTAAGTATTCCAATAGTTGGCTAACACCCATAACACAAGCATGTAATTTGCTTACTTTGGAGTTAGATTCAATTAGTGTAATTTGTCCAGGAATATCTATTGCTATCAGTTTCACGCAGCTTCGCCTGCGTAACTTGGCTTTTACTGCACCGATTTTGATGAAACAAAGCCTATGTCACTTAGGGATAATGTAGCATTTTAAGGGTGGATCAATTTTTGAAATCGGTTCAGTAGTTTCGGAGCCTATTCATTTCAAACAAACAAACAAAAAATCAAACATTTTATAATATTAGTCTAGATTTAAAAAAAAAAACATCGGCTCAACCCCCTGCGGACTAATATGACGATGTCAATATGAAATATGATGGGGATGACAGTTTGTATTAAAATGTATATATTCTACGGCAATGAAGTACCTAATTAATTTAAAGTTAAAAAATTAGTACCTTCACGCCCATATCCCCAAAGAAGTTGGCAGAGGCACAACCCACGACCAGCCGAAGAGACTAAGTCCTACAATGGTGGTAATTTTGTTGCGCACCACTTAACTAATTTTAAGTTATCGCTGTCTTCTTTCAACGAAAGTAACAGAAAAAGACAAAACACTTTTAATGCTGTCAAATTAGACCGTACACGTCATTTCTACAGACGTTTAATCTATCACTCGGAAAATGTTGATTAAAAACATCACGATTAGACAATAGACATGTCCAACCCAATCTGACATGTCTAAAATGTTCCATCTCTTTTGTTTATGTTTCATATGAGAAAGATAGCATGCATCTAAGATAAGTTTAGTTTGTGAACAGCAGAATCACAGCAGTCATTTAACATGAAACTAACTGAATAAGCTAAAAATAAACAAATACATAGCATTAGATAATGCTACTTTTTTAAACAAAAAAAGGAAGTTTCGAATGTATTTTTTTGTATATTTGTAATGCGATTTTAATGGTTCTTTTTTAACCCCCGACGCAAAAAGAGGGTTGTTATAAGTTTGACGTGTCTGTCTGTGACAGGCAGACACACAGACACTCCCGAACGGGTGCAGTGATTTCAATTTAGTTTTTTTGTATTAAAGGTAACATATGTGCGAGTGTTCTTAGACATGTTTGATAAAAATCGATTTAGCCGTTTAAAAGTTGTGGTGGGTGAAAGTAGGGAGCTTACCGATTTATTTTTATTTTTAAAGGGTAACTAAGTTCTTGTGACGGGGTTTTTTAAATTTTTAATTTAATTTTATTGACTACTGCTACTGACAGTTCACTTTTTACTACCTATGTTATTAAGAGTTTGTTTCCTAGTTTGCAATCGAGTAACTATAAAATTACTGAGCCGAAGCTCTTCTGGTCAATGTGGTTTTAAATAGGTAGTACATATTAGAAAGATAGGTCATAATTTGGAAGTGAACCCTTATTAATTGGATCGTGATCCGACTAAAGATTGTTGAGTTACACTTACTATTACATTTTTTATGTTGTCAATGTTGAGTGTTTGATTTCATAATTAACTAGCTGCTACCTGCGGCTTCGCCCGCGTTTTCACAGAAACCCGGTGTGCGATCGGGATTTAAAATAGCCTATATGTTAATCCAGGTCACAATCTATCTGTCTTCCAAATTTCAGACAAATCCGTTCAGCCATTCGAGCGTGAAAGAGTATCAAACATCCATACATACATACTTACAAACTTTCGCATTTATAATATTAATAGGATGATGTAAAACACTCTTTGAACAGTTGTTTTAATAAACATTGCCTAAAGTTGTATTCTCAACCGATAATTGCTACATTTTGGTTGGATATCAATAATAGAGCGTTCACAAAAAATATAGATAGGTTTAGTTAAACAGCCGTCTATTTTTTTGTGTCAAGATCGCTGGAATCTTTTTTCAAATATTTAAAGAAATCTAGAAACTATTGATTTATTAATGTAGTTATTAAATAGTTTCTAGAATAGAATTCCACCAAGCATTTGTGTCTTTTTAAAAGCTTTTATTTAACTTGCAATGTATGTATGTTAGTTCGGGTAGAATCTTTGAGTTCAATTTTGAAGCAGATATCTTCAACCGATTGAGCTGAAATTTTGTATACACATGTCATTCTAAATCCAATATGGCGGACAATTCAAGATGACGGAATAGTTATTCTTAATGCACCTTTACAATATGGGTGTCAAGCGAAAGGTCTCGTCGAGAGCGACTCGAAAAATAGTGTGACGTCATTCTAAATCCAAGATGAAGGAATAGTTATTTTTAAAGCACTTCTGGAATATGGGTATCAATTAAGAGAGCTCATTGAGACCAACTCGAAAAATAATGGAACGTCATTCTCAATCCAATATGATGAATTACTTAAGATGGCGGAAAGATTATTTTATGCACTTCTGCAATATGGGTGTCAATTAAAAGAGCTCATTGGGGCCAACTCAAAAAATAATGTGACGTCATTCTCAATCCAACATGGTGGACTACTGAAGATGACAGAATGGTTATTTTATTGCACTTCTACAATATGGGTGTCATACGAAAGGGTTTGTTGAGAGCAATTTGAAAAATAATGTGATGTCATTCTAAATCCAATATGACGGACCATCCGAAATGGAGGAATAGTTATTTTTAATGCATGTCTACAATATGGGTATCAAATGAAAGGGATTTTTCGAAAATAATAAGAAAATAATGTGATATCACTTTAAATTGAAGTATTTTGTGCTTTCCTATAATGAAAGAGAATACTAAGAAAAAAAAGTTTTGAAATATTTTTTAAGCCAGTAACATCGATTAATTAACTTTGATTTGGTTGATTTGGAGGGATGGTCGTCATCAGCATTGATCTGCAACCTTTCTAGGAGAAGGACAACGCTAAAATCAAACCTGGACCCATGTTTCCTCAGGCTCAAGTAAGCTATAAGCTGAAATAAGTGGCGCAGGCAGAGGCATAACCAGGGCACCCACGACTAGCCGAAGATACTAAGTCCCACAATGTGATAGGTGGCAAGCCTATCGCCAACCGGGCACATATCCTATCCCGAGCAACATTTTTTTATTAGGAAATTGGAAAAACCCAATTTTCTTTTTGTTGCCCGACCCGGGATTCGAACCCAGGACCTCATGCAGTCTAGTCTAACAACTGAACCGCTAGACCACAGAGGCGACAGAGGGTTTTAACATGATGTCATAAACGTACCACGTTAAGGAACCTGGGCAAACCCTGTTGTATAAAAGCTTTTACCCTTCAAAACGGATTTCCCCTGTGTTGGTCCGTCCCCCTTTGCAGAATAGACCATCTGCCTTGCTGTGCCAGGCAGCTCGTAAAAGGCGAGCACAGGCTTAGCGGTACTAAAACCATGCTTTTCTTTGGTTTTACCTTGGTTGGTACCTATTCTTATCGCCATAACAGCAGCTTTTGCCGTTGACGTTTTTCGGTTCGGTGTTTAAAGTAGCCGGTAAACTTACTTATGCTAACGCACCATTGTCACCTTTTGTGTCTCCAGGTGGCTTGAATTTCTTACAATCAGGAAATCCGTCTGCTTGCTTAGGTACCTTTCAATGTCATAAAAAACGGAGCTCTGGAATGCTCGACCAGTAGGGTAAAATATTTTTTTTTGAATGACTAATTTGTTGCTAACCGCGAGGTTTTTACAACTTCACCGGGCTATTTTGGACCGAGCAGAGTGCTCAGATGGAGACATCATTATTTAAATGGATTAGACTGTTACCTACAATGCCAGCAACAAGGGCTGTCTCCCGGGAGACCGTACCTCGACTTGGTGTCGCGTTCTGGTTACTGGGTGGACTTAATGGAAGAGTAGTGGCGGCTCATCACTAGGCATTAGGTGCCAGGCACAAGTGAGGTTTTCGTCGCCGAGACCGGCGGCGACGGTGTAGTTGTTGTTTTGTGAGTTTGTGTTCGGGTTGGATGGGAGAATAGCGTTTGCCGGAGGATCTAATAACACGTGGCGGGGTCTTCTATGATTGGTGGGCGCGTTCGCGGCCGGTGTGTAGTCACACGCGGGTGCTAACACCGGGTTTGGATGGGCAGCCGTCATTTCAGAGACGTAACGTTCAGAGTAACGTTCCGATAGTTCTTTGAAATGCTGCGCTATCGTGGGTAAATCGAGGTCCTCGATGTAGGTCCTCGTTGCGAACGTACCACGAAGCACCAGTAGCAGTTCGTATGAACCTATTCTGGACTACTTCTAACTCTAAAATGGGACGGGAAGGTATGTGCGAAGGCTACACTACCGTAAGCTAAAATAGCTCTAAGACATGTTTTATAGTATCTTTGTTACGAAGTGACATTTTACTGTTTTTATCAATTAAATAATAGAGATGGCTAAGTACGAACTTAGCCTTGTTTGTGACACGCGAAATATGCGGTTTAAACGATATATTTTTGTCTAGAATGAGCCCTAGGTATTTTGTTGAATTTTCCCAGGGATATCGCTCTGCCGAACATTTTAATGGTACCCGGGTTACGACTGGGTCTCATCCGTTCACTGGGCTTGACACCTCTATATCGGGGTTCACTTCTATACTCCACTTCCTGAACCAGTCGCCCATTAGAGTGGCCGCGTTGCGGAGAAGGTAACCTATTTGATTACTGCGACAATGTGAAGTAAAATGATAAAAAGGTCTCCTTGTTGAAGAACGACATTGTTCGGAACTAACCGGCAAACGACCTTGCAACAATTATGCCTGGAATGAGATGAACAAACTAAGAAACGCCAGCCCGTAAACCAGCGATAGCTAAAAAGCACAAAATAAATTCAAATAAAATATCTGTTTAGAATAAGCTTTTATTTAAATGCTCTAAAAAGAAGAAAATAACATTTTTTCTTTAAAAATAATAACTATGAACTTACAACCACATTATACACAACTTAGATGACCATAAAAGCTTGTCGCAATTATCAGTATTTAATTAAATTGAAAATTTATTCATTTAAACTTAGGAGATTCACCGTCAGAAAATCCATATGCTTGTTTGCCTTCCAAATCGTAAAAAAATTGTTTATTTAAACAAAGTCTTTCTTGTATTTATTAGTTATTGAGTAGGTAGGTACTTACATCATTTAAAATTTGTAAATTGTTATATTAGACACATTGGTTTAGTTACTTTAGTAAATTTACAATAATTTTAGTACTAAATTATTTTTAATTATTTGCGTTTTTGTTTACTTTTTTGTCTAACTTCATAGGGATTCTAGACGGTTTTAAATACAGGTTGTAAGCATTGGTTTGCATCCGTCTGGATCGTAGATTTTTTGCAAATTGGAAAATAAAAACAAAGTTTTTTCCAAAATTACCTTTCTGGGCACTTTTACAACTGTCGGGAACGTGTTTTATGTACCCTCCACTTGTTACCAAGGGGTTCTCTCCAAGTTTTCCTAGGGAGAACCCCCTGGTAACCCCCTGGTAGCAGATAAGGGTATTTGGTCAAAAGATAAATGATTAATACGTATATTAATAATAGCAGTAACGAAATTAATAGCTCCTAAAATTGAGGAAACACCAGCTAAATGAAGAGAAAAATTGGCTTAATCTGCTGGAAATCCTCCATGGGCAAAATTAGATGAAAGTGGGGGCTAAACTGTTCATCCTGTTCCCGCTCCATTTTGTACAATACTTCTTGAATTAAAAGAAATAAATGGGGGAAAAAGTCAGAATCTTATATTATTTATTCGTGGAAATGCTATTTCAGCTAAAAACTACTTACTGACTGAAAGTTCATCTTTGTGTATATTTTAGTGCCCCAATAGCTATCTCCTGCAGAGCTATATTCTGGTTTAGCATTCTGTTATGTATTCTTCTCTGCTGTCGTTTGCAGCATTTTGCAATGGGTATAAGGTACGGTAGTTTTACGGTAGACAGGTTTAAATTTAATTATAGTTTTAAAATGTTTGGTAATAAATGATTAAACCACTTTTTTAAATTAGTTTATACTTCAAAATTAATACATTTTTGTTTATCTCAATATACGAGCCTTCTTTCTTTTTCTTTCTTTAAGTTTTGGCCTTCACGTTAGTATTTAGCCATTAGTCAAGTAGAAATTTGCATCAAATTTTATATCAATTTCAAT